>JAZEWT010000016.1:6808404-6819504 GCA_036362905.1 Mordacia mordax
CGCGGCCTGCGTGCTATCACAGGGCATACGAGCGCGTCAGGCTGTTGCTGGCCCAACCGCGGCCAGACTCGCGTCTCCTCGTGCAGGCGTTGGTGTTTGAAAACGGGCTCCTGTCAAAAGTGCTGCTCGTCAATGCGGGTGCGATGCGCGGCGGCTCACGGATCTCATTACCCGCAATTTGCGTGTCTTCAGCTGGCAGGCGCGGCGCGTCTATTTTTCGCGAGACGCAGTCGCTGCGCTGCAACCACGTGTTTACATTAAACAGATTGTTTTATGTCTTTAGTCGCGGCCGTGGAATTGAAAATAAAAGGCAATATACGTGCTTTAAAAGCGATTTTTCAACCTTCAATGACGGAATAAAAAGGTGCGTGTGTCACAGGCACTGTTTCTCCTGCTGATTGAGTACATAATTAAGCCAGCAAGATAGTTGAAAGGCTGTCCCTGTAGACGGGTATGGAAATGATGTAAAGACGTTAAGAGTTGTAGCAGCGTGCATAGCACAGGAGGTCTCCAGAGGAAATCTTGAAAAAGGCTGATTTGGCAGCGTGAAGATCAAAAGTATACTGGTAACATGGAAGGGTTTATTGGCAACAAAGGTTTGAGCGATACGCCTTCGGCAGCACGTGGAATGAGGGCCGCGGATGTACCGTTTGGCGACGCAGATATGTGCACTCCAGCTTACCGCTCCGACAAAGCGGGGAATTGTGTTTACCGCACTGTTGCGTGTCCGTGTGACAGGGTTTGCATTGTGGCCTGGGTCATGGTAAAATGCCAGAACCTCGGCCAAACAACAAGCGGTTTAACTTTTTTTTCTACCTCCCCTTTTATACTGCGCTCGTGGATTCGAGCCAAGTGTGTGTGGGGAGGGGGAGGTGGAGGGGGAGGTAGAGGGGGGGGGGTTTCTTATTCTTTTTTAGACTTCACGTGGTTCTCACAAATGGATGTTAAGTTCGCCCCTTGCTGGAATTCCATTTAAGGTCAGGTGCCGCCAACTACACGGGCAAGTGACTCTCTTTGGAGCACGTCACGCTCGGCAGAGACTGAAAGGAAAAAAAAAACTAAGCTTTTTGTCTGTTTGTACGGCGCGTAGATTGAAAAGCCCGCGGGGACTTATTACGGCAGAGTGATGACAAGTTCTGTCATCGCCCACATTGAGAAAATCTCGGTCGTGGTCGTGGCTTTATTAGCTTGTTCATCACACAGCTTGACATTCACGCTATCGAGCATTCGTGTTCTGGTCATGTCACCGTGCATACCCCTGTGCCCAGTTGACAGATTAAGCGAACCAGGTGCATTAGGGGGCAATAATCTCGAGTCATGTTGAAGGGGCGTGTCCTGTCACCACTAATACCTTTGCGTCCAGCCGTCGGTTTGTCACATGGCCCCTGTGAGTGCATGCAAAAACCCGGCACTGCTTCACCGACCGGACTTCCTCGAGCGCATGGCGACGCGGCGCGTTGCGCGCGCAGAGGACCCAAAGCGGTTCGCGACTCGTAATTAATTTACGCCGTAAAAAAATTGCAAGTCGTGATAAGTCAGTAATATTAATGCTCGCGTGATTAATGGCGGCGCGTTGCATCGGTGCGGTGCACTTGTGAACCTGCGACATCACAGTTATGAGTTATTTTCCTTCCGCGACGGGGTCCCCGCCGCGTGCGTTGGCGCACGCGTAATCCGTCACGACGGGCCACGTAATTGCCAGGTCAGAGTTGCGGTGTTCCCGATGATGCAACAAAAAGTCCGCAGCCCCTGTCCGTATCCAGTCCGCGGCTCCCGAACCCGGTCGCTGCCTCTTGACAGGGGTCGAGCAGCAGCGGCTGCAGCGCCGGCGAGGGCCGCAAGCAAGGCCGGAGGGGGGCATCCACCCGCTGGCGCAGGCCGTGCTGCTCACGTTGGCCTCCTGCGAGGACGCTCCCTGCGTCTTCCGCGACGTCATGTGGGAACACCTGGGCGGGCACGCCCTTTGGGACCACGCGGTCGTCTCGCCCGAAGGTAGCGTTGCCCTCCTCCTCCCCCCCCCACCGCCGCCCCGTCTGCCGGCTCACAGAGTGCGCGTGGTGCCGGCGCGGTGGCAGCAGGGTGTTCACGCTGTGTTCACGCTGTGTTCGCGCTGTGTTCGTGCGGCGTTCGTTCGGGGTTCGTGCGGCGCTAACGTGGTGTTCACGTGGTGTTCTTGGCAAACGCTCGAATGCTTCTCTGCGGCCTGCCCCTGGGGAGTGGTGGCTGCAGCACCAAGTTTTTTTTAACGCAATCCAGCCAAGGTTGGAGGTGTCGATGCAGCAATTTTGTCTGTCAGTCCCGTCTCTCTGTAATATGGAGACGGGGAATCGTTAACTCATTAAGCTGATCCAATATGCGGAATTAACCCAGTGTAAAAGTTGTGTTGCTATTTGGAACTTACGCTATTGAGCACCGGGGTGGCACGGTGGAATAGTGAGTAGCACGGTGGAATAGTGAATAGCACTGTTGCCTCACAAGAAGAAGGCTCCGGGTTACATTTCCAGCTCAGGTACCCTTTTATGTGGAGTTTGCATGTTCTGCCCGTATTCACGTGGGTTTTAACCAGGTACTGTGGTTTCCTCCCATCGCCCAAAGACACGTTGGTGCTGCCCAGGTTAAATTGCTTGAATGAAATTGCCCCCAGTGCTGTGCGATGGACTGGGGCCCCATACTGGGTATAGCCCTGCCTTGCGTCCTGTGTTTGCAAGGATAGGCTATGGCTCACCGTGACCCTGTACAGCATTAAGCAGGTACTGTTAATGATGATAATTGAGAACGGGCCTAATTGATCAAGAGTGCGTTCAGTTATCACTTGCCAGTGATGTTGCTGGTGACTGGCAATAGAACTCAGGTTGCTGGGTTCATAATGATATCACACACACAAAAAACATTTATTGTTAGCTAATAAACTACCAGAACCTTAACACTGCATCCCTCCGGTCAAATGTATTATTATTATGTTTCACAACAAGCTCAGGGCTGTAAAGAAAGGAAAAAGGTTTTTACCATTTCTGTCAATTATACAGGTGTTGAGATCTTAAAACATCGAAATAGATACCTTTCACAAGTGTGTCTAGTTTGTAAAAGCTACACATACTTGTGGCAAAATATGCAAACAAAAAGCTTTGATAACGTATGCATTGTCCTTCAAACTGATTGGCCTACACCACACATGGCTTTCTTTAGAGACTGGTTGTCACTGTTAGCCAGATGTTGTGAAAGGTGTCTATTTTTGTGTTTTAAGATATTAACACCTCTATAATTGCCAGAAATTGAAAAAACCCTTTTCTCTTTTTTACATATGTACAATGGAAAACGTTCCCATAGCTTTAAAAGGCTGAGGGCTGCTCATTCATCGACATGACCAGAGGGCATGCCTCATTTGAGCAGGTAGACGCTTTTGCCATCATGTATGGGAAGCTGCCCTGGTGTCGCGGTTATCATACTGGCATTTGCATCAACGGTGCAAGATTCTCTAACCCCCACCACTCCTTCTGTCGACGCAGCAGTATGACTGGGCGACACTGCAGTCAGTTGATTGGCAGATTGCGTGTGGTGTGGTTAATTTTGAGTACTCTTACCAGCGTGGAAGAGTAGGCCAGATGCCCTGTAGAGACACCATTCCCAACCGGTGAGTCCTGACCCATCACTGGGCCGCAAGCGCCACCTAGTAGTCCGTGGAGACCAGACCCATGTGGGCCTTAAGGTACAAACGGTTGATAAACCCTGCTGTAGAGGTAGCTGTCTCTAGACCTACCTTTAGTGGAGGCGTTTCTGCCAGCAGTGTTGTGAGTAATTTTAGGGCAACACCTTTATGTAGATATAGATAGATGTTTATTATTACAGCAACAGTACCTAATAAGCTTGCAAACTCTTGATGCGAGATTCCTGTAACACAACAATTATTCAAACTGACCAACGCAGCAACGCATAAAAATCCAAGGGTAAATCAACTTACAGCAACAATCTGCAAAACAATTCAGCTCTTAACTGTAATAATAAAGATGAACACCAACACACAAGATTGCACAATTAAACAAACTCAGCATCAATTTGTACGAAGAAGAAACAATAATCGTAAAGTAAACAGAAGTATTCAAGATTGCACGGCACTAAAGTGAACAATAGTTCCAATTAATCGATAATAGACAAAGAAGAACAACACTGCAACAGTGGCATGGGGATTTTTTGTACAACATAAGGTAACAGCATATGCAACCCTTCATATGCTTGATATACATGACTTAAAACAGATTAATAATAATAGCAGCATTTATGGAGCGCTTTCACCCGAGGGTCACACAGTGCTGCACAGAGCTGCGGTGAGAAGGGCATGTCAACAACGAAGACATAAGAACGGAAAATCAGCAACAATAACGTTGTTGGGTTAATAAAGCTAACTGAACTGTTTTACACGGTATATGTCCTAACTTTACTGGATAATCAACCCAGTTGCACCGGCCACCACTGCTGCTCACATCCCATCTCTCCCGCCATGTGCCCCTCTTTGTCCGTCATCCCTCTGTGCCCTTCTCTGCCCCTCTGGGCCCTGCCCCTGCGTGTTTACACTGCGTGCCCCTTGTTGCCGCTCCCTTGCCCTCCGTGATCCTCTTGTGACCAGTGGACGGGAGCCAGGAGTCGGCGGTGAGCGAATGCCTGCGCCTCGTGCTCTCCCCGGCCCGGGACCTGCTGCTGCTGCCCGTGCTGGAGCTACTGGAGACCTTTGGGGTGGTGGCAGGGGGCCGTGCGGCACGGGAGTTGCCTCCGTCCCTCGTCGGCGGGATCCCCGCCGAGTGGGGGTTCGCGGCGTCGCAGACGGAGGGATTGCCAAGTAATAGAGACGGGAAGTCGCGTGGCAGTAATGGGCAAATGCGCAGCCGCCCCCCCACGGCCCCCGTTTCCCTGCTCTCACACCACTGCTGGGGGAAGGACATCCCCTCGAGTAAACCCTCGAGAGCCACTACGTGCAGCTGTAGTGACACCCAAAGTCGAGCTCCACAGAGAGATAGATGGATGTTTTGTTATTACAGCAGAAAGTGACTGGCGAGCTTGCAAGCTCCAGACGCGGGATTCCTGCAAAACAACAAACGTCTGAGCTGGCGTACGCCACAGCAACGCATAAAAGCAAAGGGCAAATAAGCTCGCACCAACAATCTGCGCATAAATGCAAATCTAAGAGTAATGTAAAAGTAAACATTGTGCCTGTATGGAGCTGTAGAGCTCTAGAGAAGCCCTCTGGAGGGTATTTGGCCTACTTTTCCACACTGGCAGAGTGTCTGACGAGCTGCGATACCCCACACGTTGCTCAACTGCATGACGAACCGTAGTTGACCTATTTGTAAAGCTAATTGGAAAGAGGCTCTGGCGGGAGGAGGATTTCGGAGACTCGCACCACTGTTTCAACCGCTGCGTCTTGCGATTGAACCGCACCCGCGACCTCTCGGTTGAAAGTCCGGCGCGCTGACCGACCCACGCCGCGGCGGGAGTCCCGAGCCAGCCTTTCCGGCGCAATCTGAAACAAAGAACGAAGGAGCGACCGCTTACGAAAGGCTACGACGTCACAATCACGCTCGGTGTGACTCGAGGTCATCCTGCGAGGTTGAGCGAGGGCATGTAGCCGGTAGCCTCTCATTACTCTCACCGTAGGAATTATCGCGCGGAGCAGTTAAAAAATTACCCGCTATGTGCCTTAAACGTAACGTTCTTGTGGTGAAGTGTCGGTGGCCACACACGATATAGTGAATATGACTATAGCCTATTTAGCAGATGTATTATTTGCGTAATGAGTAGGTGGCTTTTTTTGTTCCGTGCCCGGTATTATAATTATTATTACGAGAGAAAAAAAGATTTCGAGCGCCGAGATGGCCCGAGCGGGAGCAATCCAGAGCCACGGCCCGCGAGCCGCAATAGGCCTACGCGTGTGCGCACGCGCGGCCTTGCGCGAAGAGTTAAAAAAATCTGCCTAAACGGCCTTTTCTGAAATAAGACCTTTTCCGTGTCATGTCCCGCCGTTGTATTTTACACTGCTTCGCGGAGTCATCCATCACTGTTTTCATATGCATATTGTGATAATCCATCAAAGAGGCCTTTTTGTAGCGGCGAGTTTTTGCCAGCCGTCGCTCATCAATCATCAGGCAGAGTCGTGCCGCCTAATGTGTGTGGCTCGCTGGCAAGAGGGGGCGGGTCGACTAAGATAGATCTGTATGTAATTAGGCGAGGCAAAAACGAGAGATGGCGTTGCGGGGGAATTCTGCACGGCTTCCTAAATGCAGCTTTTGTAAATGTTAGCAGGGGGAAGTCCTCGTGGTTCTTGTGTGTGTGTGTGTGAAGAATCGATCTAGAGCCACAGAGAAGTAAAAACGGGTGGTTTTGGTAGGATGCATTTCTCTGCCGCTATATCCTTACGAAATAAATCAATACGTGTTGAAGCATTTTATGCATCACGGGTCAGATACTACTGGAAGGAAGGATTACGTTTCCTCGACGCATCGATTTGCTGATGGGAATAAAAAGCTTAACACGTATTATCAATATAGGGTATCTGCGTTGTTAAATAAATTAAGTATAATGTACGTTATGAATACCATCGGATATATTAATTAAGTAGTCGACGGCACGAAGGTTGTTAAACACCTTTTAACATCTTCCAGCCACGCTTGAGGTCCTGCAGTGTCATGCCTGGGAATTGTCTGGTTTCCTTCCGCTCTCCACATCGACAAAACTGAGCTAGCGTTAACTATTGGTGGAAAATGATGATCAATGGGAGGTGATACAATCCATTTTGTGCTCATGGTGACACAACATGGATCTCAATTATTGCACAAAATGTTTTCACTTTCGTCGTTGTGCGTGGAATTTGCACGTTAAGTCTGAGACAATGTCATTCGACAAGGTGGAAATTAACCATTTGTTAAACTGAGAGTAATGCATTTCATATCTAGAGTAGCCGATGGAGTGGTGGCATAGTGGTTGAAGCACTACACCATGAACTAGCCGATTTCTAGCCACGGATATTGTCTATGCTGAAGAGTATCCAACCAGTTTCGCCAACTCAAACTGACCACTGTAGTGAAATGTGCATAAAGAACCCACATGATTGACACGGTGCAGGGAGGCCTTAATCTAACTCTCTGCGACTTACAGATGGATAGATGTGTTTTATTACAGCGATACAACAAACGTCTGAATTGGCTCTTCCGTTCCACCGTGACCAACTCAAACTGGCTGGCATATTGAAGTATAGTCCAACGACACTCACGACTGCCACAGCACGGGGAGACCTTCATCCAGCCTATGGGTACACAAAGGCTATCGATGTCTGAGAAATGTTCTCCGCCTTGAACCCTCTCGCAGGTGCCGTGGACTTTGCAGAGCGAGCCCTGGAGGCCACCGTGCAGACGCTACCTCTGGCCGCCGCATCCGTGCCCTCGCCCGTGAAGATCTTCTTCTCCTCGGCCGCGCCTGAGGCCGGCGGTGGTGCTGTCGGTGAAACCGGCGGCTTTTCGAAGCACCGGCCGCCCCACGGCTCCCTGCTGCTCTACGCGCTGTGCGCCCTGCTCCACCGGACGCTGAAGGACGGCAACGCGGTGGAGGAGGCGGCCTGTGTCACCCTGGACCGGCCTGCCGCGGAGACGCTGGCGCTCGTGGCGGACTGCGTGCGCGCCGTCGCGATGGACCCTCGCGATGAGAGCGGTGGCGGCGGTGGCGGTTGGTCCCCGTCGGTGCGGCGCACCGTGCAGGCCCTGAGGATACGGCGGCCCGGCTGGGTGGAGGCCACGCTGGCACGCGCGGCCAGGATCGTCGGAGCGCCGTAAGTCTGCGCACGCTTTGACTATCGTTTCTTCGGACCGATTGTGCTGATGAGCCCCCAAAAAGGTGACTCCCTTCCGGATTTGCCTGCTTTAACAAATTCTGCTCGATACTATTGGTCTGGAAGATGATAGGCTGAAGCACTTCACATATTTACGACTAAACTTCTGCTTATATACATACGTTGGTATGTACATAGGCTGTCTGTATTTCTACCTGTCTGTATATCTACTCAGTATGCATTTAACCATGGCTTAATTTAAGTGGGGTCTGTCTTGGTCAGAGACTTGGAATATATTGCCAAGCCTGACATACCACATCCAGTATTGCTGTTTTTGTGGCTGTGCCTACTCCTCAAGTAGACTACCGGAGACTCAGAAACGATTCAGTGAGAAATTAAGCCCTGCTCAAAGCGTTTCATTGATTTGATATTTGAAATTCATTATAATTATCACGATATCTACACTGAATCGTTACGTGGACATTGTATGGATATGGAAATCATATGGATGTTATAGCGAGAGACAGAAAGTGAGATGTGCAGATTATCGAAGCTTCGCAAGTTTGAGAAATTTCTTATAGTCAATAAAAGTGAGATTGGGCAGGATACTTCGCTAGAAGGGATGATGGATGGTGGTCGAGACTAATCACTGAATGGCAGCCAAAGGAGCAATGAAATCGGCTCCGTGTGTGGGAGCTCGATGGATTGTGATATTTCATGAACGTAAGAGTTTGGGATGGCCTTCACATAGGTTTAGACAGATCAGCTGATGCTGGTGGTGATTGTGATAATAGCATGCATTGAATCGTGCATGCAACAATGAGATGTTTACAGTTCTAGAAATTTACATTCTGACTTTGTTTTCAGGCGACTGAAACAGACGAGACTGAACAAGTGAGATAGACACAATAGAAAGTAGAGGAACGAATGCATTCGTGAATCAAATCGTACATCTGATTTGTGGCAGTTCAAAAGATCACCGGGGAAGGATAGATTTGTTATGTGCCTACTGTTTACCATACATCTATCTGCTGAGCGACCCTGCCTTCATGCATCTGGGTGCCGGCCTACCTATCTCTCTATGCTATACAAACCCACCGTGGAACACATGAAACATTTTTTTTTTGCACAGTAACAATTTACTTTTTGAGTGCCTCTTATAAAACGTAAGTATTTTATCACAAAGGTAGCACCTTTTGTACATGAAGGCCTTTTAGCCTGCAGAGACATTTTTACTCAATCATAACTTCAGGTGGCGATATATTTTTATTTTATTTAATACACTCAACATCAATCGACTCTTACGGCAGAGTCGGGTCAAACCACGCGGTTTTTTTTTTATCCCCTCTCTAAGGCATCGTGCGGCAAAGTGGAAGCCATTCCGAACGAGGCCTAATAGAAGGATGGATAAAGTGTCCCGTGATGCGCTTTCTCAACAGCCGTTAGGACAACACTAGAGATGTAAAACACCGACCATCGCTGCCTCGACTCCCTGTCTCCCGGCGGGCCGCTAATGCAACGCGGTGATTTGCGGCGGAGTCGACCACGCGGAGGCCGATTAAAAACGTGTTGTGATCGTGGACCCCCGTGACTGCAATTGACCCGGCTCGGAGGATGCGACGGCGCTACAGGGCCCACCTCGGCACCCCGGCGCCCACCACACAGCAGGGCCCACGCGGAAAATAATTAAGGGCCCGCGTTTGCGTGATAATTGTCTTTAGGGGCCAGGGTGCACGGCCTACCATGTTGGGTTCCTTAAAGAGCATTGCCGTTGAATATTTATCGGAATCCTTCCCGCGTTCGCCCACTAAGTGCGGGAGACGCACTGCGGCCGTAGTCGTATGTTTGTTCAACAAGCGATCGCTTAAGCCGTTCAGTTTTAAGATGGGACAAGAATGCATATTATGTATTCAACGTCTGCGTGTATATTTAGATTTGTTTAACTTTTTCCGTGAAATTAACACGGATAACTGCACTTTCATCACAGACGTCACCAAAACCTTCACTGGTGACGGGTTGATCTTTACAAATGTTCGTCCTTTTACGACGTGAAATGAAGAGCAGATTATTTTCATTCGGTCACTCAGACGCTTTATAACGACATAAGTAAGAGTTATTGTGCTTGGCAGGTTTGTATCAGAACTGAGTCCTGTGGAAATAATGCATTGTTTTACCCAGTTTTATGGGCAGGCTTCGCGCTTTGCATGGAAGTGAACTGTGGGACCCGGCCGATTTTTTTTCTCCTCCCGCGGACCTGTCAGAGAGATTAATAGCTCATCATTACGCTCGAAAATGAGATAGCACATGACCGCTGCTTCGCTAGACCAAGAAAAGTATGGCGGAGCGAGGAGGAGGCAGTGGGGGGGGGGCCGGCTTGGTAAAAAAAAAATATATAGCGGTGCGGCATTTGTATTACACGTGTTTGTAATAAATTGGGGAGACTTGCTGCATCGGTTAATGTGCTGGGTGTTTAATGGACCTATTCTGCCGTGCATTTTAACATGGCGACGACGAAAAAAAATAGAAGCCACTTAGCTTATCGTTACTGCCGTGAGAGCGGAACATTCAGACAGCCCGCGCTTATTTATTTGTGTGCGTTTTAATGAGCGGGACAGGTACGGGTCGGGCAATCAGCCGCCCGCACACCGTGCTATATAACCTTTTGATCAAGAGCGTTTTTCCACAAAGGTGAAACATTTGCTGTTTATACCTCTTCCTGGTGCTCTCACACGGGACTAATGAAGATGGAGGCAGTAATTCATAGCCAGAGCCTTTGCCAGTTCACTGTGCGCCTTTTCTAATGACATGATTGATAGGATGGTATGGGCTGGGCTTGGAGGAAATTAATCATGCCGTGCCTCCGTTTAATCATCCCTTATATCATCGAAATGATTCACGGTGCCTGCAGAAGAGACACGAATATAGATGTTATTGGGCTATAGGAGGAGTTAAGCTGTGTCTATCCACATAACTCCTTACATAAATCCTTGAGGTGGACCTTAACTGCCATTTTACCTAAAATAATGTGGTTTCGTGTGATTTTTCAAATAGTTTTCACAATAGATGAAATGCTTATATATCAGCGCGGGCGTGCGTCTGTGTACGCCACATGCTTATGCGCCGTTTATTACCTTTGCATACCTTTCCCGCACGCATCTATTCCGGCCCGGCCTCGTATCCGCCACTCGCCCGTAACCCGCGGACGCGACCGCTCGGAGCGAAATTAACTTTTGCCTCCGTTCCCGAGCGCGGACTTGCGTACCCCCCTCCCTTCCCCCCTCCACCCCCCC
>JAZEWT010000016.1:7116275-7126803 GCA_036362905.1 Mordacia mordax
GAGAGAGTGGGTGGCCCGCACCATGCCCGGCCGCCTTTGTCTCTCTCACTAGTTGCGACCTTTCCACACTGAACCGGGCACTCATTTGAGGCTGAGTCGACCTAGCGGAGGCACATGCCCGTGTTGAGAAATATATATTAAAAAAAAAACCCCATCACAGCTGTTTGCCGGGACTTGAACTCGGCTCGTCGTGATTATCGTTCCATCTCCACGTCGCACGTTCTCCCGCACGCGATCATTAGTCATTTCTCCAAGAGAGGCCACCCGCTGCTGCCCGCTTCTCTCTATGGGGAGGCCACGTGTTCCTCCTTCGCTCCACGAGTACAGATCTACGCTCTGCCTTGCCCCTGCACAGTCTCTTCAATCGTTAATTTCCGTTACTAATTCATCAGGCGCAGATCCACCCGGAATATTTTTTCATAGATGTATAGATGTGTTTGCGATGCGTTAATCGTGAACGCGCGCGGGTTATTAATTGGAGAATTAATTTATGCTCTTTGAGCTGATAAGGGAACGCTGTTCACTACTATTGCCATTGGCATTTGATGGAAATATATATTTCAAATGTCCCCGTGTGGAGCTCACACATATTCACTATTACACGAGATTATTATTACATTATGCTATGCGTGCCAGTTATATATATGCATGTCGTATTTTTCACCCACTGGACAACTGTTAAAAAGTGCTACTTCGGCCAGCGGTTCATTGCAGGTTAAGTAAAGACTGACCGATTGACATTAATGCTCCCTTATGTGAAATAGATGCAAAGCGAGCCGGCTAATGTGTCGGGCCCTGACCTTTGACAATACCGCATTGGCAGTGATGCACAAGCACAAATGTTAGCAATTAAAACAATTCCAAATATTCCTCAATGAGCCCATTCTGGATTAAGTAAAAAAAAGTGGCTTTATGTCAACAGTCGTATTTCGCATTGTTTTTTGTCCAGGATATTTGCTTGTCTGCCTGTCTGTCTGCGTTTATTACTATTAATAATTGCTCTTCCAAAGCGATTTTCATCCGAGGACCACATAGCGCTGCACAGAGCTGTGGAAAGAACGGCACATCGGCAGCATCAACGACATATGAACGGCAAATCAACAGAAACGTTTTCATTTTAATTCCAATGTGGCTAGCAATCTCAGATGTCACTAATAAAATATATGTTCACGGTGTGAAAGGATAAACATGACGTTTCGAATTTGTCCAGCATTTGGATCGGTGCAGGATGATTTTACCAGTGTCTTACAGATGAGTAAACCGCGCCTGGGCAATTATTGACACAGATAGACGGTCGTCTCGTACTCTCGTGCACAGGCAGTCTTGTTTTATTTTAAACGTTTCGGCCAACGACCCTTCTTCATAGCACTGCGACTGAAGATGACTGAATATTAGCTCTCTACAGATCTTCCGAAGCATGTACATGACTCTCATCCAGCAGTGGATTGACCAAGGCTGTTGATAGAGGGCATGGTCACACTGAAGATGGAGTCAACGTTGCGCGTTTCCTCGGTGTTGGTTAGGCCGAGTAAACTCCGCGTGGTCAGCGTGGTGAAGTATGGTCAAATAACCCCCCCCCCACACACACACACACACGACGCACGCTTCCATAACAGGGGGGGCGATGCTTGCCTTGTGTATTCCAGATGGGTGGTTTGTGTACGTGTGTGTCTTGTACACACCTACTCGTGTGCCGTGTCGACCTTCACACGTACCCACGAGTGGCGCTTGACCCTGCACTCATTTATGGCTATTCGGGGGATCTTTGTACTTGTCTTTGTTGTATATATGCGCACATTCAAGGGGAGTTCTGGGCAAGGTCTGCGCATGAAGTGTTTACACACGTGCACACTTTACAAACACAAAGATCTTAGGGCGGCGCGGTTGCTCACAGCAAGAAGGTCCCGGGTTCGAATCTCTCGGCTCGGGTGCCTTTCTGTGTGGAGTTTGCATGCTCTCCCCGTGTCCGCGTGGGTTTTCGCCGGGTACTCCGGTTTCCTCCCACAGTCCAAAAGCATGCTCCTGGATAGGTTGATTGGCTCGCAGACTAAAATTGTCCCGCAATGCCCGGCGATGGATTGGCGTCCCGTCGTCGGGTGTATTCCTGCCTTACGCCCTGTGTTTTCGGGATAGGCTCCGGCTCACCGTGACCCTATATAGGATTAAGCGGTTTCAGAAAATGAGATGAGATGAGAAGATCTTTGCAGACTGTAGGGTCAAGTGTTGTTAGCGAGTGGCACCTGTGAAGGGCAGCACGGCACACGACGGGGTGGGTCGGCCTCCTTTGCCTCCCCAGTGGCGATGTTCACTACACACCGCACCAGGTACTCATGTGAGGCTGAGTCGACCTAGGGGGAATCGCAAGACCGGTTCATAAAATCATCACTGATGTCGGTGGCCGTCACATCACATTTATGTTGTGCTTTTCACCCGAGGGTCACAAAGCGCGCACAGAGCTGCGAAGAGATCAGTACGATGGAGGCCGCAAGGCATCAAACCCGACCGCCTTTGTCTCCCTAGTGACGATGTTCACGCACCGCACCAGGTACTCATTTGAAGCTTGATACCGATTGATGGTGAATGTGTTTAAACAAACTAACAGGAGTCTGCAATGCGTGCACAGAATAATGGACTTGGAATTGAACATTTCGATGGGCAGATAAAGAACAGATATGTGTTTGTAGATTTCACATCATGCCCCCATTATGGTGTGAGTTTCAGACAGCAGTGTAGGACAATTGGTGGTGGTACTGTACTTCTACGCTCCCTCGTATATACACGTATGTGCTCCCCACCTACACTAACCCGCGATGACCAGGGTGGAGAAGTATGATCGTTTTCATCAACACAACTCGCTCTTCGTTGTTTAGCGTCATTGGGGTGGGGGGGGAGGATGAGTGAGTTCAGTCACCACCGTCCCTTGTCCTCGGTTATGGGAACATTTCATTTGCCATACTTCACCACTCCGGTCACGGAAAAACCTGACGAAGAGACCCGAACGCAGTAACGGCCGCGTCCCGATGCCATGCCACCGACATTAACGGGACTCGAACCCTGCTCCGCCAAGGTGATCGACGGCGGAATCCCAGCGCGCTAACCCCAGTCCCACCGCTCCCCGTACGCCCCAGTTTACAGACCCTCTAATGATGTGACTGGGCTGGGAGAACGGCTCCTCTGCGTAGAGACCTCCTCCTCACCCCCTCTCCTCTGCGCACCCTAATTGATTGAACGCCAGTGTTTTCGACCATAAACGTTCTCCAATTTATTCGCCAGACAAACCTGAGGCCGTAAAGAAATAAATCGGCGCAGTAAAAATCACAGAGATCTACGAACGGGGGGGGGGGGCGTGGGCACCGTGTGAACGTCTCCCTATGACAACGGTTGCCCGCTTGAGCCGTGGCAGGCTCTCGGTTTGTATTTAAGCTGGGAGGAATCTTTGAGCTTTTGAAGCTCTTTTTAGCAGTTGTCCAGCGGGGGAAAGGTAAGCAAGTTACCGGAGAGGGGGGGGGGGATTTTTATTCAGTATAATTAACTTATGCGCTATGCGAGCACGTTTTTGGAGTGTGGGACGAAATCGGAGAACGCGGCGAAAATCCGTGCGGACACGGGGAGAGAGAACGTGACAACTTCCAAAAAGTACCCGCACCGGGAATCGAACCCGGAGAGTTCGTTCTGGGAGGCGGCAGCGCTACTCACCGCTACGTTGGTGGTGGGTGGCGGTGAGTGGGTGGTGGTGAGAGCAACGTGGGTGATTGGTGATTGGTGTGCGGGGAGCGGTAGTGCAGTGGTTGGCGCGCTGAGCAAGGAACCTCTCGTCCACGACACCAGTAACTATTTCCTGAGCCTGTCCTGAGCCTCCCCTAGGTTGACTCAGTCTCAAATGAGTACCTAGTGCGGTGTCTAAACATCGCCACTAGGGAGACAAAGACGGCCAGGCGTGGTGCTCGCTATCGACGCTCCCGTGTGCCGCACCGGCCTTCATAGATGTCACTCGCTTACAGTACTTGACCCTACAGTCTGTTAAGTGTATACGGGTGAGCTGTGTTTTTATCCACGGTGGTTGATCTGGTTGGCGGTGGTGCTGGTGGTGGACCGCGGTGGGTCGCGGTGGTGGTTGATCTGGTTGGCGGTGGTGCTGGTGGTGGACCGCGGTGGGTGGCGGTGGTGGTTGATCTGGTTGGCGGTGGTGCCACGCTCTGTAAATCCAATCACAGTTCGGCCAAACAAAAAAGCAATGGTCGAGGGCTCTTCGTGACTCGCGAAGAGTCACGCGCCCCGGTCACTGACAGTCTGGAGGGGGTCACGCAGCGGTCTGACCCGGCTCGACCCCTTCGCTCCCCGCCTCCTGCCCCCCTTACGGCCCAGCCACCCCATTAAGTGTATTGTGCGCTCTGCTAGCGGAGTGCCCGCCCTGCGGACGGTCTGGGTTCCAAGCGTGTGACGCGTTCTTCTCACGTCTCTTGCCTTGGCTCAAATTTCCTCCCGATGTTATTTTTTCTGGAACGTTGCTGGAGTTTTAGGGAATGGATTTAGTGAGTGGGGAAGTAAAGACGAAGTAATTCCGTACGAGCCTTAGTGTTGTGTAGATGCAACGAGCGCTTTTGCAGGATGCGATGCATCCTGCAAACATACATACGTACGTAAAAATCACACTTGCTCCGTTATATACAGAAGATCGGCAGACTGAGTCTTTGGACAGCGTGAGTATGTATGGGCAGTGTGAGTCTACGGGCAGTGTGAGTCTATGGGCAGTGTGAGTCTACGGGCAGTGTGAGTTTATGTGCAGTGTGAGTCTATGATTGAGTCTAACCCGGTATCCTAAGTGCGGACATACATACCCAAACGCTTGCTAATTTATAATAATAATAATAATTGCATTTAGGGCGGCACGGTGGCCCAGTGGGTAGCGCTGTCGCCTCACAGCAAGAAGGTCCCGGGTTCGAATCTCGGCTCCGGTGCTTTTCTGTGTGGAGTTTGCATGTTCTTTCCCCGTGTCTGCGTGGGTTTTCGCCGTGCACTCCGGTTTCCTCCCACAGTCCAAAAAACATGCTGCTGCATAGGTTAATTGGCTTGCAGACTAAATTGCCCGCAGTGCCCGGGATGGACTGGCGTCCCATCGTGGGTATTTCCCTGCCTTGCGCCCTGTGTCTGCGGGGATAGACTCCGGCTCACCGCGACCCTGTACAGGACTAAGCGGTTTCTGACAATGAGCTGAGATAATTGCATTCATAGAGCGCTTTTCACCCGAGGGTCACAAAGCGCTGCACGCACAGAGGTGTTTTCGTACTGAGAATGCGCTCGACACCAATGTTCGACGTTGCGGACGACGCAGTTGAACCAGGACACCAGGGCAGCTCACACAGCTGTTCAGCTGCGACCATTCTGCAATTACGGAGTGTGCCGAGCGATACAGAGTGTTTTAAACCCGCCCAGATTAACACAAAGACAAAGATCACGCGGGTTGACTTAAAGTGACTCTTGAGGCAAGAGTTGCTGGCAGGAAAGGTGGGTGACCAGCACCACACCCGGCCGCTTTTGTATCACTTCACCTATATCATCATGGTTAGCGTTGTATTTATACGCGTACTGTTGCTGTAACGTGAATTGTGCTTCGGTTTAATGCGTTGTGGTGTTGGTCAGGTTGGATGTTTTAAGTGTCGCAGGAATCCCGCATCTAGAGCTTGCAAGCTCACCGGGCATTTGTCTGTTGTAATAATAAACTGTATCAACAAACGTCGATCCAGCCTTGTGATAATGTTTACACACCGCAGCGGGTACCCAATTGAGGCTGAGTCGACCTAGGGGAAGAACAGGAAGGGGTTTCCGAAAATCGTCTGCGCGATCGTGCCTCGAACTTGGGGTCACGGATTCGTGGCGCGCAAACCAGCAGACAACCGCTAACCACTTACACTGTACAAAGACAAAGCTCCCCCCGATAGACATAACGGACTCTAGGGTCAAGTGGTGTTAACGAGCCAGCAGGGTAAACACGAGGGGGGGGGGGAGCCATCGTCACGCCCAGCTCACTCATTTATTATATAAAGGCAAAGATCACCCGTATAGCCTTGACAGACTACAGGGTCAAGCTCCGTTAGCGAGCAGCTATGAAGGTCGGCAGAGCGCACGAGGAGGTAATAATAATAATAATTGCATTCATAGAGTACTTTTCACCCAAGGGTCACAAAGTGCTGCACAGAGCTGCGGAGAGAACGGCACGACAACGACATGAGAACGTAATATCAGCAACAATAGCATTATTGGGTTGTTTTTTTTTAAACATACACAGTCGCAGATATAAAATATGATCTGACTTTCAACTATAATATTAAACTGCAAAATTATCAGTGTTAATAATACAATAATTGGGAAATGGTTTAATGTAAATTTATTGTATAATAATAATTGCATTTCTAGAATGCCAATCACCCGAGGGTCACAAAGCGCCGCACAGCGCTGCAGAGAGAACGAGCGCATCAAGAACGAGATAAGAACGGCGAATCAGCAAGAAACATCTGTCGAGAAGCAATAAGAGTGCGGAGCCAAGTGACGTGTCTGTGACGTGTGAGCACCTGCTGAGTGCAGAGCATTCCCATGATTACCAATCATCGGGTGCGTGCAGTGGGTTATCTCAGACGTCAATAGAAAGGACTCGTGATAGCGCATGGCTGTGACGAAGGGCATCCAGATTAAATGGCTGGAACAACAAATTAGTTTATCAATTATCATTTCGCAGGCAAGTGTGACCAGCACCACGCTCGGCCACCTTTGTCTTCCCAGTGGCAATGTTAACACACTGCGCTCGATACTCATTTGAGGCTGAGTCGACCTAGGGGAAACCCAGAACTGGTTCTTAAAATCGTCACTGGCTTTGGCCGTGAGCGGGATTCGAACTCGGGGTCGCCAAATTTATAGCCCAGTGCGTTGTCCACCGAGCCGCCACCGTTCCCCACTAGGAATGTCCACTTACATACATATACGCTTGCACGTGAGTGAGATGGCGCAGTGGTCAGCTCTGCCGCGGACCCTGTCACATGAGTTTAGTTTCAGACCACGGTTATCCACCACTATGAGTGACGACTCCTGCTCCTTGGAGGGAAGAACGGGGCAGCAGAGCAACATCACAGTGCGTGCTATAGACTTAGCAGTACTCTACGCCTCAAGTCTCCTGTCTGACCGCTGCCTGGGTGCCTGTCGACCCCAGCAAGAGCGATATGTTTAACGACTGCTTATGAATCATTGCCACTGGGGCAAGCTGGGTGACGCGTCACAGGATTTTCCGTGTAATAACTGAACTTTGAGCTGTATTCAAACAGCGCAAGACTCAGTTTGGAAGACGCATAATAATATATGGAATTGTACAATAACACTTTGTAATCGTAATTGACAACAACGCTCAAGAGGTAGGAGTAACAAATACAGAAGGCGAACGCGGTCACTTTTAAATCACTTAAAATTTTCAATTTGTGCTCCTATCAAAATAATTATTTGCCAGAATAATCCACATTTCCCAGACAATATTACAAAACTCACAATGCTCATGTTATTAGTGTTTTATTACGGAAAAAAAACCCCAGATTACTTCCAGTGCTTCGAGTTCTTTCATTTCCCATTACAGAGCAATGGGTCCTATAATAACGATCGGATATTAAAATATTTCACGCGGATAATGCTTTGAGGTGTGGAACATTCATTCATTCATTGATAACCCCCTGCTTAATCCTGTACAGAGTGGCGGTGACCCGCAACCTATCCCGGCAGATACAGGACCCAAAGCAGGGTTCTACCCAGGAGGAGACGCCAGTCCATCGAAGAGCATCGAAGGCTATTTAGTCAGCAGGCCAGTGAACCTAGGCAGCATCAGCGTGTGTTTTGGATTGTGGGAGAAAAGCGGCGTACCCAGTGAACACCACAGCAGACGGGGGGGGGTGGGAGGGGTTAGGCGAGAGCGAACACGCCAGTTCCACAGAAGCTGCACCCGAGCAAGGAATCGAACCCCGGTTCTTCTTGCTGCAAGGAATCAGTGCTACCGACTGCGCCACCGTGCCGCCACCGTTATTTATTGATGATTCATCCAAACCACCCCCAAACGCGGGCACGCGGGGGGCGTCTCCCTGTCTCGCCCCGCAGGCACGCGCGCGGGGGGCAGCGTCTCCCTATCTCGCCCCGCGGACACGCGCGCGGGGGGCAGCGTCTCCCTGTCTCGCCCCGCGGGCACGCGCGCGGGGGGCAGCGCGTCTCCCTGTCCCGCCCCGCGGGCACGCGCGCGGGGGGCAGCGCGTCTCCTCCCTGTCTCGCGTCGCATGAAGACTCACGTCGCTTCCACCGTCACAGCCGCGTTCAGATTGGACTTCAAAGTCAATGTGTATCGGCGCGGGTTTTGTGTGATTTAAATAATACTAATAATTATAATCTTGGCTTTGAAGCCTTCTTTTCACGATTCGCGCGCGTGGAGAATCTCGTGAAAACTGAAGACAAACATACCCCGTGCGCCGTTAACAGACTGCTGGCGAAAGCGGTGTTAGCGAGTGGCGCTTGTGAAGGGCCGCACGGCACAACGAGGGGGGTGGGTTGCCAGCACGGCATCCAGTGGTAGTGGTGTGTTTAGCGAGCTGTGCTGCGGACTCAGCCACCCCAAGTTCGATTCTTGCTCACG
This sequence comes from Mordacia mordax, assembly GCA_036362905.1. Classification (NCBI taxonomy): domain Eukaryota; kingdom Metazoa; phylum Chordata; class Hyperoartia; order Petromyzontiformes; family Petromyzontidae; genus Mordacia; species Mordacia mordax. The sequence continues at coordinate 7,124,929 of JAZEWT010000016.1, forward strand.
GCTAACACCAGTGAGCAGACAATAGGGGGTGGTCACGAAATACGTGGTGAGACAATTAAAGGGGTCACGCAATAGGTGGTCATGGAATAAGGGGTCACACAATAGGGTGTCACGCACAGCGTCCGCACGCTTTGCTATTTCTACAGCTGCCGAGGTCGTTGCTGGAAATCCCTGCAACAGCCAGGGTCCCTCCTCCCACTCACTCACCGTCTCCCCCCTCCCACCAACAAACCCCCTTTAACCCTCCCGTAGACTCCCCGTGCCCCCCTTGCACCCCCTGGTGCGCGAAGGTCAAGCAAGGGGATCAGGTCAGGGCGCGAGGGGCCCTGCGCGGGTCCCGAGTGGCAGCCACGGTTGTCAGAAGGGGGGGCTTCGCTTTGTGAATAATTGGATGTTTTGGTAAAAGGTTAAATCTACACCTTTAATTCATTGATCGCGGCGCAACTGGGCTCCTTTCGAGAGGTGGCGGTGAATGTACAACTGTGTGTTGCGGTGAGCAACGTGGCCTCAAGGTGCACCTGACCTGGCACAGGTGCCGTGGTGGCGTCACCACCACTCAGGGACGCGTGGCAGTTGTCGTTGTGGTGGGCAGCTGCAGCGCAGCGAAGCGCGCTGTTCTGCGAACACAGCGAGCAGGATTCCATCACGGCCACAACACCAGCGACGATTTTCTGAACTCATCGTGGACCTCCACTAGTTCAGCTCAGCCTTAAATCAGTACCTGGTTCCCGTATGCAAGCAATGCCACGACCATGCATCTAGCAGTGGATTTGATGAAGGGGCTGAAATGAACAGAAATCTCAGACAGGACCACGCTTGGCCAACTTTGTCTCCCGAGCGCTGATGTTTACAGAGCAGACCATTTGTATTCATTTTTACAGCCGAGTTCAACCAGCAGTGAGACTCGGAGCGGGCTCATAGATTACTCAACATCAATACACAAATGCGTATATACCCAAGGCTATTGTTATAAAGTGCTCTGTAACCCATTGTTTGAAATCCTGGGTTATCCGAGACAGCGGATTCCCACCAGATGTAATCGCCGCCTAAATGTTATCACCGCGCATATACAATGGCATGTTAATTACGCTGATTGGCATGTTTGAAATATGTTTTGAAAACTCAATAGAAAACGGTTGAGTGAGTGGGTCTTGCCGTAACATACATCGGTGTGGATATTCACGGGGTCGATGCGTTGCGAGAATTGCTCCTAAGAGCTGTACGTTTCTGACGGCCGTGTCGAGCGCCCTTCCTCCCTCCTTCGCGACGTTTCGAACGTGAGAGTAGCCTGACAGCAAACGATATCCGAGTTAGATTCCCGGCTAGTGTGCCTATGTGGAGTTTGCGCCGTCTCTCACTGCACCCGCGTGGGTTTCCAAGCGGGTACTATAGTTTCCTCCCACAGTCCAAAGACACGCTGCCTAGGTTAATTGTCCTGCTGACTAAATCCAAATGGCCCCAATGTCCAGCGATGAACTAGGTCTCATTCTTGGCTATCGTCCTGCCTTGCGCCCTGTTATAGCCTCCGGCCCCACGCGACCCTGTGCCGTATTGAGCGGACACTAACAACGAACCAATGAACGAATACAAAGAAAGTTAGCGGCCACTAGTGGCTGGTGCCAGGCACCCGCGGGGCGCCCACGTGGTCTCGCGACTGGAAGCGATTACGGAGCGGGGGCTCTGCATCTACGAGGGAGAGGTTGGCACTGGGGTGCCGGGCAATTAGCAATTAGCGGCTCGTCCAGATGCATCCCCCCCATCACCCCGTGCCCCTCCCCCCCTCGTGGGAGGGAGGAGGAGAGGGGGGGGGCCTGCAGGGTAGGGGGGTTGGTGCAAGGGGCAAACTCCACCTGGTCAACAGCTCCACCCCCTCTG
>JAZEWT010000016.1:7182070-7198119 GCA_036362905.1 Mordacia mordax
TAGGACCTTCAGTGGCGGTGAGGTACGGTCAGAGGTGAAAGTAAGCCGCCGCGGCGGAGGGCAGTACAGATACATTGAAATGCTGTGATGTACTGCTATGATCCTCAATCTAAGCACTCACCGCTGACCAGCGTGGTGAAGTACGGTCGAATTAGCCAGCCTGCACCAATCCACGAGTGTGGGAAAACCCTCATCCGGAGGTGGATTGACAGACGGCTGAACATGGCACTCCAACAGGCCTTGATGAGAAAGGCTATGTTGTGGTGCCAGCAGTGAGGGCCACAGTGCTGTCAGTAGCCTCCTCAGCAGAGGGAGTCTCTATATGATATATACTGGAGCAAGTGTTTGTATATTTGTATGTCCGCACTGAAGGTGCACGGTTTGAATTCCTCATAAGTGCATGTTTTGTCTGCACAACATCGAGGGTTTGTTGGTCCCATTTCTGATTCTCTTTCTACGTATTGGTGACTCATCTCAAACTGTGAAACGCCTCTAAATCTCTAGCGCTATTACAGGTTTAAATGCCCATGTTAGCATTAAGTACCATCAAAGTCTCTTAAGCATGCTTCCGCTTTAATGGCAACGTCAGAAGAACGTGTTACACGCTTGGAACAAGATTACACCGTAGGGCGGGTACTCTGTTAGTAACAAAAACTAACCTCGCATTAGTGATTGACCATGACAATGATTGAGACAATGATGACGATGACGATATCAACGATGAATCAGGCGCTACATGGCAATACCTTTCACGTGCGGATGATAATAACAATATTTGCACTTCTAGAGCGCTTTTCACCCGAGGGTCACAAAGCGCTGCAGAGAGTTGTGGAGAAAACGGCACGTCAACAACAACAACATCTGCGTAAGTAAAACAATGGTTACAAACCAACAGCATCAACAGTCCTATTCAGAAAGCACGAAGGCAGCGGCCACAGTTTTAAGCCAACAAGCGTCTCACAGCACAAGTGTCCCCACACGCTGAGATTCGCACCGAAAGCTCTGCGGGCCCAGGTCCCCGTGACCCCTGGCTGAACCGCCGCTCTCTGACCGACCGGTCCGGCCCAAGGGTCACATGGTGGTCACGGCGTAGAGAAAGTGATGGGTGGGGAGAAAGGAGGAGAGCGGGGAGGGAGGGAACGATAAGGGGCGTGCGGGGATAAAGAAACGAAGTGGGGATCCCGTACGTGTTGTGTTCAGCTTTGCAGTCCCCCTGTAAATTACACGTTGCGTCCGTGACACGAGCCCCCACCTCGCACACAACAAGTACGACCGGGTGGGTGGGAGGGGGGGGGCAGTTGGGAGGGGGGGTGGCTTTGTTCTACCGCGGTCTCTGGCTCGGCATGTTAGGCCCCTGTCAGGGGGAGAAGCGTTGGCTGGAGTATCCGTCCTGGGGGTGCGGAGCGAGCTCTGATTAATCGGGGTGAATGGTTGAGAGGTCCTCTTAGCTCCGGACACCTTGAGATTAGTGGGATTTCGCGGCCCTTAAAGCGAGGAGCGTTGCCAGTGTTGTGATTTTCTTTTTTTTACCGATCGCGGGAGGTCATTGGGAAACGGCGACCGCCGACGCGTTATCGTCCAGAGTTTACGCAGAGTTCACCCATTGAGCACCACGGGATCCTCCCCGTTACGCATCGCCCCGCACGCCATCCGCGGCGTTTAGTCGGTCTGTTGTCGAGCCATCGGTCGTAGCCGCATCGCTCGCCACGTACGGCAGCAGCAGAACGAGGTTCTTGCAAGATGCCGGTTGGAATCGGTTATTGCAATGCACTCGTCCCCGGCGTCCATGCCCACCTGATCAATCGTCTCCAACGTATGCAAAATGCGGCTGCTAGAGTCCTCAACCGCACACCCATCCACGATCACATATCCCCAGTGCTGGTGTCTCTCCACTGGCTACCGGTTGAATACAGGATTGAATTCAAGATCCTCCTTCTCACTTACAAGGCTGTCACTGGCGCTGCTCCGACATACATCCGTGACCTACTTCAGGCACGCTCATCAACTCCACAAATTCGATTCTCCAGTACGGGCTGCTTGCTGCATGTGCTCAGATCACACCCCCGTTCGATGAGTGACAGAGCCTTCTCGCTCGCTGCTTCCAGACTCTGGAATGCCCCTCCATTGGGGAATCGGTCAGCTGAGTTCCTGGGCATCTTCAAATTCCGTCTCAAGACTCATTTGTTGCGTAAGACATTGAAGTCCTGTGACTCGGACTGTTGATGCTGTTCACTGCTGTCGTGCTTGAATGATGGCTCGCTGTTGACCTGTGCCTGCTCAGGAGCATGTACTCGTTCCGTTATTTGTGTAACAATTATTTTATTTGCCTTTCTGCCCACAGCTCTGTGCAGGGCTTTGCGAGCAAACATAATAATGTTTTGCTCTAAAAAGTGCAAACATAATTATTGCTATTATTATCATGAAGATGTTAGAGCTGAGTCTATGAGTAGACTCGGTTCATTGATCGACTCAAATTGCAGTCAATTGCCCTTGTCTGGTCGACTTCTCGGGTCTCTCTGAAAATGCGGCCCCCCTCGAATCCAGCCGCTCAATGGCAGGAGACCCCAGATAAGACACGGGGACCATAATGCGGCTGATGACACCGATCACATCATCAAGCACCGCCTATAGCCTCTCGTACAGCGACACAACTCTATCCCAACTGTTTGTTATCCCATTAGCTGAGCAAGTAAACCAATAGTTCAGTAGAGTTATCGATTTTGTAATTATCAGATGACGCAGCTCCAATCGCCCAGCCCTCGCTGTCAGAGCATCAAACGACCGAGTTACGCCTTCAAAGAGCGGCGTCGGGAGTTCCTCATCTAGCAGCGGATTGACGCGAGTCCCCCGGATGATGTTGCTTGTGTTTGCTCTACGCTGTAAACGCAGCGGCGCGGCGGTCGCGCACCAGCGCGCACTAGCGCGCACCAGCGCGCGCCAGCGCGCACCAGCGCGCACACCTTCCCGTCCCGCGCCACGGCGACCCCCTCGTCGTGAGCGAGCGAGCAAGCGGAGCGACCATCTTCGGATTAAACTTGCTCGGCGCTGCCCCCGTGCGCGCGTTCCGAACGCGGCCGAGCGTCCTGACCCCGCCGCAAATGCACCTGAACTTTGCGTCCGTGGAAGAAGAGAGGGACCTTCTGTTCAAGTTGCTGTCGAAATATACGGGGTTTGATTTTTTTTTTTAAACTGCAATTTTTCTCTCTCTCTCTCCCTTCTCTCTCCCTAGGCCTTAAACAACGACCGGTCTGACACAAATTGCGGAGGGTGGGCAGCGAGGGACAAGACGGCCTTTTGAGCAGCGCTCGCTACAATCGCGAGAGCCAGCTCGCTCCGACGATTTCCTTCCCCGCTCGCTATTCATGCGCCCGGCTTCCTCTCCCCCCCGCAAGCACAGTGCGCGGTCCTGTCCTTGCTCAGATGCGAGCGTCTGCCCACCCACTCCTGCAGATGCTCCCCTTCCCATTGTGAGCCGGTCGGCCGCAGTGACCCCCACACCCCCATCCCCTTGCCTTTGGAGGTGGTCTACGCGGATAATGTGTCCCTTTAGTAACGGGGAATCTCGCGACGTGGCCCCGGAGGACCTCGCCCCGAGGCCGGCCGACGGAGGCCTCCGCTAGACGGTCGGCGGCCGCGTGGGTCTCCTGTGCGCGATGCTTTGACCCCAGTCCGCTGCGAGAGGCCCGCTTGTGCCCACCCAGTAGCCCCTCAGCGACCCACCTGAGCCCTCGGAGTTAATGATGCGAGTGAGTGGGCGCTCCTCTGTAATGGAACTCCGTCGCTGCAAGGTTAAAACCTTTTTTTTTCTTTACTCTGCGTATTGGTAAAAAGGTCCTCGGGTTTTTAAATATATATTAGGGCTTGACCATAGATGTTAATAATTTGCAATCTGCGTTATCATTGAGCTGTTTGCTTTTTTGATGATTGCTTGCCAAAGCTGCTGTTTCCGGATGGCCGTGTCGAGCGCTCCTCCTCTCTCCTTCGCGACGTTTCGCCTCTCGCATTAGAGGTATCCTCAGGCGTTATGTTTGTCTTTGGCAGCATTTGGTCTGACTGGTGGCACAAGGCCATATGGCAAGCTGCCTGCGGTGTGGGCCAATCAGTTTAAAGCACAATCCGTACATTATCAACGCGTATTGTTTGCATGTTGTACCACATGCATGTATTATTTATTGCAAACTTGTTGCCTTGTAAAAGGTGTCTATTTGCTGCTGGAACTTCTTAGCATCTATATAATTGCCGTAAATGGCAAAGCTTTTTCTCTTTTTGCATCTTCTCTAGACCGGCAACCTTATTGTGGTGGAAGAGTTTATTGTGTTCCCATGAACCCCAGAGCTGTGTCCATTGTGTTATTCTCTATTATTTATGTTGTTTATGACTGCACCGTAATTTTAATTGATTGTAATTTGGCAGAACCATCTCTCCCTGCGGGAGGGGTGGGGGTCTCATCTCATCTCATTATCTGAAACCGCTTAATCCTATATAGGGTCACAGTGAGCCGGAGCCTATCCAGGAAACACAGGGCGCAAGGCAGGGATACACCCGACGACGGGACGCCAGTCCATCGCCGGGCATTGCGGGACAATTTTAGTCTGCGAGCCAATCAACCTATCCAGGAGCATGCTTTTGGACTGTGGGAGGAAACCGGAGTGCCCGGCGAAAACCCACGCGGACACGGGGAGAGCATGCAAACTCCACACAGAAAGGCACCCGAGCCAAGAGATTCGAACCCGGGACCTTCTTGCTGTGAGGCGTCAGCGCTAACCACTGGGCCACCGTGCCGCCCAGGGGTGGGGGTATAACTTGCAAAACACCAGCCTCGGCCGAATCTTTACCAAATTCGTCACCGAATCGAGCGAACACGAGACACTCGCGCATCTTAACGTTGGATTGGATTTCCCGAAAATAGCTACAGTGCTGGAACGCGCGGACACCCCCCCCACCCCACCCCACTCACCCGGACCATGGTATTAGGACAATAGGACTGTGTAAATGCCACTAAAATTTTAACATCACAGAGGCTAAAACTCATTTATATTAATGTACATCGTAAATATTAAAAAGGGCACCTTTCCCGGTGATGCGCCCGTGTCAGAATGGAATATTTATGATGTCGGGGCCACACCCTGGCGGTGCGAGCTTTTGTTTTGCTGAGCGCGGCGTGTCTTCAACATTTGTCCACGAGCCGCGGCACTGGAGGCGCGGTGGTGGTGCTTCGAGCGAGCTGACGTCGTCCCCGAAGGTCGCCGGCTAAGTTCAATTCCCCGGTAGTCGAAGCATTGGCCGAGTTTCTTATGCGTATCGTGGATCGCAGGCTTTACCGTGGTCAAGGAGTTTGCGTGGTCCAATGAACCACAGAAATATATTAACCTGGCGTCCAACGATCTCACTCGGGTCTGCCTTGGTGAACTGGTCTGTAGTCTCGCATTCCTGCTAGGGTATCCCTTGGCGAACTGGTCTAAACTCTAGCACTATCGCTAGCGTCTCCATTGGTGAAAAGGTCTATAGTCTAGTACTCATGCTTAGGTCTCCCTTAGTGAGCAGTTCTAGCGTCCAGCGCTCCTACTCGGGACTCCCCTGGCCAAGAGTTTCCAGACCCTCCGACTCAAAGAGATTGGCATCAGGAAGGGCATCCGACGCCTCTAACGCTCTGCTCCAAAAGCCCCTCCATTGGGGGCGGGGGGGGAGCAACCGGCCACGAACCTTGGTCAACCTGGACAGAGGCCGTGGAGCCAAGCGGCAAGAACTCCTCCCCTCGATCGCCTCTTCACACCCAGCAGTACAAACGGGTTCACTGCAGATAGCCGATTGGCAGGTCGCATGTGGTGGGGTACAATGTGGGAAGAGTAGCTCAAGCACCATCCTTAAGAGGTCTCCACAGCTGCCTCCATTGGAGACCCCTTCCGCGAGCACGCTCTCTCCGTGTCCGTGTCGGTTTTCGTCGGGTACTCCGGCTTCTTCCCACAGTACAGATCACACGCTGCTGCCTGGGTTCATCGACCCGGTGGTTAAATTTCGCCCGGCGCTTTGCGATTTACTCGCTATAGCCCTGCCTTGCGTCCTACGCCTGCCGTGATAGGCTCCAACCCCCCGCGACCCTGTACAGGATGAGACGGGTACCGATAATGAGTGGATGTTATGACAGCTGCCAGTGTTTGTCCCCTGAAAGGACGCATTACGAGCTGAGCGCGCGGACAATACCCCGGGGTGTCCGATTCCCTGGTCCCATTCACCTGCAAGGCCCTGCGGCCAGAGATGGACGGCATAGCGCACGCGGTGTTGTAGACGTTGCCATCCATTGACATTCTCGGCCTTAACGGCGCGACCACGCGGGGCGTTAGGGGACGACTGACACGCGCCGCTTTCGTCCCGAAAACATCGGCCGATGAGAGATCTCCCAGCGATCATCCGGCTGCGAGGGGCCGGCGCGGGGGTGCCTATCCGCGGTGATTATCCGTTCGACGTCGAAGCGATGGAGAACGACTCCTATGCGCGAGGAAATCTGCGGGGAGGGAGGAAGTCAGCCACGCGATCAGATGCCCCCAAACATTTGGCAGCCACCGCCGCGTGCTGTGTTATTGCGATGGCACCGGCCAAGCAACCCGGTGGAATCCCACGCAAAAGAGAGGGGAGAGCACGCAACACTCAAACTGCACAGAGAAAGGCGGACTCAGACTGCCTCTGGCAGGAGCTTCTTTCTGAGACGCGGATGTAACCACCGAGACACCCTTGCCCACATCCGTCCAGCCAATGCGACCCAAGGTTTTTTTTAAATAATCCTACAACCGGCACACCACATCCAGTATAACCACCGCTGCTATGGATGCGGCCGTCAGTCACGTAAAACCTGCTCGGGTGAGAAACCAGAGTCGAGCTTCGTGACCATGAACAGCAGCAGCCCCCGTGGCGATGGAAGATCCGAGCAGGAGACCTTCTTCTCGACGCTGGTGCTGTTGATGTTTTCACGGAAGGGCGCCGGCCCTAGAACCGTCCGTCGCTCTCCCGGAACTCTCTCTGTCTCGGGACGCTCTGCTCTCCAGAGGCTCGGGTGGGCGAACTACTCCGAAGGTAAGGGGACAGCGGGAGGAAACCGGACTACCCGGCGAACACCTCACGCGGAAACAGGGAGAGATAATTCGCAAACTCCCACACATAAAGGCAATCGAGCCGGGGAACCGAACCCGGGACCTTCTTGCTGTGAGGCATCACTGCGCAACCACCACCCCCCCCCCCACCGAAGCAGAGGAAAACAAAAGGGATTAGGAATATAAATAAATAAGCACAAAGGCGGAGAGGACGTGTGACACTCCGGGAGCGTTTGATGTATTGGCAGTTGGCTGCGGCTGAGATAAGCGGTCGGGCAGGCCTCGCTATTTGTCAAGGGGACACCACGGAAAGTCAGACCGCCGGGTCACGGAGGGCTCGACCCCAGGGATGAAAAGGTCAGACGTGGCAGAAGAAGGGGGCCCCAGGTATATATATATATATATGGGACGGGTGGGAAATGAAGCTGCCCCCCACCACCACTCCCCACCACAAGCCCTACCTCCCCCCCTCCCCCCCACCACCACCACCTCCCGCAGTGGTGGTGGTGGTAAGAAATGCCTTCCCTAAAAGGGGCTGATTTCTGTGTTTGCGGTCGGTGATTTCATCTGCTCTGACACAAATCCCACCATGAATACGCACAATGAGCCGCTTTAAAGGCAGTGAAAAACTCCCGAGCCTCCGAGCTCTGCGGGATCAGTGACACCAGCGGGATGAATGAAATCTCACTTTTCACCGATAGAGATCTATGTCGGGATAAAGGAATGACTGAATGAGCCGCGCGCATTTCCTATTTGCCGAGCTCAGCGCAACACTCGTCCTTCAAAAACACATCTGATAACCCACGAGCGTTGTGTCTTTCTCTCCGCAGCCGTAGGGGGGGCAGTGGGGGGTCGAGGGGGGCTATACGACGCTAACCTCCGCATCTCACGGAAGGACGGTCCCTACCCAAGGAAGCGAGTTCGATCCCTGCTTCGGGCGTATTGCTGCGTTGGAATTTGGGTGCTCGCTATGCGGTTCTGCGTGGGTTTCCTCCAGGTTTCCCCGGTTAACCAACAACTTAAAAAAAAAAGACTCGTTAATTAATTTGACGGACAGTGTCTGGCGGCTAGGCGCCGGCTGACTACGTGGGTGCCTTCTTCCCCCCCCCCCCCACTTATCAACTGTTCGAAGACCTTCGAGGCCGAGCGAATACCGCGCACATTTAACGCTGTTTTTCAGCACTCGAATAACCGTGATTATTATTTTGTTCCTCTCTCGGGACAGCCGCGGCGATCTCTCCATCTCTCCACCTCGCGACGTTTCGCCTCACACGTTAGAGGCATTCTCAGGCTTCATCTCTCTCCACGCAAGGTGGAGAGAGAGGGAGCGATCGACGCGGCTGTCCCGAGAGAGCAGTTTTTCGAAGCAATCATCATGCATCGAGCCGTGAAAACATACATCACTACATTATTTTGTTTTGTTCAAAAATTGCCTCTGTACCGATGTGGAGAGAGGAGGAACGCTCGATACGGCTTTCCCGAGAGACCATCTCTTCGGAGCAACTCTCACACATTGAGCCGTGACAAACCTTGCCGTTAGCGACGGTTCTCTCAACTAGTGTTGGGTCTCCTCTAGGTCCACTCGGGTTAAAATGAGCACCTGGTGCAGTGCGTAAATATCTGCATTAGGGAGACAAAGACGGCAAGACACGGTGCTGAGTACACACACCTTCGTGTGACGCGCCTTCATAGGTGCTCAGAGCACTTGCCCCTGCAGCCGGTCAAGGCTATACGGGGGATCTTTGTCTTTGGTTAATATTTATTCGTCAGAGTGACCGTGGCAAGCGGCCTCCGTAATCCGCTGTTGTCACGCAAACCTTCTCAAATCTCCGCGGGTGAGAGAGGCCTCTGTCAGCCCAGCCTCCCTGTGCTTGGGATGAGGGGGCTCTTTCTCTCTCTCTCTCGAGTATGCGCCACGTGGAGATCATCATCATCAGCCCCTGGCTCAATCCTGTACAGGGTCGCGGGGCGACCGGAGTCTATCCCGGCAAACACAGGACGCTACACCCAGTCTATCACAAGGGATTGGGAGCAATTTAGCCGTTGTTTCAGGATATCCGTGACGAGTGCTCTCCCTCTCGCCTTCGGTGACTCGGCTGTCCTGGAGGAACAGCTTTGGAAGGAATCGTCAACCATCGAGCAGTGGAAAATCGATAGCAGTACCACGGAGGCCACGTGACTAGATATCTGTGAACGCGAATAAAACCTCTCTCTTCATCTGCTCACCCACTCACCTACTCACTCACCCACTCATTCACTCAATCACTAAACCACCTATTCATTCGCGGAACCACCCACTCATTCACTCAAGCACCCACTCATTCACTCAATCACCCACTCATTCACTCAACCACCCACCCACTCATTCACCCAATCACCCACTCATTCACTCAACCATCTACTTATTCACTCAATCAACCACTAATTCACTCAACCACCCACTCATTCACTTAATCACCCACTCATTTACTCACTCATCCACTCATTCACTCAATCACCCACCACCCACTTATTCACTCAGCGACCCACTCATTCGCTTAATCACACACTCATTCACTTAACAGCACACTCATTCAACCACTCATTCACCTATCCACACACTCATTCACTCACTCACCGACTCATTCACTTAAACACACACTCACTCAATCACTCACTCACTCATCCACCCACTCCTTCACTTAACCACCCACTCATTCACTCAAGGACCCATTAATTCACTCAAACACTCACTCGCTGTGAGTTTCCTTATCTACCGTTTGCTTTGATTTGTTGTCGCGTTGGTCAGTTCGAGCGTTTGATGATCACAGAAATCCCACATTCAGAGGTTGCAAGCTCACTGGGACTGTTCTGCTGCAATAATCTATCTATCTAGTCAACGGGTCAATTAACCTAGGTAGTAGCTGCGTGTCTTTGTATCGTCGGAGGAAATCTAAGTACCAAGCGAAAGTTCTCTCGAACACGGGGAGAACATGCAAATTTCAAACGGAACGCGTACACCCGAGCCGGGAATCGAACCCGGCTTTCTTGCTGTGAGGCATCAGGGCTACTGACGGATACACCACCGTGCCACACCTCTCTTCGTAATGCAACTTGGAACTGCTTGACTGATGGAATCAGCTCACGTATTTATGGAGCGGTTAAAAAGTCTTGCCATTAGATTTAAAATGCATTCAGTATGCCACATAACTCACTGTCACGCACTTAATTATTATAACATTTCCACATCTCCTTACAATGTTTTATACCAGTTTGCCTTGAAAATTTAAGCCTTGGCTAAGTGTTTCCCGAGCTGCGCTTCCCCAACGTAGCGACCACCTCAGTTCAATTGCAGACCAAGGTCAACATCCGTTGTCACAGATTTGAAGCCACTCTGGGCAGCATCACCTTCACCAGCTTATACTGACCAGCGTGAGGAAGTATGGCCAGAATATCCCCATGACATACACAATATGTGGGGAATGTTATCCAGTATTGGATTGACAAAGAGTTGTTTTTTTGTAGCCTGACAGCAAGAACCCAGGTTCGATTCTCGATTCGGGTGCCTTCCTATTATCCCTGTGTCCGCGTGAGTTTTCGACGGGTACTCAAGTTTCCGCCCACAGTCCAAAGACACGCCGCCTAGGTCAATCGTCCTCACTTAAATCGCCTCGGGTGGGAATCGAAGTGGCGATAATCGCTCTCTGGGGCAGCCTTTTTCAGGATCGTCGTATCGAGCGTTCCTCTCCCCATATCCATCGCGGCATGCTCATCCCGTTCAAGATCCTTGCTCCCGCAGGCTTCTGCGTAGGTGTTGATTGCTGCGACTAGGACGGGGGGGGGCAGTGCGTGTGGGCGGACGCGCATCCGCAGACGCGTGGGAGAACAGAGGCGGCGAGGAGGGCACCCACGTTCACGCGTGCAGTCGGCAGTGAGAGCCAACAAAATATATAAATAATTCGCCGCGCTACGCCATCAACGCGTAGTCTCCATAATTATTATTTATTACATTTACGTGTCAGCGCCTTTCACCGCGGCACCCTGCGGTTGGGGCAAGGCAGCCACGCTAACAGCCGGCGCCAACCCTCCAGACACTGCGTCCCTGTGTATTGTGATGGCATCGGACAATTAATGTTTTATATTTTATTGCGCATACTAAAACGGATCACCCAGAGGAAACGCGGAACAGGGGTAGAGGCGCGGATGTGACCGCTGCACCATTCTGCCGCCGGCGAGGACCACTGTTGTTTGCAAGCACCTATTATGGCCAATAATTGGAAAATAAAGTGTTGTGTGGTTTACGCCATAGGTGGCCGCTGTTGTCGTCTGAATAATTATCCCGATCGATAAAGTGCCCTGAAACACTCTGCAGAGTGTTGTGGTTCCACCGTGGTCTCCCCTGATCACACGCAGCACCAGACACTCATTCAAGGCGGTACCAACTCTGGGTGGTTCCCACAGATCACAGCCCTGGTCAGGGCGGCGCGGTGGCCCAGTGGTTAGCGCTGACGCCTCACAGCAAGAAGGTCCCGGGTTCGAATCTCTCGCCTCGGGTGCCTTTCTGTGTGGAGTTTGCATGCTCTCCCCGTGTCCGCGTGGGTTTTCGCCGGGCACTCCGGTTTCCTCCCACAGTCCAAAAGCATGCTCCTGGATAGGTTGATTGGCTCGCAGACTAAAATTGTCCCGCAATGCCCGGCGATGGACTGGCGTCCCGTCGTCGGGTGTATTCCTGCCTTACGCCCTGTGTTTCCGGGATAGGCTCCGGCTCACCGTAACCCTATATAGGATTAAGCGGTTTCAAACAATGAACAGCCCTGGTCGGGGATCGAACTGGTCGTGCCGTGTCCAGGGCGCGGTGCACTCACCGAGACGCCACGTTGCCAGTCCCCACGTGCGGACATCTGACCTTAGTCCGGTGTCACGGTGGACTCCGTGACCTCGTGCGGGGTTTGGACATCAGCCGTGGGAGAAACAAAGACGGCAGCTGCCCAAACCAGACCCCTCCCCCCCTCCACCGTGCGCCACACGAGCGATCATCACCGGTCGCTCGCTCTCAGCACCCGACATCCTGTCGGAGGTGTCGTCTTTGCCTGTTCGTAGGTGTTGGCAGAAACCAATCTGCGATGGAGTTCATAATCTTCTAGATCCGGCAAAAAAAAAAAACCAAAACAATTACCGCCTTCCACCAGGACTGGGTGAGGCTCGGGCAACAACACCTGCTTACCGCAGCGATCAACTTTGTGAGCGCAGCTTGACGCGCGGGACCCTTCGATTGATGTGAAACACAACTCGTTATTAATCGCCGACAAGCGCACATCGATTTTTGTTACTACGCGACAAGTGTGATTTGCTATTAATTTTTTTTTAAGCAATTACGGGACCCACAGAGCTCGAGCTTTCCGGGAGACATCGCGACCATACTGGGAGTGAGGTCTGCCTGCTATGACGATGATAATGATGATGACGTGCTGATGTAGGGTTTCAGTCTCTGAATGTCTGAGGATAACCTCAGTGTGGGGGGCGGAGCGAAACATCGCGAAGCAGAGCAGAGGAGCGCTCGACACAGGTATACCTGAAGAGCAGCTGTTGAAAGTTACGCTCAGCTATGTATATATTTTTTTGTTCCTGTTTCAAACGCGCATCAATTCTGTCAAATAGTACATTTCACCTGTCTGCCAATCGACTGCGGAATAACGGTGCTCATAGCTGAGCTGATCGTGAGAGTCGAATGACCATACTTCACCGTGCTGGCCCGCGCGTGCCCGGTGAAGCGCAGTCGATGGGCGGTGCGAGAGCCGGCTCCGATTCCTCCGGGTGCCCACGGCAAGGTGACTGAGCGGCGGTAGCGTCCGCGCCTCCTCGCGGAAACGATTCGATTCCTGTTCCTGGGCGCCGTTCTGAGTGGCGTTTGTGTGTTCTCTCCCCGTCCCCCCCCCGTCCCCCCGTGGGTATTCTCCGGGTTCTCTGATTCCTCCCACAACTAAACACACACTCTGATTAATACATTGGTCGGTAGCATCATAATATACATGGATAGGTAAACTTTATTGTCATTCAAACTTAAAACAATTACAGTTTACAGAGGAACAAAATTACGTTTCTCATGGTGCCGGTACAAAAACAACAATGCTGAATATATCAAGCAGTGTCTGTCAAGTTGGCGTCGGCTGACTGCTTTCCTGCCTCCCCCCCAACCCCTCTGCAGTTTGCTGGCGCCTACGCATCCCTGTCTCGTCCATGCCCGGACGCAGAATTTCCGCCGCGCCTAACATAAAGGGAGATCCCCCGTGTGGCTTCTAGCTGGCTGTTGAGACACGTGCCGCTGGGAAGGCCAAGGCAGCCCACAAGGACGTGGGGTGGTCAGCACCCACCCCCCTCCGGTCGCCTTTATCTCCCTGGTGTCGATGATGAGCAGGCGCTGGTCGAGAGACCGAGAGTCGACCCTGCGGAGCCCTGGGAACGGTTCAAACAGCCGACGCCCTTACTTGGTGGACAACACTGCTATCGGGACTTGGCCCCAACAGTCTACAAGGCGGCAGGTGGAACTCCTGACCGAGGTTTTCACGGCTCGACCGCGCGGCGACTGCTCACCCAGGCCGCTCTTTCGGAATAGCCGTGTCGAGCGCTCCTCCTCCTCTCTCTGCGCTCCGCGACATTTCGCCTCCAACGTGTTGGGCGAAACGTCCCGAGTGTCAGAAAGCGTGAGGATGCCTCCGACGTGCGGAGGCGAAACGTCGCGAAGGAGAGAGGAGGGAGCGCTCGACGCGACGATCCCGAAATAACTTCGTGTTCGCAAGGCAGGATTATACCTACGATGGGACGCCAGTCCATTGCAGGGCACCAGGGGCAGTTTAGTCATCAGGACAATTAAGCTGGACAGCGGCTGAAGGTCGTGGAGAGAGGAGGCGCAGCGCTCAACGCGGAGTAAATATAATCACACATCGAGCCACAACACGGCGATCGTCACAACAAACAACGTGGGTTTTTTTTTTGTTTCCCCCTCTTAAAACACACGAACAGCTGCAACGCGCTCCGCGAACCACGTCCAACTTCATACTCGATTAGCGTTCCACCAAGTTGGGAAATCGAATGTCGCGTTGCGCGAGTGGCGAGCGATTGTTTATTTTCTACCTGCGCACCGACCGCCCGCCCCGCAAACACGGCTCCACGCCGGCGCGTCATCCATCGAGCGAGCTTTCCAATCGCTCCTGCGGCCTACCCGGGACAAAGGGATCCGTGCCTCTGCCCCATCTGCGCCGCGGCCCGAGAGGACCCATCGGTGGTCCATTGTCCGAGCTGTCCGCCACGCCGTGTGTCCCATGACGTACATACACGATAAGGCCAAAGTGCCCATCAATCATGCCGATGGAGTGGTCTTTCCGCTAACGGACCGAGCCTCTTCCAACCGCCAGCCCCGCCTGGACCCCTCCGCCCACCGTCCGCACGCCCAGCCGCGCCATTAAGTATCGCTCGGACCCCCGGAGAGGAACGAATTTTTTTTCTTCTCTCCTTTTGAATTGCGACGGCAGCGAGACACCGGACAGAGCATAACGCGCGAGCGGGAGCCGCGTGCGTTGTGCGCACCCGGCTGGGGCGTGCAACAACACCGGTGTCCAACACCGCGTGTACGCTGTTGCGCACGTTTGTCAAGCTGATGGCCACGCTTGTGTACACGCGCGTGCCCTAACGGCGTTGGCAGCAGTGGCCGATGCTCAGCGTAAGGGATGGAAAGCACATTCTCATGAGCCCAGGATTGTGGATTTTACGGAGAGCAGATAAAGTAGGTGTGTACTGTGTGTATGTGCCCAGCCGATCTGCGTCAGAAGACACATCCGCACAAGCCTGATAATGCCTCCAACGCGGGATGCGAAACGTCGCCCTTGAAGGAAGAGGAACGCGCAACGTGGCTCTCCCAAAACAGCAGCTCTCACGAGCAGTGTTCATCTATCGACCAACATCAACATAAAGCAATACAACATAAACTACGTTCCAGCAGCCATGCGTGAAGGCGTCTCCAGCCCATACTGCTCACGGGAGGTGTCTTCAAAGATATTTCCTGCGCACCGGTCGGTGTGGGTTGAGGGTTCACATTGACGGAAGGAATTAAACGTCACTGCTGTCACCCCACGTCTGTTGAAAACTTCCCCCCCCCCCTCGCCATTTAACCCGCAGCGTGACGTTCAGAGACATGCAGGCACCAGCGCAGTTGCACCGCCTACGCACTCGAAAGCCTGCTCACTGCCCAGTTGATTGCGATCGCTGCAAATCGCGCTGCCGGCCGCCGGCTCCAGTCGGAGTCTCTGAGCTTCGCGGGCGACGCTCACGTCCCCGTGACAGCACCTATGGCCGGGTCACGCACCGCGGCCGCGAACCCAGCACACACGAGTTCAAATCCGGGCCGCGGCTATCATCGAGCGACGCTCAGACTGCTTCTTAGCCTTCAGCGACCCACACTCTCACCGACACAGTGAAGTATGTTCAAAACAACCCCCATACCCTGTCACTTCAGGGGAGGTCTTCATCCAGCGGCAGATTGACACGGGGGCGGAGGGGGCGGGGGGCGAGGGGTGCTGCTGATAACGACGGCGCGTTCCGCAATCCCGCCACCGAAACCCGAGGAGCGACTCATTCATCAGCAGTCCATGCGTCGATCCGCGCGTCCGCTATCTTTGCCACCTGTCCCGGTTTTCTTAGGACCGTCCACACCAATTTTTCAGGGCGCCAGCTGTCCTCCGTAGATCTTTGCGTTTCCCTCGAGCAAGTCATTATTCATCGCTTGAGTTCGTGCCACTTACACAGGGTATAGTCTCTGCCTCTCTCTCTCATGCCGTTGGCACCACGCACGATACGTCTCAGTTCTCCGACCCTCCGCGGTGGCAATCCCGGCCCCGCGCGCGGCTCCGCGCCTCCGTCAAGTCGGCCGTCAACTTGTGGTTGGCCTGGGCGCTAAGAGCGCCGCCTGACGGAGCGCGGCGGTCGCACCCA
>JAZEWT010000016.1:7336791-7348874 GCA_036362905.1 Mordacia mordax
CCCCCCGAGGCCGACCGCTCGCCCGATTTCGGGCAGGCGATGACGGCGCGCGGAGCGAGACTTAAAACAACGGACGGAGCCGCGAGCGCACCGTGACCCCCCGTGCTCCGCCGCGCGCACCTGCTCGCCTGAAGCGCGCCCTGAGAGCCTATCAGCAGCCAAATGGCTGACCTCCGACCCGGGCCCGAGGGCCGCTAATGACACAATTCTGTGCGAGGAGCGAGGGCGCCCGTTGTTAGGCCCGGCGCTCTCCGCTCTCTCCCTCTCGCCGGCAGCTTCTGGAGATGCCACCTTTTGACATTTCCACGAACTCGTAAGGCCCCCCCCCACCCCCAGCCTCGCTCTCTCTCTCTCATTCTCTCTCTCCCGCTCGCGACGGATGCCGCGGAAGGCGCGGGCGGATAATTGCGAAGTTGAAAAAAAGTCGCCGGCGGGCCCCCGAGCGCTCGTCTCCTCGTCATCCTGCCGCGGCCGTCTCATCATCGCGTGGCTGCGCAGGGTGGTCCGCATGTCCTGGGACCCACACGTGATAACGCGCTGCGGGGAATTCGTCCGCGACACGTGTCTCAAACCTCAAACGGAAGACACAGGACGACGGAGTGAGTGATGCAGGGCGCGCAGAATGCGTCTGCTCGAGCGGTGCTGGCGATGCAGCGTCACATCTCTCACAGGACATGTGGAGTCGAATCACGCTGTACAAGGATGATGCCAGCTCTCATTAACACTCACTGAACCCTTGACGAGGACATTGTTGACATTGGCAACTATGATATTTCATAAAGTGCTCCGATTTCTTACATTACATTGCACACCCAATGGTAAACCAAACATATTAAGTCGAGTATTTCCTGAAACTAAATGGCGACAAAACAGAAGTTTTGCTTGTCAGAACCCCGCATCAATTGTCCAAGGCTGAACCTATCCAATTGATGCTTGACGACCAGACCATCGAAGTTGCTAAGGCAGTCCAGAGTCCAGGAGTGATTCTTGATTCCTCACTCACTTTCGAGACACACATCAAGAAGGTGACAAATGTAGCCTATTTCCATCTCAGACATATAACCAGACTGCAAAACGTCCTGTCACCCTCTGAGGCTGAGAAGCAAATCCACATCTTCATCTATTCATGAATAGATTACTGTAATGCACTGCTCCCTGGCATCCATGCCTACCTGATCAATTGTCTCAAACGTGTGCAGAATGCAGCTGCCAGAATCCTGACCCACACACCCATCCATGAGCGCATATCCCCAGTACTAGTGTCTCTCCACTGGCTACTGGTTAAATACAGGATAGAATTCAAGATCCTCATTCTGACCTGCAAGGCTCTTATTGGCGCTGCTCCGACAGTCATCGGTGACCTACTTCGGGCACCCTCCTCAACACGACAACTTCGATCATTCAATACAGGCTTGCTGCATGTGCCCAGATCGCACCTCCATGCGATGGGTGACAGAGCCTTCTCGCGCGCTGCTCCCAGATTCTGGAATGCCCTTCCATTGGAAATTCGGTCAGCTGAGTCCCTGGGCAGCTTCAAATAGCGTCTCAAGTTCCGTAAAGCATTGAAGTCCTCTGGCTGGAGCTGTTGATGCTGCTCACTGTTGTTGTGCTTTGGAGGTGGCTCGCTGTTGACCTGCGCTTGCTCAGAAACACGTAGTCCTTCCTTCTTGCGTTTAACAATTATTTTAATCCATTGTTCTGTGTCCACTGATTTATAACCATTGTTGTAGTTGTAATTGATCTACTCTGATGTTGTTGTCGTTGTTGCTGACATGCCGTTCTCTCCACAGCTCTGTGCAGCGCTTTGTAACCCTCTGGTGAAAAGCGCTCTAGAAATGCAATTATTACGTTATCATTATTCTCGATAATCCTGTATTGAATTGCAAGGGGCTGGTGCCTATCCCTGCAAGCACGGGGCACCAGGCAGGGCTATACCTATGATAGAACGCCAGTCCATCGCAGGACACTTGTGCCACGATGTCAGCAGACCAATTAAACTAGGAGGCGTGCAATTAGACTGCGGGAGGTAACCTAAGTACCCGACGAAAACCCACGCGGACACGCGGATAACGCGTGTCTGCGACGGCACGGCGTAGACGTGACGGCACCGTTGTGCCGTCACAGCCGGGATGGCACCGCCGTGCCGTCTTGGCTGCAGCGGCGCCGCAAGGCAGAGGTGGCGAGGGGCGCCGCCGCCGCCTCGCCGCCACCGCCTCGCCGCCACGCGCCACCACCACAGCGCCATCCTGGCTGCGCGTGCCGGTGTCTCGGTAGCTCTGATTGAGAATCGGGTCCAGTAGCCCCGAGCGCGGAGCGACGTCGCTTATTCGACACCGTCAACCCCCGCGACCACTTAACCGCCCACGCCCCGGTCAGTGTTTGTGGGTCGCGGCGGAACCGTAAATATATTTTACTGATGTTCGCAAAGTGTCGATGGATGCTTTCACAGCTCGAACCATGAGAATTGCTCTTTCGGGATAGTCGCTCGACATGGCCATCCCGAAAGAGCAGTTCTCACGAGCAACGGTCAGATGTTCCCAAATGTGCTCTTCCTGAGCGCGAGTGGCAGGTTCTTAATCTGGCGCGTATCTACTGACCGACACAGCGTAGTAAAGCATTTCCACACACGTCGAATGTGGCTTGAAATTTGGTAACCTTAAGCTATGGATACTTTTTGCCAGCATACATATGTAATAAGTAGCACGGGCTTTTACCCTTTCGGGCAATTATACAGGTGTTAAGATCTTAAAACACCAAAATAGACACATTTCGCAATGTGTCTAGTTTGCAAAGCCACACATACTTGTGGCAAAATATGCAAACAGGAAGCATTGATATTGCATTGTCCTGAGCTGACTGCCTTTTGGCATCATCTGGCCGACACTGACAATCAGGCTCAAAAGAAAGCCATGTCTGGTGTAGGCCAATAAGTTTGAAGGACCAATGCATATGTTATCAAAGCTTCCTGTTTGCATATTGTGCCACAAGTATGTGTGGCTTTTGCAAACTAGACACATTGTGAAATGTGTCTATTTTGGTATTTTAAGATCTTAACACCTGCATAAATGCCAGAAAGGGTAAAAACCTGTGCTACTTATTACCTTCGGTAACCTTGTTGTACCATGAATAAGGACCATTGTCTAAAATGTTGCTGAGGTTTATTTCATTTTAAGATTGCAGTGTTGTAATTGCCGTTCTTAATTAATATTCCAAATAAATAAACATATAATGCCTAAATGTGCGGCACAGTGGCCTAGCGCTTTTGCCTCGCAGCACGGCGGTCCCGGATTCGTTTCCGGCTCGGGTGCCTTTCTGTGTGAAGTTTGGGTATTCTCTCCCCGTGCCCGCGTGGGTTTTCACCGGGTACTCCGGTTTTCTTCCACTGACCAAAGACACTCTGACGCTGCCACCCAGGTTAATTGTCCTGTTGAGTAAATTGCACCAAGAAGTGTACCCTGAGATGTACTGGCAAGGAGGGGCATTCCCCCTCCTTGTGCCCTCTGTCGGCCTGGACAGGCTCCGGCCCCCCCGCGACACTGTGTACAGGATTAAGCTGGTATTCATAATGAATGAATCAATGCCTAATAATTTTCACTCAACCAACAGATGAAGGCATCTGCACACCATGTCGGTCATGGCATGTGCTTTGGACCATACTTCACCACTCTACTGGACAGGGCATGCCGGTAAAGCGAGGGAACGTGGTGAGACTGGCTCTGACAACACTCGCCACTGCTGTTAGTCGTGGCTGGGAATCGGTTTACAGCTCGGTAGCTGCAGGCCAGTGTACCAACACTTTACAGGATGGTCCACCTGTATCGTGACCCCAACCTCATAGCCATTCTCGCATGTGAACTCGCATCAGCCATCTGAACCAAATAAGGTTGATTTAAAACAAAAATTAATGAGCAAAGGAAATAATTGTTTGGGGTCAATTATAAGTCGGTCAGGGCGGCGCGGTGGCCCAGTGGTTAGCGCTGACGCCTCACAGCAAGAAGGTCCCGGGTTCGAATCTCTCGGCTCGGGTGCCTTTCTGTGTGGAGTTTGCATGCTCTCCCCGTGTCCGCGTGGGTTTTCGCCGGGTACTCCGGTTTCCTCCTACAGTCCAAAAGCATGCTCCTGGACAGGTTGATTGGCTCGCAGACTAAAATTGTCCCGCAATGCCAGGCGATGGACTGGCGTCCCGTCGTCGGGTGTATTCCTGCCTTACGCCCTGTGTTTCCGGGATAGGCTCCGGCTCACCGTGACCCTATATAGGATTAAGCGGTTTCAGATAATGAGATGAGATGAGATAAGTCGGTCACAATATATCTGTACAACCCTGTATTTAGCCCTTCTCAAATCCGACCTGTCTACATATCCATCCGTATCTTAGCCCGGTAAGATACGGGTGGATAAGCAATCAAGTCACTGGCCATTTATTTATATCCTGAAGACTAATTTGCTTATTGTTTAAATTGCCCCAAAGCCAAGCTCAGCCGCCACCCCCAGCCCCGTACCCCCGCGTCCCGCTCAACGGCACCGCTCTCACCCCCTAATCGTCTGCACATCGTCACGCGCGCGCTCGCGCGCTGTCCCGCCGCCCTCTCGCCGAGAACACGGCGTGGAGCAGAGCAGAGGGAGAGGAAGAAATAAGAAAATTATTACACGAGTCGCATTCCTCCGTCTAAACGAAATCACGTGTCAGCTGTGTTTGCGCTCCGCGCCGCCGCGAGGAAACGTTCCGCCGCCGCGGGCGGACCGCGGCGCGAAGGCGCGCTTTCCCGTTACGCTCCGGCCACGTGGAACCAGATGTTCCCCGCGGAACCAGATGTTCCCCGCGGCCGGGGGCCGCGCGGGAGCGGCCGCCTTGTCGGCCGCGCGCGAACAATGGCCCAGTCTCTTCTCCGCCCGTCACTCAAACGTTCCTCTCTCGTGCCGGTTTACGTCTCAATCGCGGGTAGCCCCGCTTAATCCTGTGGAGGATTTGTGGCGAGGGCCAGAGCCTATCCCAGCAGACACAGGGCGTGACGGAGGGCTATACTCGGGATGGCATGCCATCGCAGGGAGTTGAGGACAATTTAGACAATTCCCCGAGGCACTGTGTCTTTGGGCCGATGGGAGGAAAACGAACCATGCGGACACAGGCAGAATGTGAACACTCCACGTAGAAAAGTACCCGAGCCGGGAATCGAACCTGGGCGATGCTTGCTGAGAGGCGGCAGCGCAACTCACCATTACACGGCCGTGCCCCTCAGCTCCATCATTCACCGCTTTAACGTAAAGTCAACAAATACCGGGTCCCTCTGCCCAAACCCACCGTGAATCACGGCCGGCCCTCCCCGGAACTCACAAGCCAAGCAGGATGGAGCCTGCTCAGTGCTAAGACTGGAGACGCCGGGACGCAGGCTTGCATCGTGAGGTGGTCACGCAAAGTCCGGTGTCACGGCCAACGCACGCTGGACTTGCAACACACAGGGCCGCCAGTTTGGTATGATCTCCCGGCGAGGCAGTTCAATCAAACGGAGTACGTTTCTTAAATCTCCCGCTCAGCGCCTCTGTCCCACCCATCACTATTGATGTGTTCACCGCAGAGGTCAGATGCTCTGCGGGTCGCGTGCGGTGGGGTGAAGTGTGGGTACTCCCACCTGTTCAAATTCGCCGCGCAAGCGTGGAAGAGCGAACGGCCCACGTGAGCGTACAAAGGTGAACATAATTGAGATGGTTAATAATTGAGGCACTGCCTGGACAACACGATGACCCACGCAATACAATAATAATAATAATATATGCATTTCTAAAGCGCTTTTCACCCGCCAGTCGCAAACGCTGAACAAAGGTGTGGAGAGAACGGCATGTCAACAACAACATCAGAGTAGATCGATTAAAGTAAAATAATGACTATGAATCAATGACGGCCATAAAATAACAAATAAAATAATTGTTAAACAAATCAAGGAAGGAAAACAGTATTCATGAGCAGATGCAGGTCAATAGTGAGCCACCATCCAAGCATACAGCGGCGAGAAGCATCAATAGTCCTAGTCAGAAGACTTCAAGGATTTACGGAGCAAGGTAGTCTTGAGATGGGATTTGAAGATGCCCAGCGACTCAGCTGACCGAATTTCCAATGGAAGGAATTTCCAGAGTGTGAAAGCAATGCATAAGAAGGCTCTGTCATCCATCGACACATGCAGCAAGCCAGTCTTGGAGGACCGAAGTTGTCGTCTTGAAGAGCGTCTTGCAGGTGAGAAGGTCTTGAATTCGATCCTGTATTTAACCAGTAGCCAGTGGAGAGACACCAGCACTGGGGATATGTGATCGTGGATGGGAGTGCGAGTGAGGGCTCTAGCAGCCGCATTCTGCACACGTTGGGGACGATTGATGAGGTAGGCAGTGGTGCCAGGGAGTAGTGCATTGCAATAACCGATTCGTGAAGAGATGAATATGTGGTTTGCTTCCCAGCATTGGAGGGTAACAGGATATCGCAAAGCCTGGCTATATTTTCTTGTTGATATGTGTCTCGAAGGTGAGTGAGGAATCAAGAGTCACTCTTAGTATCCAGACTGCCTTAGCAACTTCAATGGTCTGGTCGTCAAGCATCAAATCGACGGGATTAGTCTTGGACAATTAGTGTGGGGTTCTGACAAGAACATCTTCTATTTTGTCGCCATTTAGTTTTAGGAAATTTGAATTGAGCCAGGCCTTTACAGTTGACAGTGAGGACGAAATGCAAAGGCCAGACACATTGATGGACGGATGTGTGTGGATATAGATTTGGATGTCATCGACAGAGCAATGATGGCTGAGATTGAGACTTTTCAGGATATGGCCAAGTGGTTGTGTGTAGATGCTGAAGAAGAATAGGCCAAAGACTGAACCTTGAGGAACTCCAGACAAAACAGGATGGATCTCTGAGTTACATCCTCCAAGGCTGATGAACTGCTTCCGGTCAGAGTGGTAGGCGCTCAGCCTGTGCAGGGCACAGCCAGAGACCCCTATACCCTCCAGTCACTCCAGTTAAGTAGGGTAGTCAATGGTATCAAAGGTTGTGCTCAGGTCCAAGTGGACAAGAATACTTGGCAAGCCTTCATCAGCAGCTACGAGCGGGTCATCAACTACTTTGAACAGCGCAGTTTCAGTACTGTGGCCGAATCTGCACCCAGATTGGAAAGGATGGAGGTCATTGTTGAAGAAGTGTTTCTGGAGCTGCATGGCTACTGCACGTTCAAGGGTCTTAGAGACGAATGGTAAGTTTGAGATGGGGCGATAATTATACGGCATGTTGCAATGAAGGCCAGGTTTTTAGAGCAGAGGGGTAACTGCAGCACATTTAAATAGTGGGGGAACGATGCCGGAGTGAAGTGAATTGTTGAAGAGATTAATGACGAAGGTAGCAAGGGATTTTAAGTGTGCCCGGAAGAGTTAGGATGGATGGGAAGGTGTCCAGGGAGCCGTTTGTAGGCCAAGATCTCATAACTAATGAACGTTTACTCAGAAAATTCCAGGAGTTTTGACATCAGGGTAGAAGAAGGAACAATTACTTGGGTAGTGGGTGGAGGTTGAGATTGGGTGGAGATGCGGTGGGCTTTGGTTTTGTCTGAGAAAAACTGAATAAATTAATCGCCTGGTGTTTATTAATGAAGAGAGGTGGGGTTCAGTGACTGATTGGATGAAGGAGCCGATGGGTGGTCGAGAAGAGATTGATAGATGTTTGTTATTAGAGCAGAAAAATACCTATTGAGCTTACAAGCTCTCTAGGGGATTCCTGCGACACAAAATAATATATATAAATAACAAATAAACAAAACAAAATAAATAAAAAGAAACAAACCATTAACACACAGCATTGCATAAAATTAACCAAATAAATAAAACACAGTTAAATGTTGCAATGGGGGAAATAAAAAGTTATAGGTAGCATATTGTACATTGAGAGGGCGCAAATGCAACATTGGCATCTTGGGCTTGACCCCGGCATCAGATGGAATGCTGGATAAGTGGTTAGTACAGGTGCAACCAAGTGCCTTCTGGTAGCGAGTGAGCTGGTCCTAATAGATTTGAGCATGGACGGTGAGACCACGTTTTCTCCAAGTCCGTTAGTCCCTGCGTGCATTCACCTTGAGGTCTTGGAGTTCAACAATATACCAGGGTAATGGTTTTCTGCCTGAGACACAGTGTGATTTTATTGGGACCAAAACGTCCAGTATACGTGATCGAGAGCCCTTGTAAGTTTCAATTCGCATCAGAGGCAGAGTGAGTCGAGACAGAGAGTGATGATCTGTTGAGTGCAGCAGTGAATAGGTCTGGAGTGATGACCTCAAGATTTCGGAATTGGATTTGGTAATTAGTGATGGAAACGAGTGGTGGTACCCTGAGGTCAAACCACATAGTGGAGTGATCAGACAGAAGAGATCAGTGATGGACAGGTTGGTTACAGATATACCCCTTGAGAACACCACGTCCAGAGTATAGCCACATCTGTGAGTGGCAGATGTCACATGTTGAATAAAGCCAAATAAGTTTAATGTGGCCATGAGATCCCTTGCAATGGGGCTCTTTGGAGAGTCAACATAGATGTTGAAACCGCCAAGCATCAGAATCCTCTCAGAACTGGAGAACAGCTGACAGTTCATTGATAAAAGCAGTGGAGGCTCCATGTGGGCGGTAGAGCAGCACCAACTTCACAGGCTGAGCGGTCGTCCAATACAGAGACATGTGCTCGAATGTATTGAAGGTTGGCGACGGAATCGGACGGATGTCGGCAGTAACATGGTGGAGAATCGCAAGGCCACCACCACGGCCATGGGAACGAGCCTTCTGATGGCGTGCAAAGTCTCGCAGTTGAGTCTGACAATGTGAGAAAATCATTTTGACGGTATCAGGTCTGTGGGGCACAGCAAGTCCAGATTATTGTCCAAGATCAGCTCAGCAATAAGTGGGGCTTTTTCTCTGTTCATAGAGCCCAAATTGAGCACACATTGAGCTGGGCAAAATATAACCCATGCTGAGGTCGCTGGGACACTTTATAATCCACTCTTGATTTCATCATTGGACCACAGATGGTTACAAAGTTCTCAAACATTATATGCTGCGCACAATCAATCGCCAGCCTGTGGTCAACAACCTAAGCCGACTCATTGGGCAGTGAGACGTTGTGGGGTTATTGAGGTTTTAAAAGACAACGCTCAGTTTTGAAGGCAAGCAGAATCAGTGGTGTGAACATTGGCACTTTTTCAACGACGAGACTTGTTTTCCACAAACTAATTCCACGTCACCCGACTCGTCGATTGCGCTAACGACTCATCGGTGGAGTCATTGATTCAAAGTGATTTAGCGCTCTTGTTTGTGCGACAATTGTGCGGAGATGTCTGAAAACGCTTAGTCGTATACAGGGTCACGGTGAAGCCGGAGCCTATCCCGGCAGACACAGGGCGCAAGGCAATGATATACCGAAGATGGGACGCCAGTCCATTGCCGGGCACTGCGGGGCAATTTAGCCTGCGAGCCAATCAACCTATGTAGTTTTGGACTGTGGGAGGAAACCGGAGTGCCCGGCGAAAACCCACGCGGACACGGGGAGAGCATGCAAACTCCACACAGAAAGGCACCCGAGCCGAGAGATTCGAACCCGGGACCTTCTTGCTGTGAGGCGACAGCGCTACCACTGGGCCACCGCGCCGCCCATAATAATAATTACAATTGAAAATGAGCCGCGTACATTCATTCAATGCGAAGCAATTGGTTCAAAGAGATATCGACTCAGAGAAGGATGAATAATATTTTTTGCACTTCTAGAGCGCTTTTCATCCGAGGGTCACAAAGCGCTGCACAGAGCTGTGGAGAGAACGACACAACAACAACGACATATGAACTGCAGCCACGAGGTCAGCCGGCTCCAACATTTGGCCGACAGTGTCTCCTATATATTATGAGGTCATTGAATAACTAATTCAAGAGTGTTTATTTTGTTGTCGGAGGAAAGCAGGAAAACCTGGAGAAAACCCACGCAGAACAGTTTGAGAAAATGCAAACTCCACACAAAAAATGCGACCGAGACGGGAAGCGAAGTGTCTTGGGCAACACCTTATTTTTCTGATGTTCAACGAGGAGCCCAGGAAACGGTCCTACAAAAAAAATCCTATCGCACACAAGAAACTTAACGAAGCGTCGACTCATCCCTCTCCACGACAGCAGCCGCTTAATCCGATCGCTTTTTTAAATATTCCGCGAGCGAAGAAAATCGAAAGGAGAGAAGAGGGCTGCGTCGAACACAGAAATCTCGGCACGGGTGCGCGGGGTCAGTAATAGGCGTTGACAAAAGAGCAAAACCGCGGTTCAGAAACGCCGCGGCCATCGCGAGAGAGGAAACGGCAAATCTGCAGAGTGCACAAAAACATTTGCGCGAAGAGACGCGCGCGCGCGCGCCGAGCGGCGTGGAGAGGAACGCGTGGCGTCGGAACGGTGCGCGGGCCCCCGGGCCGAAGACGACGCGGCCGGACGGAGGTTCGGAATAAATACCGGGGACCGAGCGTGTCCGCGGGCACGCCCTCCGCGGAGACGCAACGATGACATGAGCACATACGCAAGCACTCCGCAGATGATCACTATTATTATTATTGTTGTTGTTGTCGGGTGGAATTGTGGGGGAATGCATGAGGACAGCGTTGCCAAAATGAAAATTGCAGAGGGAACACCGCTACTGGATTTATGAGATTTTATATTAATCTAACAGCAGTGATTCTTGACTGTTTACTGCACACCACTACACCATACCACAATACCCTCAGCTTTATAATTGATATGAAATGTA
This sequence comes from Mordacia mordax, assembly GCA_036362905.1. Lineage (NCBI taxonomy): Eukaryota > Metazoa > Chordata > Hyperoartia > Petromyzontiformes > Petromyzontidae > Mordacia > Mordacia mordax. Next base: position 7,347,584 of record JAZEWT010000016.1, read on the forward strand.
TTTTCAGTAACAGTTTAGTTAGTATATGGCGGCTATTGTTTTTCACATCCTCCTTAATAGAATCACCTAATACATAAAAAAAAAATTTCATTGGACCTTTGCGGATATGACTGGGGTTTATGTACACTTTCATAAGTCTTGAATTGGACGGTTATTTTACCTCTGCGAGGTATTAAAAATGCAGGCAACGCATTCCCACAAACCCAACATTTTATGGGGGGGGGGGCGGTCCTCCCGCAGAACCCCCCACTATAACGAGAATTACTCGCACAACAGGCTGACCTCCCGCAGTCAATTTTTGTTCTTCCCAATTCCGCTGCTGACTCTTTATTAAACCGCCGAGCCGTGAGATACGGTAGCCAGTTTACGGGAGGCCCGCATCCAGCAGCGGATCAATCGTGGCTGATGGCGACGGTCTTCCATCGTCGTTCCTGCCCGGACTTAACGCCAGGTGGGAGCGAAACGCGTTCGTATCGCGGGCAATCCCTCGACAAGTCCAGGTTTCACCGCATTTTCTGTATTAAAAAAAAAACTGTTCGGAGTTTCCAATGCTTTTAAATATTCAGATTATATATATATATCAAAATCATATTCAACAACATACAGAATTCTGACGTACCGGAATGTTTTATTCATTACACGTAGACATCCCCTACATATTTCATGTATTTTTATTTTATAAGCGGACAGCTATAAAGAGCGGGTGGCCCCGAGGTCAGAGAGTGAAATCTTGATAAATGCCACGTGAAATTTGATAGGAGAGAACAAAGCTGGTGCGAGACTTTTCGCTGTCTATTTATTTATTTATTTATTTCGACTTGCCGGATTGAATCAAAAGGCTCAGCTGTAATGCCGGCCTTTCATTTTTGCGACCGCGTCCCACGTGACGCCAACCCAAACATCGCATGTCGAGGCGCGTGCGGCGGCGGTGGATGCTAACAGGTGACGCGGCGGGCTGGCGGTGTCAAACTCAAGACAAACAGACACGGTCCGGGGACGCGGGGCCAATTTCCGAAGCTCAAACACGGAGCCGTCTCGTCGTCAGATTGCACCTGGCGGAGACGTCCCCCCTCGGATGAATTCATTAATGATGTGCACACATTATCATTACACGAAAACTATTAGCCCATTAATTTTTAACCGCTCATTACATCCCCGTGCACCTTGAAATCCTCCTCGCGAAGCAGCGGAGGACGGCGGCGATGCCGCCAGATGATCTGCACTCGCTCCGACTAAGTCTCGTTTTTTCCGATGTGGAGAAATTAAAGAATTTTTTTTTTGGGGGGGGGGG
>JAZEWT010000016.1:7432739-7445190 GCA_036362905.1 Mordacia mordax
GGGGAGGCGGCGCGCGCGCGCTAATGTAACATACGGCGCTTTAATTCGCGATACGGTGGCATATGGTGCAGCGGCATATGGCAATGTTGCCATAAAGTGTCGGTTGGGAAAAATGTCCTCTCTGGTATATCCGCTCAGGAATATCTAACATTTTGTCAACCTCAATAAACATCATTCCTCAGGCAACCTTTTTAGCCAATCAGTCTTACTATACAGGAATAACTGATTTTGAGTTAGTTATCGTTATACAACGCTGCACGAACTTAAAACATAGAATACATGGCAACGATTCCCAAGCCACGATGTAGGTTTTGCTGGTCACATGAATCCCGCATGCAGAGCTTGCAAACTCACTGGGCATTCCCTGCTTTAATAATGAACATCTATCTATTGCTGGTGTGGGCGGTGAAATATAACGAAGGAGAGAGAGGAGCACAGCCCGACACGGCTATCCTGACAAAACAGATGGAGAACCATTCTCAATTCCAAATCCACGAATCTACACATTGCATCGCAATACGGTGCCAGAGCAAAAGCCCACAACGGCAGCTCTTTTATCGATCCACTGCTGGAGGGGGGCCTCACCATGCCGTGTCAGACATAGAAGATTGTATTTAACCAGTATCCACCATGCTGACCAGCGTGGGGGAGTGCCGGTTGCCACTTAGCCGGGATTAGGAATCAAAGTCGAATCGAGATAGCCGTGTCGAGCGTTCCTTCCCTCTCCGTCATAGTTCCTTGGGAGCAATCGTCAGACGTGCAGACGTGAAAACCAAAATTAAGGCACAAACTCGCCTTGCGTTGCATTGCGGCAGAGATAAAATGAACGGCGCGCGCGACGTGCGGCGAGATCGATGGGTTTTACCGGCGCTCCGCGGCGCCCGCTCCCTGCACCTCCAGCTGTCGCCGCGCGCGACGCAAAACCGTCGCCGCTGGGAATGGTCCTGGCGGCACGCCGTGCGCCGGATCGTCGTGTGCCGTCGTCTCCTCCGCGCACGCGGGCGGGCACGCCGGTGGCGACGGCGTGGTGGTGGTGGGTGCGGTGGAGGGGGAAGAGGTCGCACGGAGGTCACAGCACTTGCACGAGGCCAATGCCACCGCTGCCACCGCGAGGGGCTTTCTGTTTCTGATGCCGAATAAATACCGGGACCCCTGTTCCTGCCTCGAGACCTTCCATCCCTCCTTCTCTCTCTCCGCATGTCTCTTTCCTGCTCGTGAATAAAATAAATACGCCCCCTCTGTTCGTACGGTGTCCAGAGGCATGATCTCTGTGTGTGCCATTGCGTCTAATTGCCAGCATGCAAACTAGGGCCCCCACCAGAGTTCCGGAACAGAGAACTTCTACTCGTAAACAAATTGTCTTTGGCAATGTTTGTTGTCATTATTATTGTTATCATTACACCACAACTCAAAAATCCTGGGAAGACTTAAAAATCTCCAGGGATGGCAGCTACTGTGGCAGGACTAACGGCCACCACTCCTGCCAAGCACGCTGTTCACGTCACCTGACAGCGTGAGACTCTTCCCGTCATCCCGAACGTCCGCAAGGTTTTTTGCCGAAACCGTATCTCGATCGCGCTATCGCTGCCGCGTCACGAGACGAGGAATCTCGCGGAGCTGTGAGACCACACCGCGTGTCCCCGCGACAGCTGAACCAATGCGTGGACCATGCTTGAGGTGATCACACGACACTCAAACCGCTGTATTGCTGAGAGAAGGGCCCACAAAGCAGATGTCGCACAGTTACCTCTGATATCCGTTCAAGTGACTGCATGGTACTGGTGCAGTTTTCACGGCTCAATCTCATCTCATCTCGTTGTCAGAAATCGCCTAGTCCTGTAGAGGGTCGCGGTGAGTCGGAGCCTATCCCGGCAGACACAGGGCGCAAGGCAGGGATATACCCACGATCGGACGCCAGTCCATCACCGGGCACTGCGGGCAATTTAGTCTTGCAAGCCAATTAACCTATAGAGCAGCATGTATTTTGGATTGTGGGAGGAAACCGGAGTGCCCGGCGAAAACCCACGCGGACACGAGGAGAGAACTCGCAAACTCCCACACAGAAAGGCACCTGAGCCGAGATTCGAACCCGGGACCTTCTTGCTGTGAGGCAACAGCGCTACCCACTGGGTCACCGTGCCGCCCTCGCGACTCAATGTACGTGAGAAATTCTGTCAACAGCTACTCTTTCGGGATAGCCACATCGAGTGTTTCTGCTGTCCCCTCGTGCCATTTCGCCTCCCACGATAGAGGCATTCGTCACGGTAATGAATCAGCCATGAGGCGAATGAGAGAGGAGGAACGCTCGACACCAGCATCCCTAACGATATCGGTTACATGGGGCACAGTGTGGCACTGATGCACCCGCTCTACTACCGGGAAGCGGTGGCGCAGCGGTCAGCGCGTTGCGCTACAAACCTGGTGACCCGAGTTCGAATCCCGCTCATGACCAACACCAGTGACTGTTTTCTAAACCGGTCCTGAACTTCCCCCAAGTCGACTCAGCCTCAAATGAGTACCTAGTACAAAAATATAGATATTGCCATTAGGGTAACAAAGGCGGCCGGGCGTGGTGTTGGTCACTCACCTCCTTGTGTGCCGTGTCGACCTTCATAGGTGCTCGCTAATGGCACTTGACCCTACAGTCTATTAAGGCTACACTGGGGATCTTTGTCTTTACTACCGAGAATAAGCGACTTCGCGTAAGAGTCAAACAGACACTTTAATCATTAATCCAATTTAAGGGTTGGACAACATTTAAAGTGATGGGTTGTTTTATTTCCCGCCACTGGTCACAAAGCTGGGACCATCTCGAGAAGAGGGTTAAATCAGAGGCGGCGGAAACCTGGACTCGAATCCAGGTTCCCTGCGCCCCGACCTCTGTGACACCCAGCCATTTGCACGGTTACGCTGTATTTAATTGAAACGCATCGGGCGTGGAGTTTATTTATTGTTCCTATCAACCGCTGCTTACCGAATAATACACGCGGGGAGCTTTGAGGTCACCGGGTCACGGTGAAATGGTGAAATGAAAGGGGACGATCGTTCCACTGGCGGGCCCAGCTGTGGGATAACGGGTTTTTTTTTCAAATTCGCGACGATGACAAGTCGGCCGGTGCTGCATGGGCTTGCGGTGGTGGGCTCGCGGTCAACCTGGGTTCAACCGATCCACCCCACAGGCTCGCGGGCTCACCGCTGGTGGCTGTGCGGCTCAACAACTGCATTATAGCGCTTTGTGACCCTCGGGTGAAAAGCGCTCTATAAATGTAAAAATAATTATTATAGTGCCCGGCGATGGACTGGCGTCCCGTCGTCGGGTGTATTCCTGCCTTACGCCCTGTGTTTCCGGGATAGGCTCCGGCTCACCGTGACCCTATATCGGATTAAGCGGTTTCAGATAATGAGATGAGATTATTATAGTTGTTGTTGTTGCCGGTTGAGCCGAGATGACCGATTGCCCCCAATGATGGGGGTACTGGAGCAGAATGTTCACGGCCAGATGTCCTCTCTGATGCCAGCCTCCTTTAGTCGGAGAGTCTTGGAATAGTTATTTGTCTAGAACGTCCCCACAGACCTGTTCTGCCACCAGGGAGAGCCTATCAGAAGTGCCGGACTCCAGGCGGCATAGCTCAGGCGTTCACTGGAACACGCAAAGCCCTCCGACGCGATAAAGAACAACCGCATGCCAGCCACGTGTCTGGGCGACGAATACGACACCACCGTGCAAATTACGCCTCGATTGAAAGTAAAGACTTCAGACGTCCCTCTGCCATGACTCAAGGATATCTGCTGCTCGCATGAGCATTGGCTCGGTGCTCGCATCCTGTTCACAGGCCTGAGCCAGTGGTCGGGATTCCGTACGCCTCTGTCGATGATGAGTCTATCCAAACTAGAACTACTGTTGATGCCCATACAATGTGGTCGTCCTTTCGCTCACCGCAGAGGCATGACGGGCCGAGTTCAAACACCAATCAGGTTCAGAACTCCCGACCTCGTGGCGTAAAAGGCTGGTTCCTTGTGGCTTTTGCCAGGATTCGAACCTAGGAGCCCAGTGGTGCCGGCATAGAATTAACCCCTGTGCCGAGAGGCCACATACAGCCATCAGCGAGCATCATTCATCTGATGAAACATTCAGTGCTGTGAATGATAATAATAATCATATTGCAGTCCAAGTTCTGAACGCTGCCATATGCATTATTTATACAAACGCCACACAGAGCGGGCACAGAGCGGGCATGAGCGGTCATTGAGTGAGCAGTGAGCGGGCACGAGTGGGCACCGAGTGGGGCACCGAGTAGGCACTGAGCAGGCACTAAGGGGGCACCAAGTGGGCACTGAGCAGGCACCGAGCGGGCACTGAGTGGGCACCCAGCGGGCACCGAGAGCACCCCACGTTCACTTCGAGACCGCACCAAGCGTGGTGCTGCAGGCGATGCAACCAGCAGCCAGGGAGAACTTCTTGCCCTCCCTGGCTGCCGGCTTCGGTTGCACCACCTGCACCACCCGACAGCTATGCGCAGAGCTTCAGTTTAACCGGACTCCGCACGAGTCGGTGAACCGGTAAACAAAAGTTCAAAACATTATTTCGCACCCGGCACAGCGCATACAGAACACCTCCCACCACGGCGGGGGCCTCGTCAAGAGTCGTGCGCCGGCACCTGTTAAAGTAATCAACGAGAAGAAAAGAAGACCACCGACTACACGGCCGCGGAGACGTGAAGCCGTGACGAAATGTGCGCGCGCCTGCGAGCGCGCGCGGAAAAGTTTCCAAACTCCCGGGGATGAAAGCGGCTCGAGGCGGGCGCCGCACCGGGCCTCGCGAACCGCCGAACGGGGCCGCTGGCGACCGTCGGAAACGGAGACCGCCGGCATCTACGGGTGAGGCCTTACTCCCCAACCTCCTCCCCGCCTACGTCCGCGCGTAATGGATCTGTCAGGAAGCGCCGTGACATGTCGGCGGGCGAGGCACCCGTAATCACGCGGGTCCGCCCCGTGCGAGCACACACACACACACACGCTCCGTACAATATATATATCAGAAACAAGCTGTCACAGAGGAATGGAGCTATCACGGCCCAACCAGCCATCACACCATACATCACTTACCCCGAGCAACCATTCCATTAGCATTTGTCGATTCTCTGTTGGAATGCGGTTCAAGATGTCAACAGGGCTTAGAAGATCGGTATTATTCTTGCAGACTCATAATGGCAGCGTGATTTGTATGCAGACTGTCAAGAGTTTCGGAGCCTCGCCGGATTGGCATCCTGTACAGGAAAAAGGACTCAAAATAAAATGTTGCACGCGGTGATTTCTCGGCGTGTGAATTGCACGGAGGCCGTGTGTACGAGTGACGTTTTATTTTATTTTGTACGTGCACCGTCAGATACGCCTGTAGGCACACTCTGCAGTAGCAATGCATTTTACTAATTGTCAACCTGGACTTTAAAAAATGTATTCTGCAAAACTGTGAATGGGCGGTGTTTCTCTCCACATTCTGCCGGGTTAATTCTGAATTCTATAAAGTAGTCTGGGGGAGGGGGGGGGCAAGGAGGCGAATGCGATTCGGTAAAAATTAAACAACATTAGCGCTCGGTGTTTACAACAGGAATCACCGCGGCACTCGGTGCGGTAATGTAACACGCTTTTTCGTGTGCCATTGAACACAAACACTAAGTACGCTCGCGTAATTGGGGCAGAGCGCGCGGAACTTCATTAAGCAATGCGGCGAGAGACAAACGGTGAGCAACCTCCGGAGAAGCCGAAACGACGCGGTGGCGTCGTTCTTTCATCCCCTCCGCCCTTTGCCTCCCGCTCGCTCCCTCCGCGTCTTCCGAGCGACCCTAATATAAAGTTAAACACATCAGTCTCCTTCACAGACCAGTGGCCACGGGAGAGAGCCGTCAAAACGGGGAGAGAGGAGCGCGGCGAGAGGGCGGGGGGCGAGGGGGGGGAGGCTAGAGGGAGGGGGAGGGCCTCGTCACGCAGCAGTCGCGGAGTCTTGGCCACGATTCACGGCCGCAGATCCCTGGGCGCGTAATGGATCTGTCAGAAAAGTACCCCCGCGTGTCAGTGGCCAAGGCTCCAATAATTACACGGCTGCGGCCGCACGGAACACGCGGCCGTGCGCCTCCGCCGCCGCCGCCGCCGCCGCGATATATAACAGAAACAAGCTGTCGGAGGAGGCAGAGCCATCACCGCCCAGCCAGCCGTCACACAATACATCACTTAGCCGGGCCCGCAGACAACGTGGCCCATTACGCCTCTTTAATATCTTTTGGCCTCTATTAAAAGGGCAATTTCACATATTGTCAGCGAGCTCACAACCCTTAAATTATCGGTTAGATCAACCATTGTGTGCGGGGGGAAGGAAAAAAAAACACAGAACACGCGGTACCGCAGCATTCGCCTGATCTTCCCCAGCGAGGAATTTTAAGAGGGTCGCCGCCCGCCTCTCGCCGTTGTGTTTCTGTTCTTTTTTTTTAATGGCCCACGCTCGCGGCCCGGGAAACAGGAGGGGCCGCGGCGCAGACGTCTCGCAACTCCCTGCCGTGAACGCTTCGGGTCGATTTGTCGCGCGTGCGAGGAGCGCGGCACCGTTCGCGTTCAAGGTGATTAAAGGACCCGCTCTCGCGCGCAGATCCGTCGGCGGGAACGAAACGAGCGCGGGGGCCTCCGCGGGAAACTCATCTCATTGTCTGAAACCGCTTAATCCTATATAGGGTCACGGTGAGCCGGAGCCTATCCCGGAAACACAGGGCGTAAGGCAGGAATACACCCGACGACGGGACGCCAGTCCATCGCCGGGCATTGCGGGACAATTTTAGTCTGCGAGCCAATCAACCTATCCAAGAGCATGCTTTTGGACTGTGGGAGGAAACCGGAGTACCCGGCGAAAACCCACGCGGACACGGGGAGAGCATGCAAACTCCACACAGAAAGGCACCCGAGCCGAGAGATTCGAACCCGGGACCTTCTTGCTGTGAGGCGTCAGCGCTAACCACTGGGCCACCGCGCCGCCCTCCGCGGGAAACGGCGGTAGGCAAAGGTGGCGGTAAGGGTTTTCTACATCATTAGCCACCGACGTAGGCTCGTTACAATTATAATAATGATGGAATAATTTACGGGGTCCGCGTCACTTCCACCGCTGAATGAAGGCCTCCCGCGTCGACCGCCGGGATTGTTTCACCATACTTCACCGCGCCGGTCCACCGCGGGTATCGCTGGTGGTTGATGTCAGCGGAGAGCCAGGAATCGAGATAGAATCGAACCGGCGACCTCTGCGCTGAACGTCCGGCACGCTGCCAAGCGCAATGGCCGTAGCAAGCGCAGGCACACCTATATATATAAAAAAAACACTCCACCTTTAATGCATAACCTTCCTCTCCGTGTGATTTACACCGAATTCCGAGAGCCCCTCTGGGCAGCACTTATCGCCGCCGTATTAAAACGCAAGGTTGACGCACGGAGCACACTCCACGGGAAGGCCGCGCGCAAGACGATGACCCCCGCCGCCTCGCCGGACCCCGTTTTTAGGGCCGGGGGATCAAATGTTTGCGGCGCATCGCCCCCCCCCCGCACTGTTAACCCCCACGCGGCCCACCAAGGAGCGCGCGCTCGTTACCGTCGCGAGCCGCTCGCGCTCCGCGTCCCCCGGCCCGCGACCGCTCGCCTACGCCAGCACTGCTGATGCTGTAAAAAACAAGAAAGACTATGCCCGTGCATGGATTGTCTACTCCTCCCCCCTCACCCCCCCCCCCCCCCATGGACGGACCGGAACCACGGGCGGAACTGAAAATATTTCAGAGTAGTAACGCAGAAGGATCTGCGTCCCCTTTACAGTGGGGGTCTAGGGGTCTTCCCCTTCCCCCAGAAAAATGTTGAGTTTATGACAACGCATTTCCTGTATTCCCGTGACTTTTGAGATGTAACATTACCATCCAGATTTAAGGCCACGAACGCCGAACATGTTCCCCCTGGGATATTCACTCTGGGAATGGGGTTCCCATATGTTCACTCACAATTCATGCCCGATCGGAAGCTTATAATGGAGTAGGGGTTTGAATGTTCCAATGAATCCCGCATCTATCTCGCCTTGAGTCCAGCACTGCTGCTCGGGTCACTCTTGGGCAAAAGGCCTGGAGTCTAGTGCTCCTGCTGGCGTCACGCTTGATGAACAGGTCTGGAGTCTAGCGCTCCTGCTTGGGTCACCCTTCGCGAAAGGTCTGGGGAGAACTTTGAGACAAATATTGATCTGAAGACCCTCCAAATAAAGGAGATTGGGATCGGGAAGAGCATCGGACGGAAAGTTTCTGCTCCAATACCTCTTAAACAGGGTGCAACCGACCACAAACGTGGGTCAACCTGAACAGCGTCCGGTTAAACCGACAGCAACGCTTGGACTGCCTATGGAACAATCTAATAAGTAGAACACGGTGGTTGTATCACATCAATATTCGATGGTTTTTACTCCTGTTTGCACCTCCCCACCGTGTCATGCACTGCCACTACCGCCACAACAGCCACGGCCGCCACGGCCAATGGCCTTGGGCTGTGGTCACCCTAGGGCCTTACTGGGCGAAATAAATCCTTTGTCTGTTTGTAAATGCGGTTCCATATTTACACCTTGCTGTTTGTGCTCCGACCGGTGTATCCGCGTTGCAGCCACTAACCCGTAAATCAAATTTGACAGATCGCAATTGGATATTGTTCATTCATGATCGACACCCGCTGAATCCTGTACAGGGTCGCGGTGAGGGGGCAGGGCCTATCCCGGCTGACAAAGGGCACAAGGCGGGAGAATAGCCAGGATGTGACGCCAGTACATCGCAGGGCATTCCTTTTGGGGCATTTTACTCAGCAGGCCAATTCAGCTAGGCAGCAGCGTCTCTTTGGAAGGTGGCAGGAAACCGGAGTACCCGGCGACAACTCACGTGGACAACTGACATTTTTAAAAAAAATAATAACAGAACTTCACCCTGAAGTGTGGTTTATAATGAATAATCTTCATGAGAGTTACTGTGCACCCTTTTAAGGCCGAATGAACAGAAAAACAAGATCCGCTCTTTTGGAATAGCTGTGTCGAGCCTTCCTCCTCTCTCCTTTCGAACATTTCACCTTCCACGCTGGATGCTTCATCACGCTTCTGCCTGCAATGTGCGAAACGTCACGTAGAAAGAGCAACGCACGCCACGGCCACTCTGAAACAGCAGCCCTTAAGAGCAATTCTCATACCTCGAGCAGTGAAAACCTTCATGAATACCTGAACACAGCTAATGAATAAACACTTTAAACCACATAAATAGTTAAAAAATTTTCGACTAGGTCATGTAAAAAATGTTTGTCATAAACCTCTCCACCACCCGACCACGGCCAATTAGTAAAGTATGTCAACTCATCAGCTGTTGTCGGGTGGTGGAGGGTTTACGACAAACATTTGTTACGTGACCTAACCCAAAAACATGGTATCTATTGAAAAACATTGATCACGAAAACCTTCGAATTAAAGTAACTTCAAATCGCAGTTGGAAAGCACAAGACTACAAGGCCGAGGTGTCTTTGCACAAATGCGCATCTCGTTCATAGACACCGGTGTGCGTTTGTGATCCTTGGCAACAGCAAGAGGACGCACGAGTGCACGTGCGTTGAACGGTGGTGCAGCGGTTGGCAAAATGGTCACGATGGAGCAAGTTTACAACAGGTTTTACCGTAAACAATCGCCAGATACGGTAAAATCTGTTGTAATCTTATATTTGTATACTGGCAAAAAGTACCCATAGCGTTAACAGCTCCACCTAAGCTATAAAGCATTGAGGCCGCATTGTCCTGAGCTGACTGCCTTTTGGCAACGGCTGACACCGGCAAATAGGCTCAAAAGGAAGCCACTGCCAGGTGAAGGTCGGTCAGTTGAAGGACAATGCATAGGTTATCAAAGTTACCTGTTTGCATACTTTGCTACTAATATGTGTGGCTTTTGCAAACTGGACGCATTGTAAAATGTGTCTATTGTGGTGTTTGGGATCTTAACACCTGCATAATTGCCTGGCAATTATGCATAATCGCCAGAAACGGTAAAACCTGTTATAATCTTATCTATGTATACTGGCAAAAAAGTACCCATAGAGTTAACGATGGAGCAAGTTCAACTACTGTCTGTGACTGATATCGCCGGCTAGCGATGTCAGTCATGGCCAGGAACCAATCCTGGGCTTCCAAATGGTCGCTCGACTAAGCCTTCAATGACTATCTGGTGCAGTGCGTTAAACGACAGCGGTGGGAGTGAGGAACTCGTGCGCATGTGGGTATTGCCAGTACTGCTCTCTCGCGCGCTCTACCGGCCTAAATAGGCGCTCACTAACAGCACTTGCCCAGCATCCTGTGAAAAGGATGCACCAGGAACCTTTGCCTTTGTCGAGTCACTATCGTGTCTCAAAAAACACTTTCAGTTAAAGAACTGGGTTTTGTTCCCGCAAGTCAAAATTCATTAATCATCACACTAATTGCATTTTGGGCAATTAGTTCATTTCCAGTGCATGCTAATTAGGGCCGGATAATAGGTTTAACATTGAAGGCAATAATACAAACGGGTGTTGAGTTTGGGGGGGGGGGTTGTTGGGCAGAACGACTGCGCACCTCTGTATTAAGTTGTTTCGTATCAGCAAACCACTTTAATGCAATTACAACACACGGGGAATTCACTTTGATTGGGGGGTTTTTGATAGGCAAGTGAACACCACACACATAATAGCCTCTGTCATTTACCCATCTCGCTGTGTGCAATTACTAAATAAATAAACAAGGCACCAGAGTCATTCGCGAGCACTTGTCTCGTAACAGGGACGATGGACAAACTATTTCGGTTTGAATTGCGGTGCCGCGTCCGTTGACGTACAGAACGACCGCATGTTTAAAGGGTCCGAATCGTGAGTCCGTGCTTGTGGAACTGTTCGAAAGCGAAAATCCTTCGGCGTTCGTAAGACGACACAATGCGATTTATAACGCGCCGCGCAAAATCCACGCCTGGTCAAGGGCGAGACAGGGATGCAGAGGCGTCGAGAAGAAAACGACGAGATCGGGGTAAGGGGAAGGCAGCCACGCAGTCAGCTGGTGCCAGCATTGGCCAAAACACTGCGTCCTCTCATCTCATCTCATTATCTGAAACCGCTTAATCCTATATAGGGTCACGGTGAGCCGGAGCCTATCCCGGAAACAGAGGGCGTAAGGCAGGAATACACCCGACGACGGGACGCCGGTCCATCGCCGGGCATTGCGGGACAATTTTAGTCTGCGAGCCAATCAACCTATCCAGAGCATGCTTTTGGACTGTGGGAGGAAACCGGAGTACCCGGCGAAAACCCACGCGGACACGAGGAGAGCATGCAAACTCCACACAGAAAGGCACCCGAGCCGAGAGATTCGAACCCGGGACCTTCTTACTGTGAGGCGTCAGCGCTAACCACTGGGCCACCGCGCCGCCCACAGTGTCCTGTATATTACCATGTTATCGGCCAATTCGTTAATGAGCGGGTTTTTTTTTTGTGGGAGGAAATCGGAGAATCCAGATGAAACGCACGCAGAATGTGGTGATTATGCAAAAACTCCAAACAGAAAGGCACCCAATGAAGGATTTTAGAACCACCTCGGGCTCGGGCAGAACTCGCTTTTTTGTGAGGCAGGATATTACCGCTATGCCACCCTGCCACCCAATCAGTTATTTTGCATCTAAGCTGGAAGTAACCGTTGAGCCGTGCAGCTCTTTTTAACAGTTGTCCAACGAGGGGGAGGGGTAGACTTGAAGAGGGTCAGCGAGTCAGTGGCACGAATGGTTGAGGTGAGAAAATTCCAGACCACAGGCGCAGCAGCAGAAGAGTGACCTCTCAATGGCTCTTTGCGCAGACGCTCACACGCAGGCCTTTCATTTCAAGTAAAACTCGAAAGAGCTCACGGCACACCACATCCAGTGCTCCTCTCACTGTGGCAGCAGCTCCGAGCCGAGTGCCTCCTCCCTCCAGGCCTGGCAGCGACCGAAACCATTTGGCGAGAAATTCGGCGACGCTCTCGAAGATATTTTCGAGATTCGCAGTTAACGCCTAAAACGTTTGACTTGGCAGCGCAATCGCCCCGAGCAGTGACTTTTAAAATCACACCGGCTCGTTTGCATATTCCAATTAGGCCACGCAACGCATGTGCAACTTTGCGCGCAGTTTCACGAACGGCAATTTGAGTTGCGCGCGCGCCGATTGTTTGGAGTTTACGTTTGTGCGCGCGCCCTCAAAGTGTTTGTCATTTCAGGCTTGATAAATAATTTGCATACGGTAATTAGGCGAAGGTAAGGCATGTCTGCTCCAGTGTGATAGTTCAAAACTAATTGCATTACAAAGCTTGATTTTGTAATATAAGCTAAACTACAAAAGCATTCAGTGTCGCTTAACTAAGACTGATTAGAATGGGG
>JAZEWT010000016.1:7540791-7554760 GCA_036362905.1 Mordacia mordax
CCCCCCCCCGCCCCCCCCCCCATCTCTGGAGACTCCTCACTCCTCCGAATGCGTGTCTCGTCCATGAACAGGCATGGAATTTGCGCGTTACAAATTATATTAATAATATTGTCGGTTTTCATGCACCTCGATGTAATCAGACTCGCTCTTTAGAGCTGCTCTTTCGGCATAGCCGTGTCGAGCATTCCTCCGGTCTCCTGCACGACGTTTCGCCTCCAACATTGGAGGCGCGGGGGTCTTCTGAAAAGTTCGGCTGAATGTGCCCTTGTGAAAAAAAACGCTTCTCAGGTCAACCACTCGAGAAGCCGGATGAGACAAAGCGATGTGAAGAAGACAAGACGCAGGAGGCTTGGCATGGCTGTGCAGAAAGAACAGCTTCGGAGGATAAGCGTTCTGGCAGAGCCAGCATTTTCTACGTCACGTTCCCTTTGTTTTTATTCAGCGCAATATAGAGTAAGGGGCCTCAATTACGTGCACTTGACGCTTTTGTGATCACGTGCCTTTGAAGCCCCAACTGCAGTGCTGTGTAGTGGTCGATACACACTTAACTTAGTGCATACACGTCTACAAATACTGGAGCAAGTGTTTGCATGTATGGGTGTACTGAAGGAAATGGATTCGAATCCTTCACATGCGCATAGTTTATTTGCACCGTACCAAGGCTTGTAGGTCTTAATTCAGCTTTACTCCCCACTTGTTGAATATTCTTCTGAAACGTTAACACCATTTTAGCTCTAAATTCCCACTTTTACACCGATACCATAAATATTCTTAAGTGTTTTTTCCACCCGTATCCTAACGTCAAAAGAACATATTACATGCTTGGAACACAGTCGTCCGTAGGGCGGGTACTCTGATAATAGTAATAATTGCATTTCTAGAGCGTATTTCACCCGAGGGTCACAAAGCATCTTCATATAAATGTTTGCTCGAGAGAGCTGTTTTTATTTTGGCACACGATCTTACTGAACTTCACCTAATGTGCACATTTTTTCAGGTCCAAAAGTAAACATTTTAAAGTTCTCAAACTGTGCAGGTACGTTACTGTAAATCTAAGCATTAGTGTGTTTTTTTTTAGCAAATGTGTGGACACTTCACGTTTGTTAAAAGAAAACATAACTCCTGTCCAGTGACCACAAGTGACATTCAGAATGTGGATACTTCACGTTTGTTAAAAGAAAACATAACTCCTGTCCAGTGACCACAAGCGACATTCAGAATGTGGATACTTCACGTTTGTTTAAAGAAAACATAACTCCTGTCCAGTGACCACAAGCGACATTCAGAATGTAGATACTTCACGTTTGTTTAAAGAAAACATAACTCCTGTCCAGTGACCACAAGCGACATTCAGAATGTTCACGAGCGAATCACGATGGCTTACTTAGTTAAGAGGCTTTTAATTTTTCTATGCCATAACAGGAGGCATGTTTCTGCTTTGTCGGATCGACAACGGATTTAGAAAGTCAACTCGTAGAGTGGTTTATCTCATGTATGGAGTGATGATTCCCTTTATAAAATCCTTAACATTAAAAATGTGCTTATTCTATTTTCTTCAAACAGGAGGCCATAGGCCCATTCATTTCGTAGGACAAAGGATGACGTTTCAGACGAAGTATTATTCTGCGGAGCAGCACGGTGGCATAGAAGGTAGCATTGCTGTCTCACAGCAAGCAGATCCCAGGTTCAATTCCTGGCTCGGGTGCCTTTTTGTGTGGAGTTTCCAGATTCTCCCCCTGTCCAAGTGAGTTTTGCCAGTGCCTGCTATCATTCCCATGGTGCCCTGCGACGTACTGGCGTCACATCCCAAGCATAGCCCTGTCTTGTACCGTGTCTGCCAGGATAGACTCTGGCCCACCACGTCCCTGTTCAGGATTAAGTGGATACTGATATTGCGGGTTTAAACAGACGGTATTGAGGTTAACACTCGTTTGCCGGTTGCCTTCTAATGGTGGGGGTATATTGAAACTGAATTTTGATGGCTGGATCCTCTCACTGACACTAATCTTCTTTTTCCGGGAGTTTTATTCGGATCATTGTCTAGACCCTCCCCCCAGACCTGTTCAAGGAAGGCCCTAGCACGAGTGCCAGGCTAAAGGCAACATAGCTCTGGGGTTCACTGGATATCCTAAATTTAAATCGGTTATTCGAAACTGCAGAATATGTAAAGGCTAATACTCAGTGAACGTCATTACCACTGAAATAATCACGGAATGTCTCATCTCATCTCATTGTTAGAAACCGCTTAGTCCTGTAGTGTCGCGGTGAGCCGGAGCCTATCCCGGCAGACACAGGACGCAAGGCAGGGATACACCTACGATAGGACGCCAGTCTATCACCCGGGCACTTCGGGCAATTTTAGTCTGCAAGTCAATTAACTTATGCAGCAGCATGGTTTTGGACTGTTAGAGGAAACTGTACTGTCCGGCGAAAACCCACGCGGACACGGGCAGAACATGCCAACTCCACACAGAAAGGCACCCGAGCCGAGATTCGAACCCGGGACCGTCTTGCTGAGGCGACAGCGCTACCCACCGGGCCACCAGGAATGTGTTGCGCACTAATTTAAAACCGGTGGCCCAAGTTAAATTCATGACTTTGGATACCAGTGATACCCCAATTACGCTTAGTCACCCTCCTGCACCACGGCATGACTCGTGTGGCATGGTGAGGCGTTTAGTAATTTGCTGCTGAACGAAGGGATTTATATCTTTACGATTACTTTGAATGCATTAAAACAAATAGAACTTCCAGTGTCAGTGTGATGTTACCCAAACATGTAAGTTGTGAAGCAAAACAACTAGGCCGTATAGCCAAAAGGTTTATTGTTAGAGCAGTGTGTTGAGAGAGCTCTCAAGTGAGAGTGCTCCCAACAGGGGCCCGTGTATCGAAACGCTGTGTAAGACCCACCAGGCAGCGATATTATGGTAAGCTCCGAACTGCTCAGTGCGAAAACAGAGTTAACTCTGTGCATGTCCCAGAAAAATCACAAAGCGTATCCATCGTCGCTCGGGATTACATCACTCCCGCTACATCAGCCAATCCGCTGCAACGGGCAATATTGGCACCAATGTGCATGGATATGACTTCTGCTGTAGCAGCTCCTCTGCTATCAACAAGGACAAACGTCTGTCTCACGCGGTAGAAGAAACACTTGTTGTGAGTGTTCATCTCGGTGAAATTAACCCGAGATATAGCAGCAGCCGCAGCCACAAGTGAGCTGTGTGCATCTATGCCACTGAAGCAGAGGCCAGCATGGTAATGTTATAAACTGTACGGTATAGCAAAACATTGTTAGGTTAGGAAGGTTATTAAAGTTGATCACAGTAGAATGCATTGTTACAATAAGAATGGCTTCCCACAGCTGTAATTTCGCGATCTCCGTGACAAGAGTTCCTTCTCAGTCCTTCGTGACAGTTGGTCTCACGTTGGAGCCATCAGGATACCTCCAATGTGGAAGGTGAAACGTCGCGATGGAGACAGGAGAAACAGCTATAGAGCGCAATGCTCATACTATTATTATTTAGCACCGTGCTGGCTGGAGAGCTGTCCCTCTTGTCGGCGCCGGCAGCTGGGCACTTCGTCAAATCCCACATGATCTACAACCGGTGTGTGGCACTCCTCGCCACTCCCACAATTAACGTTCATACAGTGTGGACCGATTTTTGTTGGCGACATAAATATCCTGCAAAAACAGATTCTCAAATAATCCTTAATGCCAAGAAACGTAAATTAGCTTTTTTTCGACCAAAAAACCCAACATCCAGAATTCCTTTACATACACTAACCGATAAAATGAACAAATTGAGCAATACAAATACCTTGGCTTCACGTTACACTCAAAATTAAAATTCAGATGTCACACTATTGCCAAGATTGGACATTAAAATAGGCTTTCTATGCAAACATTGCTTCCTAAACAAATTCTGCTTAGACTTCATAAAGTCGAAATTTTTTCAAATACATATTACAACATTGTCTATTAATTGGCATCTAGTACCATTTACATTAACGTAATCCTTTATATCACTATTAGATAGGCTTTAGATGCTCCCTACAGAATCCACCTTTTTGATTTGTACATTGGCTTAGGTTGTTACGAATCGCAGAAATATTCTTTGGGCCTTAATCATACTTAAGGTTCTACTTTAGTCGGCTAAATAAATGTGATGGAATTGTTGCCCACACAGACTTAGTCTTAGCTCAACGGTCTGATTAATGCACCCAGCAGCACGTCAATATTCTGGGGAAAAGCGGTTGCCCTTCGCTTTTGGGAAAATATTGCAATAACCTTGAAGCTAGTCACTACCTTATTGGAGTCACCTTAGATCACACTTAGGATCAAAATTTAAGCCCAGGTGTGTACATATTTTTGAAGGATGGCCCATTCTCCTTCATTTTGTTGTGCGATATAACATTATATTATTTTTCCCGTGCCATTGTTGCACCGTGTAACTTCGTCTATTATTTTATTGTGCTGTGCCATTGAGTACTACGGTTATGTCACGACTTCAGTTGTGGTTTCATCTTTATGCAAATTGATGTGAGTTTACTTAGTTGTGTAACCTTAAGTGTTACCGTTGACTTATGTTTATGGTTAGTTTATATTTTTTAAGCCGTAAATTTATTGGCCTTTTACGTTATGCATTGCTGTGCTGGTCATTTTCGGAAGATTGTTTTGTCACAGGAATGCCGCATCCAGAGCACTCAAGCTCATTGGGAACTTTCTGCTGTAATTTAAAAAAAAACGTCTATTTTAAGACAGTGTTGTAATTACCCACAGAAAAAAAGCGACACCTGCAAGCATGGGAAAAGATCGATAATTTTAGGAACTTTGAAGAAAACTCAAGACTCTGGGTCAGTGGCACAGACCCAGCTGCTTGCAAATGTTCACTTATATGTACCGCAAGGTGGTATATATGCATCACCCCAGTGACGATCGATAAGCATGCTGTACAGCAAACTTTGATCATCCTTGACAGTATTTGTACGAATTTAAACTACATTTAAAGCATTGTCCTAATAATGGAGACATTCAACCCCGATTGTATTCCAAGCCTAATGCATGTCCATAAAGCAAACATATAAAAAAACCGCACCGTTTAAAGTTTGGGTTGTGCCTTTTAATGATGACGTTTTACATCACGCTGTAGCACAGCATCAGGAGCAATGCACAGATCAAAGCAGTGGAAAGTCTTTGCAACCGAAAGCCACCGTTATGAAAATTGTGTGGTATGCAAACCAAGGCAAAGTTAATCTGCATACCCAAAGTGCCATAAAACTTCAACTGAATACCGTTCACCATATGAAAACAATGCCCAGGACATGGGCACCTTCATTAGTCAACTCTGGACACTACTTATGATATAAAGGACTCAAGAGTGTGACCACAAGCAATCTGCACATTTGCAAAACCATGGGCTTAAAAAGCAACAATGTAAACACAACTGGTTATTTACACAAGCAACGAAAATATGCAGCAAGTTAAAATTCGTAGGTGTTTCTCAGCACTAAATCTTTACCACTTTAGGGTCGACAGCACTTACATAAAAAAACAATGTGGGTGCTATAAGTATTAACATAAGTTACCCTGTTTGGTAGACTCACTTATCACCAAGGCATGTCAAAGCAGCCTATGGAAACGGTCGAAAATCCAAAATTATAAGACAAAGCCAGAGGAATTTCATTTTTAAACATTTCAACACGTGTTCCCTTCTGAAGATGCCTTTGTTAATGGAATGGTGCCGTTGGGAACAACTTTTGGACATAGTAACAAAACATCGGACAGCTATTTCACTTTGAAACCATTGGTGACACAAGACGATCTGTTTAGTCTAACACGGACATCCTACAGAATATGATGGGAGGGGTACCGATAAGCGGATCATTGGCCTGCAATTGCAGGGTTCCTTCACCGGCTTAAGCCTATCACAGCGCATTAACCAGCTGCATCACTGTTCCGTTAAGCACATGGCTTTGTCAACGTCTGCATTAAAATTGTTCTCCCAAGCAGATGCGTTTGTGTGTGTGGTTTCCATTACGATCACTCGACATTCCATCAGGCAGCCTTGTTGGTGCAGCTACCAGCCACCTCTTGTAGATTTATTTTAGAGCTGTGCACAAAACAACAAATTGAGGGCAAGATGTTAGCCGATAGCACGGGCGATTACAAAATTAAACTTGTCGAACAAATGAGAATTTAGGCTTCCTAATGCAACATTCTTCAAGACAATGCATTCACATTTGGTTCACCCATCTTCCAGCATTGTGAGACAGTTTTCCAGCTGATACAGCTCAAGTTTATACCTCGGATGTGGCAATCCTAATGGAATAACCGCCACCTACCGTTACATTTTCAATTAACACCGTAAATACTCACACATGTAATCTAGTTCCTACATGTATGTCCAATGAAATATACTTCTCACGGTGATTAAGTTCAAGTGAAAGGCGCTATAGATTTGCAAAATATTATTATCTATTGCACAGGAGACGAGTATAAATAACAACGGTAATTGATACTTCTGTTACTTTAGCTGCAGGGGGATTTGTGCCACGGCAAGCACACTCGATTAATCTCGGTGACATAGCAGGAGTTAGCACTGGCAGAAAATGAATCTCTGGAAACCCAGTGCTATTTCGCTGCTCTAATGCTTTGTTGTGCATGTTAGTGGAGGTGTGGAAGTGGCGAGGGGTGCCACACACCGGTTGTGGATCATGTGAGATTTGACGAGGTGCCCAGCTGCCAGCGCCGACATGAGGGACAGCTCTCCGGCCAGCACGGTGCCACAAACCACGCGTGCCAGCATGCAGGCATTGGAGCCTGGGTCATGTTGGTTGGCACCCAAGATGCCCAGCATCTTCATATACACAGACACAGCATCACAAGTAATCCACAGCTCGAAATGGATTTACTTTATATATACGGAAAAGTATAAGTGGTGCCTGACTCAAGTAAGTGTGGTGTGGGGCTGTCCATCTCCTTTTCATATCCCTGATTCAATGAAATACATTTCACATTCCTATGGCAGGGGTAGTATCTCCACAAAAAATGTTCCACAAGATAGTATGAATTGTATTTGCTCCAGAGTGATTAATGGCTGAGTGAACTCTGGAACAAGATTTTAATACACAACCTTCCAACTCGCATGTGTGCATAAAAACGCAGGGGTAGATAAGTCCAGTTCTTTAGTTAGGGTTTTACAGTTTTTATTTCAAATGAGCATTCCATTACTTGAACAAAACCATTAAGTGAAAAATAGTTTGCTTAATTTCAAACTTTTGCTTTTGGATTCAGTTGTTTACTAGTTGAAGATTTCACATTATTGGGCATGTCTCCTCTAACCACTACTGAATTTACGTACATTTTAAAAAATACCCGTGTTTTGGAACTGTATTAGAATGGGAATCAAGAGCATATAATGATAACTGGCAGGGATAAAAAAAAAAGCTGTGGCTGCGGTTGGTGGTATCCACAGTCTTGGCACCATGCTCACCTTGAGGCAGGCCTGCTGTGGGGGCAAGTTGGTGCCACCTCCGACAGTGCCAATCTCAATGGAAGGCATGGTGCAGCTGATGTGCAGATCATCCCCGTATGGGCCGGTTGCCTCCATCAGGGTCATGCAGTTGGAGCTGCTCACGTTCTGAGCAGGGTCCTGCCACAGCGACATCACCCACGTCATTAACTCTGCCACCACTCTCTGAGTAGCGATTAGGGCTCAATGCTGCCAGCGGGTTGTCTGCCTCCTAAGACCAATACCGAATGCGTGACGAGCTATTTTCAGATACTTTGCTTTATTTACACTCGCTACTCCGAACTCGAGGTGCAAAAGGTTGAGAACCCCTGATTTACAC
The DNA here is from genome assembly GCA_036362905.1 of Mordacia mordax. Taxonomy (NCBI): domain Eukaryota; kingdom Metazoa; phylum Chordata; class Hyperoartia; order Petromyzontiformes; family Petromyzontidae; genus Mordacia; species Mordacia mordax. The sequence goes on from JAZEWT010000016.1 coordinate 7,548,646, forward strand.
AACTTTGCAATACTTGTGTGATTGGACGATATATTCCATCAAAATGGAATGTGGTTGAATTGTATATTTACTTTAGGCCTAGCATATGTTGATATATTGTACAGGAAAAATGTTTTTTAAAAGTCTCTACCTGGTGGGTTTGTTATTTTTCAAACGTACGAAAAATGATTAAACTGCAGACTGGTCATGTTAGGTTGCCTGATATATGGAAATGCCCTGGATGCTTACTAATTTTAAATGTCTATGAATGGCCCCACTACCGCTCTTCAGGGTCCAGTTTTTTGCCCATGACAAAAGATACAAAGACAAAGATCCCCTGTATAGCCTTAACAGACTGTAGGGTCAAGTGCTGTTAGCGAGCACCTATGAAGGTCGACTCGGCACACGAGGAGATGGGCGACCAGCACCACGCTAAGCCGCCTTTGTCTCCTTAGTGGCAATGTTTACACAATGTACTAGGAGAGACGAATTCGGGCCACTGAGTTTGTAGCCCAGCGCGCTAACCGCTGAGCCACCGCTGCCCCCAGTGCCCGCGACACTGACCTGTCCACAGGCGATGAAGATGGCCGTGACGATGTTGGCAGCGTGCGCGTTATAGCCCCCGATGGTGCCCGCCATGGCGGAACCTACGAGGTTCTTGCTGATGTTCACCTCAACCAGGGCTTCTGTTGTCGTCTTTAAAACCTAATGAAATGGACCATTCGAAACGGTTCTCTTACAGCCGCTTACAAACATATAAGAAGCACTCCTAACAGTTTTGATAACTTTAAAATAAAAAATCTAATTTTTTAAACCTGCATACATTGTAAAAACTACTAGCGAGACCACGTACATACAATGGGCCAGATTCTCATATTCACTACAATGCACAAACATCTCCTTGGTGAATTGCTGCACTGTTGGTGATAACGACAATGGCATACTTTCACGTAAGTTCTGACAAAACTTTATCTTTTGGCAACATATAAACTGGGTGCTTGTATCACCCGCCAGCAGTGTGCACGACCCACTCACAAACACCCAATCCCACCCAACTGAAGTAAAAGTAGGAATCCCCATGCAAATGGCAGCTTTGCGGGGATACCTTTTTTTAAATCACTGCATTGTTTTCAGGTTTGGAGCATGTCGATGAATCTGCCTATCGTTTGTCTCATCTACTCTTTGTTCCGCTACCAGCAAGTCACAATAATTGTTTCCCTGCTGTTTGCCTTGCACTGCTGAACTTTGAATTGCCTTCCATCATACATTTTCTCAAGTTGTTACAACCTTGCTCAACTGAAGAAACAGATTAACTCTCAACTACTGCACATGAAAGTGCTGCATGATGCTGGCTGCTTGGAGTTTTGACTCTTTTGACTTGTGTTGAGCAACTGTGATAATAACGCTAAAGATCAGATTGAGTTAAATTGGCTCAAACAAATACATTGGAAGACATCGTCAAAGACTTCACTCGGCCACATAATGCCTGAGGATGCCTCCAACGTGAGACAAAACCTTGCAGAGAGGGGAGGAACGCTTGACACGGCTATCCCGAAAGATAAGATTTTGAAAGCAAAGCATCAATTATAAAGATGCTTTAAAAACCCACCTCGCGCACCACCTTGGCAGGAATGATTGCCTCGCTCACGACCGTTTTGCCCCGGCCTAGTAGCCAGTTGACAGAGGCCGGCTTCTTATCCGTGCAGTAGTTTCCTGACACGGCAAGCACCTGCATGGCTGGAAACTCCTCTTGCACACGGCTCAGGGCCAATTCTGTGCCCTGGGCCAGAGAGAGTGGGGTAAGAGGCAAGGGTTTGGGTCAGGTCATTTCAGACGTGGATTCGGGGCATGGACTCTCATATGGTCAAGAGCAGAATTACTCTTGTCCTCAATAATACGTGGGATGGACAATAAACTGTCCTTCATCACGGAAATGTTCTGGGAGACCCCAGATATTGAAAGTGATTGAAAACCGCACACCTGAAGCACAACAACTGAACGCGCAAAGCAATACAAGTTAATTTTATCCATGTCGCCATACTGCGTGTAAATTACGTTCTACAGAAGTCCCTGATTAGCATTCACCTGTGTAGCAAACCCTGTAGCAATGGTTCGTGCAACCCATAATTGTGCCAGGGTGGCGCAGCGGTAACCTCTATGCCTCACGGAAATAAAGTCCTGCCTGAGGTGGTTTCATTGCCGCCTTGGGCTCCAATCTGCGTGAAGTTTGTGTTCTCCCCCTGTTCTGTGTGAGTGTTCTCCGGTTCCCTCCCTCAAATAAAAAAACACTCATTATTTAATTGGCTGATACCATAATATACATGAAACTGTCTGGCGGGTTGGCACCAGCTGACAGTCTGGACGACCCCCACCCCCCCCCTGGTTTCTTCACATCCGTATCTATGTGTCGTCCACTGTGCATATCATTATCATGTACGTTGCCCTCGTATCATTGGTGTTTTTAAACTTAGATTGGTTGTCATATTGTTCTAATTAACTGAATAAAACAGTTAATAACATCACAAGCTGTAAGTGGGCAAAATTTGGTCTTCATATGAATGAGGTTTTGTTAAGAAACTACATATATATATCTCACCCATGAATTAGCCAGTATTGAGGACACACAGATGTCCACAAACACTAATTGTCTATCTGCTAGAATAGGGCAAGCTTCCCTTTTCGGGTTGCGCAACAAACCGACGAAGAGCTACCTTGGATATCATGTTCATGCCCATAGCGTCGCCTGTACAAGCTTGGAAGCGGATGTAGAGACTGCGTCCAGCCAAGCCCACCTGCAGACGCTGCAACCGAGCAAACCTGCACAAGCCCACAAACCGAGCTCATCATTAACGCTCGACACAACGCACATGCGAAGGCTACGCGGTGAGCGGTGCGTCACTGCTGCTCGGCGCATCTCTGCTCTCAGGTATGTGATGTCTGCCTTCTCGAACATGGTGGATAGCCATCACGGCCCACGTGGCATGCAGGCCCTCATTCAGTGGGCATAGACACACAGCCTACATATGTGCGTTTAAAAACGCTTAAGACAAACTATTACTCAACCACAAATATTTCACATCTTAATGAACAATGCAATGTGATGTTACAGAATTATGGAGGCATCGAAAAGTATAGGCTTTAATAACGTCTACAGACAGACTGGTCCATCATTATACTAGGTGACGCCATTATCAAATGAGCCTGAAACAGTATTGTGTCTCGACCTCCTCTCCCTGTATAAGAAAGCCACTATTGAAAACAGCATCCTACTTGGCAATCGTTTGAGACACTTCAGTGATGCATTTTCGCATGGTTCTATGACCTGCTATGGAACGCAAAGTACCTGCTGGTGCTATCAAATTTTTCTTTGACGACGCTGAACCCCTCTGGGCTTTCCAGCCAGCCTTTCACCTTGGCCGCCTCAATAGCGGAAGGGAGACGGACCACGGGGCCCCTCGTCATGCCATCCCCAAGCACGGCGCTTTGAGCACCGCCACCCAGCTGTAAAGAGATGGAGCGAGTAAATGAGTTAACGATCATCTTACGCCTAATAAAAGCCACTGCAATAAGCATTAGCTGCAATAATTGGAAAGTAAGCTTAAAAGTAAACTAAAATTATACTCAACTAAGGTGGACTGAGCCAAAATACTAGTAACATGTGCTTTTAAAACTCGTTATTACATAGCATGTGTATGGATGGCTCAAAGGTCACTTAAAGGTCAAAGAGCTGAGCGGGGACTACTGATATTCTGGGTTCAACCTCTAGGCAACTGCGTGTGATAAAAACAAATTCGCCAACGTAGTGGGACGATGGTCACAAATGACTGCACAAAGGAGATCACTTCGAATTTGGATCAGCGCTTAATTTGACTTCAAATATTGGTTAGATTGATTTGTGAAAACTTGGCTGTAAGATGTGTGCAGCCCCTTACTCTGAGAAGGTGCTGCCCCTCTACTATGCAGACTAATGGTTGCAGGAAGAGCTTTCTTAAACATCGGTGTTATTGTCTACGGCAGACAACTCTTACATGAGCGTCTTAAAAACATTCTTAATCTCATGACATGACACAGATGTCAGAAGTAAAAAAAAAATTTTTTATAGCACAGGCAATGTATAATACAGTTAACGGCTCTCTATTTCAAAACTTCAGAAGCAACGGACACTATCCTCTACTTCTGGGACAGCAGTTTGCATCAGAACTTGGGATTTTTATTGCTATTTAATGCATGTATTATGCTGTTGAATGGTATTCATAAACTATAAGGTGTGATAAGATAGTCATTGCAATGTGTAAAAGATCATCACATAAACATTCGGATTTAACGAATTTCCAGACACCCTTTCTCCCATATTAGTCCGTTAAATCGAGGATCACGTATGGGTATATTTGAGAAAGAGGCTAAACATTAGTGGAATAGTTTTAAAGATCACTTGGCAACAATGGTTTATGGATGTCACATCACACTATTCTCATAATGGTAATGTAAAAGCATGGTAGTTGACAGATGCTAACTTACCGCGATGGCACGGCAGCCACGATTGGTGCTGGCCACCAAACATCCTTCCGTGGTCGCCATGGGAACCTGGTAATCCCTCCCGTCCAGTCTGAGGGGCCCGGCCACTCCGACAGGGACCGGCATGAAGCCAATGACGTTCTCACAGCAAGTGCCCATCACCTGCGGCCGCGAAAACAGACCAATCGGTCACGGCGGCACACACGCGCCCTGGCACCAGGCCTAAGCCGCACCCTTTCATAAACCGCTCGACAATCGATCCAAGTGATCCGCGGGAACTCGGATTACTGCACAACGCAATGGGCAAGGTCAGTCCGCAATAGAGGGCGGTGGTCGGCTGCAGCGGTGCAGCTCACCAGCGAGTAATCGTAGTTCTGGTAGGGGAGCAAGGCGAGGGCATCGGGCGCCGGAAGCTTCTGCGCCAGCATCTGCCGGCGGATGTGCACGCCGCGCTCCGGCGTTTCCATGACGTTCTCCAGCTTGTACGATGGGATGTAGCGCGCCTGCACGAGCTGCACTATCTCTGCATCCGAGAGGGAACCGGCTCCTTTCTGCCACCGCAGGAAAAAACACAACACGTAATGAATGACCAGTTCTGTGTGGCTAAACGTGTGAGTGTACGTTCTATACTTACCCATTTAATGTGCTGCCTTCCCCATTCCTATGATTCATTGAAATGTAATGATTCAGTGGCAGTGTGACTAAAGAATGGATTCATTTTTTTCTTATTTCGAGCTGCCTCATTCAAGCATTTGACTAAAGGAAACATTTGCATAGTGAGAAAAACATTGCATTTATTGTAATTAATTAATTATCACAAGTATGAGTCGATAAATTAGTGACGTAATATTTATATTAACTCGTAAATTATGCTCACTGAGAACAATGAAATAGAAAGTTAAACAGACGTTAAATTATATCTAAATGATCATGTTAACTTACATAACCATCAATGCTGACCATGGCAACATGGTCAATATAATACTAATTGCACTTATAGAGTGCCTTTCACCCGAGGGTCACTAAGCGCTGTAGAGAGAACGGCATGTCAGCAACAACAACACAATATGACATCAGAGCACACTTAGTGAAATACAATTGTGATTTAATCTATAAATCTCGTTTTTAAGGTCAAAAGATTGAACATATTATTACGTAGGCCTAGAATAGAGGTCAAACTATTTAAAGAGTTTACGACAGCAGGACACAGTGACATCATCGCTTCACCGTGCGTGCTCAGGACCGCACCTCTGAGTTCAGGATGCTCTTGCACTCCTCCACGGGCCGTGGCTCAACAGGAATATCCTCCTCTGATTCGTCATCCAGCAGATCCTCCGTCAGCTCTTCCGGAGACCAGTCTGATGTATCCCCGAGTGTGAAGGAAGGCCTTGATATCCGTGCAGGGAACGCAGCACGGGTAACTGCTGCGGCAGCTTCGGGTTGGTTCTTTGGTTTAATCACTTCAAACGTGTCTTCTGAGGACATAAGAAAATAACGAATGTTCAATTAGACTTAGGAGTTTTAAGTTTGGTTACGTAGGCTCAATCTTGTCAGAGAAACGCAGACAAGAATTAAAAATCTGGTGCAAGTATTTCCACTAACGGTATATAAAAATAATAAT
>JAZEWT010000016.1:7554821-7565724 GCA_036362905.1 Mordacia mordax
GTAACAACGAATTATAGAAGGACATAAAATAAGCGACAATAAAAAATAGAGAATTCTTCAACAAACAAGTAAGGAATAAATGTTGCTGAGCAGGCGCAGGTCGGAAGAGAGCCATCATCGTGGCAAAACAACACTGAGCTGCATCAACAGTCCTAGCCGGAGGACATGTAAGCATTACGGAACAAGTGAGTCTTGGAGACGAGATTTGAAGATGTCCAAAGACTCAGCTGATCGAATCTCCAATGGAAGGGCATTCCTGAGTCTGGGAGCAGTGCGCGAGAAGGCTCTGTCCCCCATCAAATGGCGGTGCGACCTGGACACATGCAGCGAGCTGCCCGTATTGGAGAATCGAACTTGTCGTGTTGAGGAGGGTGTCTGAAGTAGGTCACGGATATATGTCGGAGCAGCGACAGTGAGAGCCTTGTAGGCGAGGAGGATCTTGAATTCAATTCTGTAATTAACGGGTAACCAGTGGAGAAACATCAGTACTGGGAATATGTGATCGTGGATGGGTGTGCGAGTGAGGACTCTATCAGCGGCATTGTGCACATGTTGGAGACGATTGATCAGGTAGGCAGGGGTACCAGGGAGCAGTGCATTGCAGTCATCGATTCGTGAGATGTAGATGTGTACTAGCTTCTCAGCGTCAGCAGGTGACAGGATGTTGCGCAGTCTGGATATATTTCTGAGACGGAAATAAGCTAAATTTCTCACCTTGTTGATGTGTGTCTCGAACGTGAGTGAGGAATCAACAGTCACACCTCGACTCCGGACTGCATTAGCAACTTCAATGGTCTAGCCGTCAAGCCTCAATGGGAGAGGTTCAGCCTCGGATAATTGGTGCGGGGTTCCGACAAGCAAAACGTCTGTTTTGTCGCCATCTAGTTTTAGGAAATTTTAATTGAGCCATGCATTGGCAGTTGACAGTGAGGATCACATGCAAAGACCAGACGCATTGATGGATGACCTTGCGTGGCTATCAGCAAGCAATGGTAGCTGAGATTGAAGCCGTGCAGGGTATGGCCAAGAGGCTGTATGTAGATACTGAAGAGTGGGCCGAGAACTGATCCCTGAGGAACTCCAGACAAAACAGGATGGATCTCTGAGTTTTGTCCTCCGAGGCTGACAAACTGCTTCCGGGCAGAGAGATAAGAGCTCAGCCAATGTAGGGCACAGCCAGAGACCCCTATACCCTCTGGTCACTCAAGAAAGATCAGGTGGTCAACAATATCAATAGCAGCGCTCAGGTCCAGGACAAGCATACTTGGCAAGCTTTCATCAGCAGTGACGAGTCGGTCATCAAATACTTTAACAGAGTAGTTTCAGTACTATGGCCGAATTCGAACCCAGATTGGAAGGGATCGAGGAGGTCATTGTTAAGAACGTGTTTCTGGATTTGCGTGGCTACGGCACATTCAAGGACCTTAGAGATGAATGGTAGATTTGAGATGGGGTGAAAATTATCAAAGATGTTGCAATCGAGGCTAGGTTTTTTTAAGCAGGGGGTTTACTGCGGTACATTTAAATAGTGGGGGAACGATACTAGAGTGAAGTGAGTTATTAAACAGATTAGTGACGAACGTGGCAAGGGATGTCTGGATGATTTTGGATGAGAAGGGGTCCAGGGAGCAGTTTGTAGGCCGAGATCTGGTAACTAATGAAGAGACCCCAGATTCCATTAATTCAGAAAAATCCAGGAGTTTTGAGGTCAAGGAAGGTAGAGGAACATTTATTGACGTATTGGTTAGTGATTGAGGCTGGGTAGAGATACGATGGGCTTCAGTTTTTTTTCTGAGAAAAACTGAATCAACTGATGCACCTGACCTTTATTAGTAAAGGGGGGTGAGGGCGAGTGACTGGTTGGATGAAGGAGCTTTTTCATGGTTGAGAAAAGAATATTGGGTTTGTCGCAGGTATCAGCCAGAATGCTGGAAAGATGGTTGGTACGGGCACAGTCAAGTAGCTTCTGGTAGCAGATGAGCTGTTCCTTAAAGATTTGAGCATGAACGATGAGGTCAGATTTTCTCCGAGTCCGTTCAGCCCTGTGTGCATTCGCCTTAATATCCCGGAGTTCAGCAGTATGCCCAGAGGGATGGTCTTATGTCTGAGACATAGCGTGATTTTAATGGGGCCAAATCATCCCGTTTGCTTGATAGCATGTTGTTGTAAGTTTCTGCTGTCTCATCAGAGGCAGAGTGAGCCGAGGCAGAGTGTAATGCTGTTGATTGCTGTGGTGAATATGTGAGGGCGTTAAAAATTTGAAATTGGATTTGGTGCTTGGTGATGGAAATGGGAGGCGGTACTTAAATATCAAAACACAGCGGAGTGATCAGTGATGGACAGGGTGGTTACCGATATGCGCAAACCAAATCGAGAGTATAGCCGCATCTGTGAGTGGCAGATGTGACGTGTTGAGTGAAACCAAGTGAGGCCAGAGTAGCTATGAGATCCCTTGCAAGAGGACTCTTTAGAGTGTCAACATGGATGTTGAAATCGCCAAGAATCAGGATCCTTTCAGAACTGGAGCACATCTTATAAAGCAGCTTGGACAGTTAATTGACAAAATAAGTGGAGGCTCCAGGTGGCTGGTACAGCAGCACCAACTTCACAGAATGTGCCGTCCTCAGCCAAACCTGGAGGCCAATCATTGAAGTCAGCAGTGCACAGATATAGAGCTCTGAAATGCGGACATCAGAGGGGAATTTCCAAGTGTTTGCAGAACTTGGCATTGTTTCATGAGATGAAAACTCGATCATTCACAGGCGGAACAGGATTGGGTTAATGTGATTCCGATGTGTAAGCAAGACAATGGAACCCTTTCAAGTGGACCCCGACTTTCGTCCATTGATCCTAAAATGAAGCAACTCTATAGAAGAGACTTAACACATACATAGTACCTAATCATAAACAGGAGTCACACACGACACACGCACAAAGCGCCTGAAGGTGCCTAAAACGTGTGAGGTGAAACGTCGCGATGCGGGAAGAGGGAGCGATCGACACGGCTGTCCTGAGAGCAGGTTTTCGACGCAATCATCAGATTGGTATGTGTATTGAATTACGTACATCGGATTGGCCGATACTGAATTACGTACATCAGATTGGCATGCGTATTGAATTACGTACAACGGTTTGGTATGTGTATTTAATTACGTACATCGGACTGGTCTGTTTTGAATAACATATGGAGGATTGAACAAATTATTGAATAATGTATAGCTGATAGGGATGTGTACTGAATTACGTATAACGGATTAGTATGTGTAGACTGTATGTACTGACGGTATAAAGACTATAGACTGTATGTATACAATAGACTGTAGTTATATATCCTGTATAGTTATATAATATATTAAGTGGTTATATAACAGACCGCGTGGATATGTATTTAGAATATAGACTATAAGCATAAACTATAGACTGTATTTAGACTGCATAGAATATATACGATATGTAAACATTATAGACTGTATGTAAAGACTGCCGACTATAGAGGATTATCGTTGCGTCACGCGGTGAGTGCCTGCAGCTGAAGCGAGTTGAACGCAGAACAGCAGCAAAGCCAACAATAACAAGAGTACAATGTAACTGCAAGATGTGACAATAGAGTATAAAGCAGAGTATATGGAGGATTAAATGAGAGCAAAAATGCGAGGGTGAGCGTTTAATTGTGGTACGAGGTTCGTGTGTGTGCGGTGCGAATACTGGTAATGATGATGAAGTTATTCCTGGAGGGGCTTGGGAGAAAGGTAAAACACGAGGCAGGCTTCACTGGCATACAGTAGAGAAGGCCCCAATGTTTTAAGCTTAAAATATAATGATTAACAACCAATTAAGAATGATAAGAATTAAAAATTATAGCAATAAAACCAAGGTAACAATAATTGAATGTTTCAGACTTTTGGAAAACTCTCAAAAAGTTCGGTTGCCTCTCACAGTCCAAAAAACATGCTGCTGCATAGGTTAATTGGTTTGCAGACTAAATTGCCCGCAGTGCCCGGTGATGGACTGGCGTCCCATCGTGGGAATATCACTGCCTTGTGCCCTGTGTCTGCCGGGATAGGCTCCAGCTCACCGCGACCCTGTACAGGACTAAGCGGTTTCTGATAATGAGAAGAGATGACTCAAAACGTTGTCTTAAAACTGGTGTTTGCAGAGCGGCTATGAGCAACTCATCCCTGCTAATGACGTTACCAGGTTTATTAAAGTAAATTAACTGCATTTGTAATGTTTATGGAACACCAGCTCCAAACTTAAGAAAAGTTGGTTTTACATATAAGTCAGGAAGTCTCTAACCTGATCAGTGTATGGTGAAGGGACAATAATTTTGCACAGCATTATAAAATGTGGTTATAATAACAATGAGAGCTGTGAGGAGTCACCTTAACAACAGACAAAATCTACCAAATGAGTCCACACAGGTTACCCAGTGATCTGATGTGCAGGGAACATGCAGTCACCATGGATTTACGATCTGACACAGCCTATGCTCAAATAAACTGACATAGCCAGACCAGCATCAGACATCAGAAGTTTGTTTCAGCAGAGCTGTGGGGCTATGCGGTTGGCAGCTGATGGCAGCGCACAAAAATACGTGACTGTATTGCATTTCCATATCAACATTTCTGGTCCCCATCTTCACACCAACCTACACTGAACTGCACAGTGATGTATGGTCAAATTTCTCCCATGACACTGCACAACACGGTCAATTCCTCACAGAGCTGGTGCTTGACCAAAGGACTTTAGGTGCACAATGTATAATACAACACAACAGTGAACTGTGAGATAAGCGTGGAGTTAATTACAGAGCGACTCGTTACCTCTGGCATTGATGGCGACGGCATCTGTCGTGGATTCCAGCGAGCGTGGGCGGACAGGGTGGCCATTTTCTGAGCAAGCCTTCACACCCTTGGTGCTTGTGGAGTCCTTTTCATCCAGCTTCTCGAAGAAGATATACTTGAAGGAGAGGATGAGGGCCAGGCCTAGTGTGACCACCTGCTCGATATCCATGCTCACCAGACTACAAAGCACACAAACACACACAGAACTGTCAAACGTGTCACAAATCATATACTCTTGTTACTACTGCCACGAGTTGTGCAGGTGTGCTGTACAACACTCTGATGGTTGTGTTTAGGTTCTATCGGGCGATGTGCGGCATAGACGATGTTTCACTCCACATAACGGCAGATTCTTTACGAACTTAAGTGCAACACACTGAACAACCAGAAAATACATTGGAGAGCCACTTGTACATTAGTGTACATTATTTTACTCACACATGAAAATACTACACCGAACAACAGTCATTGTTTTTTTTAACAAATGTAGCCACAACTGTTTATGAAGCAAATACTTTCGTTTATATAACAGCCAATAAGCCCGTAGTATTGTTTACACATATATCAGTGCAGTGATGTAGCTTTTCTTGTCTCAATGTATGAGAATTATTTTAAAGAGCTGCTTTATCAGGACAGTCATGCAAAGCGTCCTTGCACTCTCCTTCGCAACATTTCACCTCCTACGTCGAAGATATCATCAAGGTTTTAACCAGACTAGAGAGAAGGAACGTTCAACATGGCTATCACATATGAGCAGCTCTTCAGAGCAAGTCTCATGTCGGCGTGCATGTGTGTGCGAGATTCACTGACCGTCCAAAGTAAAACTGCCAGAGAGACACGCTGGGCTCGATGCGTTTTGGCAAGCTGTCGTTAAGATCGTCGAGGGTTCCGACAGAGCTGGAAAGGTTGCTCTCGCCGGCGGGCTCTGCCAGCCAGCGGCTGTGGGCATGCACCAACACTAGCCCCAGCGACTGTGACACAAGGGAACAGGCACACACGCGTCAACGTGCGCTAGCGATTAGGGCGTGAGCTGTAGAAGGATCGCCAGGATAACAGCCGCTTGTTGTTTTCCAATTGTCCAATTACAACTTATTCACAAATCCTAAAATAACCATTTTTCCATGCCCCATTATTGTAGCTGGCCATTACGAATATGTACAATTACATTTCCACCTAGCTACAGATGGCCAGGTCCTGGGAAAGGATCGCTAGTGAAAGTTTTAGTCGCTCTCTAAATCTTGTTTTAAAGAGAATATATGTAACACATTAATTTACCATAAACGTCAAAAATTATCATTTCCCAATGAAGGGACAAAAATATATATTAATAATTAAAACTAAGCATTACACTGGAACACTGTTTTGAAGTATATATCGCTAAGCTGTGAGATGTTTTACACACTGTACAAAGTACAGAAATGAATCCGTAGTTCAGTGGTTACTGGAATGCACTATGAATCCAGAACCAGAGTTTGATTCCTCATGACGGCTAACAAAGTATAATTATACAAAGCACAAGGACACATGGATGATACACACCATGATGATCTTCACACGCTGGGCCACGGGGTTAGGCTTATTGTCCTCCTCCTCCTGTAGGACCTGAGCCAGTTGACTAAGCTGCCAGATGGGCCTTCCCTCTCGCCTTTCACGAGATACCTGAAAGCCAAAATTCACATCAGAATGACCAAAACTGTCATCAAATTAAACAATTCATGTAGATCTGCAAGGTGTGCCCAGCAACTTTCTCGGCTTGTAATGACAGAGTTTAACACCACTCAGATGCTAGTGAGCCTATTGATAGCGCACATAACTAATGAAGATATGTGCAGCCCAATTGCCACCCAATCAGGGCAGGCAAGACTTTAAACATATCACGGTGTGAAGCATAAACTATGGTGTGAGGCTTAATCTAGAACTAGTCGATTCATGAGACTGCGGACCACACATGGTGGAGGGAGATATGCCCAGAGCTGCCAAGACGATTAATTGCATTTTTAATTGCAATATTTAGAGCGTTTTTCACCCGAGGGTCACAAGGCGCTGCAGAGCTGCGGAGAGAACGGCATGTCAACAACGACATAAGAACGGAAAATCAGCAACAATGTTTTTTTCTGGGATGCCCCAATGACCTTAAGTCATGGGTGACTGATAGATGCTTTGATAAATAAACCTGAGCTCATACAATTTATAACTATTGCTGCCATATATTTTATTCTACCGAACACTGGGGCTTAGATTTATTTTCTCCTCTTTGTCCGCCAACATTCCTCACCTCAAGCACCAGAGAGACACATGCAGGGAAGAAGGTCATAAACACCAAGTAGTTGGCCAGGATGGAGAAACAACCAAATGAGCACATGATCTCCAGCTGACGGACACCTGCTCCAACAAGACAGACACACAAGCGCACACAAAGGTTCACACGTGAAACTTTGCTAAACGGGGCTGTCTGCCGAGATACAAAAGCGCACAATGGCAGTGCATTTACGAGATGCACAAGTGGTAAAAGCACACCTGACATGGTGCCAACTCCGATGACAAGACTCTCCACAAGGGCATCCAAGGTGATGGTTGGACCGAGGATGGCCATTCCTCGGGCAATGTTATCCCGCACTTCTTCCTGTAGGAAATTTTTTTAATAAAAATTCAACGGCACTGTCAGAAAACATGATATGCTTTGAATTTTTATTTTAATATAGACCAACAGCAGCTAATGTACAAATAGAGATTGTGTGTTTGTGTATTACAAACTTATGTTAACGCCACACATGACTCTCAAGTGATAAACAGTATAGCCCTGCCATACCTGTGTGTTGGCGCTCAGAGCGAATTTTGTTAGAGCACTTGCTTTGGACAAATCGACAAGCAGAAGGAAGAATGGCAATGCCTCGCTGCAAGCACAACACATGCATGTCAGTGTAAAATCAAACAATACAGAGCATGCTAATAGAGAACACACAAACAACATTTGCACGTACACACAAATGTAAACCGAAACTCGCAACACTCACTTGAGTCCAGTGAGCTCCTTTCCTAGGAAGTGAATGACTACTGTGCTGAACACAAAGCTTGAAAAGATGGTGAATAATCCTGCAATGCCTGGGAAGTCAAAACACTGAGTTCAGAGAAGTATTCAACAATCAATGAGAGTCAGCTCGGTTACTACAACGGCATTTGCTAAGAACTTGTAACAACACTGGTACCCTTGTGCGTTGTAATGTTGGTGATTTTGGACTTTGTTGTTTTGCAGTAATCTCACATCTAGGAGCTTGCAAAGCTCACTGGGCACTTTCAGCTGTAACAATACACATCTCTTTAGTATATAAAATGTATCAAGTTTTACAGTACTTACCTAAAAGGTATTTGGAACCAAGCTGTCGCAGATTTTGAAATTGAAAGTATATGTAGAGGATGGCAAGGCAGCGTGTGATGGTCAGGATGATAATATCACTGCTAAGAACCTCCTGTGAATAACAACAGTACAAGTGAATTATTTTCATAGATGCACAAACACAAACTATAATTCTAACACTAACTTTACATGGTTCCTTTTTACACTTACTTCACCTAAATCGATTAATATGATTCATATAAAAAATTGCTTACACATGCACAACACGTACTCCCATCAACAAAGTGCATCACATTTTTATATCGTACTTTCATTATAAAAAATGTTCCTTTGGTCACTATATTACCCAAAATTATAGAATATATGCATGCCATCAACTACCTCATCTGTTTTGGGGCATTGGTAGTTCCAGCCACAGACGACGTCGTTGCCAATGAACATGTTCATGGATGTCATGCAGAGTGTGATGGTGATGGTGCCCACGATCACTTCCCAGGGGTGGGTGGCCACGAAACGCCCGTGGGCGCGGAAAAGTCGTGACAGCATCTTTGTCTACCTGCCAGTAAAAATAAACAAACAAGCATCGTCATTATAGTCATCATTTTCAGAACCCGGTTAATGCTGTAAAGGGTCACAGGGGGACCGGAGTCTATCCCAACAAACACAGGGAGTTAAGGCCGGGGGATGTGAGTCAATCGCAGGACACCAGGGTCAATTTAGTCAGACAAATTAACCTACGCAGCACTGTCTTTAGACTGTGGGAGAAACCTGGAGTATCCACTAAAGACCCATGCGGACAGGGGGAGAACATGCAAAATCAGCAAATAAAGTCATCCACGCCGAGAATCAAACCATGGCACTTCTTGCCGTGAGGCAGCACTGCTATTCGCTGTAACACCATCACATCGTTACAAAAATATGCAACTCATCTTTGGTGGGCAAATTATTGGCTTATAGGTCTGCCAAAGGCAACCACTTTAAGTGTCGAGTACTTACAACTTTAAATTATTATTTTAGAGCCACACTCTCGGGTTGAGAGCTGCACTTGCTCCGGCAGTACATATACTAAAAATGGAACGATACAGAGAAGATTAGCAATGCCCCTTGCGCAAGGATGACAGGCAAATTCGAGAGCTGTAAAAGGATTTCAAATTCGTGCCTGCAGAGTGACATCTCTCAGAATCCCTTTCCACAGCTGTTCTTTCTGAATATCTATGAAGAGTGTTCCCTCTCGCCTTCGTGACGACATATCTTTATAATTGATAGAATTAGATAGTGGGATTGGATTGTTTTACAGTCTGTGGTTATACATTACTGCAATTAGCAACATGCGTGAAGTGTGGCATTTTTACCATGGTGGACCTGTTGAACTCTTTTATCTTAGATAACAGTCTACCCATTGCAACCTTTACCTCATTTGGAAATGCTTTGTTTACATTGGTAGGGCAGTCTGCATGCCTTATGCGTTCAACCGTTAGCCAATATTTAATAATTTTATAAAACAATCACATTTCCTTGACTGTCAAAAAGTGCCCAATGCGAGCCAGCTTTTAAAATTATGCACATTACACCACAGTGTATCTAAAGAAACTGGAAACATAAAATACACAACTATAACTGTTAAGGGAATTTAATTTATAATGCTAAACAAAAAAAACAGCGTTTCAATTGTTACTACTGTGACCAAAATAACGAATTCTTTTGCTTCATAAAATGCCTGATTTAACGCTTTGAAAATGGACAAGTGTTTGACAATACACATTTACCCAGGACAACCATTCTTGGTGCATGGACACGTTCAGGTTAATACAAATGAAAACTCTAGGCATTCAAGTGTCATCAATGTTTCACAAGGTTTAAGCAACAGCAAACATGTTAAGTCATCGCTGTCACGTCAATGACGCGCGTCAGGCCACCCGATGTCGTAACGTTTGTGACAACCCCAACTCTGCTAGCGACAATAACCTCAACACTTCCACGATATCCGATTCATTTTCCAACGGTTATAAGCAAAGTACACTCAAGAAACACACGTCAGAGCCTCAATAAATCTGTCAGAACTTCTGAAACAAGAACTCGAATGGAACACAATCATATATTGCCGTATGTAATAATGTTAAGGAGACTGACGTCTAAGTTTTCTATCCACGAAGGCACAGGGACAGATTTTTTTCGTGGTTTAATCTGTCGCGTGGTTTATGTCGCGGACCATTAATTCATTGAGCGCTTAACAGTCACATTTTAGATTCACAGTGCGAGTAAATTAAGTCTTGTGAAGGCGAGCGAAGCGTGTCTGGCGCGATTCAGTTACAGCAGCAAGCCTCTTGTGACTCCACGCATAAACACAGGCGTTCATGTCAATCGGCCAACAGCACTGACATTTCGGATCAATATTGTGCGCAAGCGACGAACGCAGGCGTTTATGAGGGAAATTCATCCAAACACACGCTGCACGGCATTCGAGCTTCCCGGCCCTATCAGCAAGCCGACAAACAAATGCCGCCGGATTACCAGGTATTACATGCGAGCGCAGTCGATACAAGAGAGAAGAGTGCAGCTCCGTACAGACGCAACACTCGTGCGCCGGTGGTCCGGCCTAGAGGACACGCAACGAGTAAATTAAGTCTTGTGAAGGCGAGCGAAGCGTGTCTGGCGCGATTCAGTTACAGCAGCAAGCCTCTTGTGACTCCACGCATAAACACAG
>JAZEWT010000016.1:7570088-7590219 GCA_036362905.1 Mordacia mordax
CACATCGGTTTCAGATAATGAGATGAGATGATGAATATCACTTCCTGCCGGAAGAACCGAGTCTTCCGGAAGATCTCTACCGACCCGGCGGGGCGACCAATGGCTGCGCTACCCCGCGTTCACCTCGACTCGCTCCCGTGTTTCGTAGCACCAGTTAAGTCGCCCGGGAACAATTTAAATGTGTAAACGCGGATCACCAGTCACAACAATATTAGTTTAAAACAAAATACACGAGTATGTCGGCGTGTGAGCGTAGCGATGCAGACAGCGACTCCACTGCTAGTCTGGTGGAATGCTTGTTTGACGAAGACACGGACCCCAAGGCCTATCGGTAACACTATGGCACCACGGCTTCGACTGCGGGCTTGTGACGGCTTACAGCGGTAACACCACGGCGAGGATCAGCGCCCACTCCTCCACGATAGATCAGCCAGCGAGCAGAGGCTTCTTGATTTTAGATGCTTTATTGCAACACCAGCAAGACACGGGCCGGAGTGTAGCGACACGACGAGCAGCCGACATCTTGACGCTCCTTCTCGTTCCTCCAGTCGACTTATATATCCCCGCGGCCCCGTCTAGCGCCTTCTAAATGACATCACCTTTCTACTGTGCCACATCACGAGACATCACGAGCAAGCTGAGTCACCATATCACGAGACATCACGAGCAAGCTGAGTCACCATATCACGAGACATCGACGAGGCACCGCGACCAGAAAGCTGACGCCCCCCCCCCGCCGCCTATATTCCTTAACTCTGCAATACTGTTTCCAACGACTGAAGATCGCATTGTTTGGTATCTCGAGATGTCAGTGTATGCTGTCGCTGCGTCAGGAGAACGTTGCTGTCCGCCTTTAGAGGCGCGTAGACGAGCAGCTTGGCTCGGGTCCACAGTGTCGGTTACATGGCCGCTATGGCAACTGTGGCGACACTTTTGTTGCCCCGTTCGTGAAGGATGTGTTCGCGTCGACCTGTTGACAGACGCGTATGTGTTTACGAGGAGATACGTACAAAAAGCGTGGGGTTCTACTTTGTCTGGGTTTGTGCTGGATGAAAATAACTGACGGTGGTGCAAACACGGCGAGCCGCCACTCGATGGGCTGACGAAACTCATGTGGATTCTCAATAATCGCCTCATTCCGAGACCCAAGTTGCACCTCCTTGCCTTTGATAGTCCTCGAAGATACCGGCGCCCCCATCAACATCAGACCATCAGCATGAATATAGAATTACAACCGCCGCAGTAGTGCGATTGGCTTTGCAACCTAAGCCATGGACCACATGCTGAGCCTTTAGAAACACGCACAGCGACTCCACGTTGCATAGAGATTCGGAGGGATTTGGAAATAGATTAAAGACAACCCACGGTGATATTGTAGACAATGCAACCCAAACTATAAACCGTTTACTGTCGTTAACCACTATAGACCACGCTCCTTCAATGAAGGAACAGCAAAACCACGCGCTCTCTTGAACCTCATCGTGGCTATGAGACCTTGACAATGGTATTTTACTCCTGAATATATTGTCTTACGCAATGATATAGTAAAGCTGGATGGAGTGTGTAATAAGTATTACAGGTTTTAACCATTTGTGGCAATTATGCAGGTGTTAAGATCTAAAAACACCAAAATAGACACATTTCACAATGTGTCTCGTTTGCAAAAGCCACACATACTTGTGGAAAAATTTGTCTATTTTGGTGTTTTTAGATCTTAACACCTGCATAATTGCCAGAAATGGTTAAAACCTGTTCTACTTATTACATATGTACACTGGCAAAAAGTACCCATAGTGGATGGAATGTGTTGCATATAGTTCAGTTTACCAAGGCTTAATAGGCTCCTAAATTCATTAAACAATATATGCAGTTGTAATGATGTTGGTTTTCACGGCTCGATGCATGATGATTGCTCCGAAAAGCTGCTCTCTCGGGACAGCCGCGTCGATCGCTTCCTCTCCTCGCGACGTTTCGCCTCACACGTTGGAGGCATCCTCAGGCGCAGTGCACGGCTGTCCCGAGAGAGCAGCTTTTCGGAGCAATCATCAATATATGAAGTTAATTGAAATATTGTTTTGTGAGTTTCAATCTTTCACATCACTTTTTAATTAGGCAATTGAAGGATGATTGCACCGTAGATGATGTCGGTTCCTTGGAAAACCTGCAGGAAGAAATGGCAGCATTATTGCATGAGGATGCAGGTGAGTTGATGTTTGTCATAGATGTACATTTTCTTCCAGCAGAAACTACTTGGCGAGCTTGCAAGCTGTAGATGTGGGATTCCAGCGACACAGCTAACTCCCTGAAATAACCAACGCATAAAATCAAAGGCATATAAACTTACAACAGTCTGAAAAAAAATGAAACCCAACCATGAACATAAAAGTATCAGTATCATATAATATAGCATAAATAAGGGCGGCACGGCGGCCCAGAGGGTAGCGCTGTTGCCTCACAGCAAGAAGGTCCCGGGTTTGAATCTCAGCTCGGGTGCCTTTCTGTGTGGAGTTTGCATTTCTCCCTGTGTCCACGTGGGTTTTCGCCGGGCACTCTGGTTTCCTCCCACAGTCCAAAAAAACATGCTGCTGCATAGGTTAATTGGCTTGCAGACTAAATTGCCCTCAGTGCCCGGTAATGGACTGGCGTCCCATCTTGGGTTTCTCCCTGCCTTCCGCCCTGTGTCTGTCGGGATAGGCTCCGGCTCACCGCGACCCTGTACAGGATTAAGTGGTTCCGACAATGAGATGAGACAAGCAAACTCGCACCACCATTGTTTTTAATCAAAGTGGGTGGTGAGAAGGAATTTGTTTTGTGGGGGGTTTATTGCCATCCACTTAATGGTTTTATATTTTCATTTAAAACTGCCTCGCATGGATCCTTTGCGTGTTCAGTGAACCCTAAAATTAATTCACATGGAATCAAGCCCTCCTGCTAGGGTCTGTCTTAGTGAATAGGTCTGGAGGTAGGTTCCAGACATATAGCAATCCAAAGACCCCCTTACTAAAGGAGGTTGAAGTCAGGATAACAACAATAACATTTCTAGTTATTATTGCTATTCAACCTTCCAGAAACTACCATTGCACCACCATGTAGCAAAGATGTTACAGAGCAACCGTATTATATCCACACGGTGAGCACACCTTTTATATGCCTCGCAAAAGAGTATTTATTCAAGGTCAAACTAAATTTTTTATATTAAAGCTGGAGTATGGCAAATAAGTGAAAACCAGATTGCTTATTAACTTACGACTGGTGGAGCATTGGCAGAGTGGTTAGCGCAATGCACTCTGGACCTAGCTACGTGAGTTTTATTCCTCGTCACAGATAATATTGGTGGTTCGTAATATTTGAATAATTCCGTCACCACACTCGCCAGCATGGTGAATTTTGAACAAGGAACCTATATAACCGCCGACATGGGGATACCCTCATGCAGTCGTTCACCGACATTGAACTGAATATTAATATTTTATTCGTGACTATACCGAGACTCAATTTACTACACTTAAGGACCCAGTTTAATCGTAATTGATTGCGGGCTTTGTGAACTAACATTCCCTTACTCTCCTAAGCCAGCGTGATGTATCTGTGTAATTAAGTTCTAATGGCAGTTTGAATGTTTTTTTTTTGTTCCAGAAGAACTCTCTCCAGTCATTGCGGTCATCCCCACAATAAACAAAAACCCTCATGAGCATTGGGAACAGAAGACGAATCCTTTATCGTCCGCCGTGGAGGTTAAGCCTATTTTATGCATGTTCCCTACATTAATTGCATCACGTTTGAAGAAAATAAACACTTATTATCTTTGGAAAAGATGGTAACATGTTGAATTTTTCTCAGGCTACCGAAGAGGTTGAGCTTTCTCAGTCTCTCCTGGATAACATGTAAGTGTCGCCTGTGCGCCTCAGTTTGAAAGTTTGACATAAATATTTTCCCAAACGGTATTGTTTATCATCACTATCGTCTTATAATAGAGCACGGATATTGTGTAAAAAAACTGTTGAAATTATCTCATCTCATTGTCAGAAACCGCTTAGTCCTGTACAGGGTCGCGGTGAGCTGGAGCCTATCCCGGCAGACACAGGTCGCAAGGCAGGGATACACTCACGATGGGACACCAGTCCATCTCTGGGCACTGCGAACAATTTAGTCCTCAAGCCAATTAACCTATATAGCTGCATGTTTTTTGGACTGTGGGAGGAAACCGGAGTGCCCGGCGAAAACCCACGCGGACACGGGGAGAACATGCAAACTCCACACAGAAAGGCACCCGAGCCGAGATTCGAACCCAGGACCTTCTTGCCGTGAGGCGACAGCGCTACCCACTGGACCACCGTGCCGCCCCAGTTGAAATTATGATATTCAAATAAAGATTGTTTTACAGATTCACAGTGATGGTGACATTGCTCAATTGTGATGTTTTTGTCGTTTTCAGCGTTTTGAAGAAAACTGCACAATCCTCCATAGCAATCCAAGGTAATTTTTGTTAATCGAGTTAAGGTAAAGTATATTATTCTGCACAAAAAGTAATATACACTTACGTTATAAAGTGACATAAGTATCATAAAATATACTGTAGGTCCATTGTGTGCCGTAACCTTTGCTAATGTTATATCGTTTGTGCGTTTGCCTTTAGACTTTGTGGCAGTGGATGAGCCCTTGATAATTAAGCCCCCCAGTGACGAGATAGTGATTGGCCAAAAGGTGACGTTTAATTTCAACACATTGCATTACATACAGCGCAACATTTCACTAAATTAAAAATACCTGAAATAATGTATATTGTAATTGCATTTCAATTATTATCACGATATGTTTCATGTACCTAAAGTACTGTATTTTAAATTATTTCAGGAAATGGAACCCGATTATGAAAATTCGCAAACAAGCCTCTTCTCTGGGTATAGTCCACTGGTGTGTGAGCCGTCTAAAAGCGCACCTGCTGAATTTGAAAGTCAAATAATGCTGCAGGATGAAGATTATATTGCAGTGAAAAAGATAAACAATTCCCACAATCCTTTGAATAACCCGTCGAGAAAAGGTACACTCGAGCCTTGCATGCCAGCAGGTGACCATGTTGCAGTCAGTAATTCATCAGAAAATCCTGCAAACACGCTTTCATGTGAATGCACACGCAGTGATTCTCTGGCCATAGTCGATACATTATCAAATAAAGTGTCCATTGTTCTCGGTTCGAGTGAGAGCACACCAAGTGATATCACTACCCTGCCTTCAAGACCTGAGGAATCGGCAAGCACTGATACTAGCAGCAAGGAGAATGATTTCACAGTAGTGGAGCTACCCTACGAAGTGATGAACATGAGTGCTGTTGATTCTGAAATCGCCATTCCTGCAATATCACCAGGGAACACAGGGGAAAATGGGGAACGTAAATATTTGGAAGATATGACTAAAACTAAGATGCAAAAGGAAAAGTATGAAGAAGTAACTGATGATTGCACTGGAGCATTTGCAGCTATTAATGAGGATGAAGGAACGTCTTGCTCAAAGATGACACTGCCACCAAGTTATCAGGAAGACACCGTTGCTGGTGACTCAAACACCTCTTGCTCGTTGGAGATGCTGTGTAGCCAGAATGCTGCACAACAGTTGACCGAGAATTACTCAGGAATCGGGAGTGTCGAGGTCGGGGTCGATCCAGCAACATACGTAAATTATGAGTGTCGATATTCGCCCGAAGTGAGAAAGTCATCTCGCTTGGCAGAAAAGTGGAAAGATGGCCCACTAAGATATTTCTGGAGCAAAGCAAAACAAAGCCAAATGGAGACAGGTTCGTTTACTTGTGCGATGCTTACACCTATATAAATAATCCTACATCTGATCTGTTATACTCAACAGCTATTTACTGTTTTCTATGTAGATTTGATTTTTACAATGGCATTTTAAAAACATATTTCTGTTTGTCGTCGTCTACGTCAGGAGTTCTCAACCATTTTGCAGCTCATGGCCCGCTGGGGTCTGGTCTCCACTGACCACTAGGTGGCGCTCGCGGCCCACTGATGGGTCGTGACCCCGCCAGTTAAGAACAGCGGATTTAGGTCCTAGTGTGGTGTGATGTCGGACACGTGTCTATAAACATTGACTTGCCGAAACAACGTGGTACAAACCAAAACCGCTGGAAATTATGGTTTCGATTATTTAATAGTATAGGCTTGTATTAATGTCATTGTTTTGTGATGTTTATTAGTAGTTTTTTCTCTTTTGTAACTGAGTTTTACTCCTGGAAAAGGCTTGTAATCAGCACGCTTCCGGCCGGTCATGGATGTCTAATATATTGTTGAACAGGAGATGGCAGTAGATTCTGAGGTCTGTGTGGAGATTCGTTTTTGTGTTACCTCTGGGTGCTCCAGTTTCCTCCCACATCCCCAAACAAGATTGGAAGTAGCGAAACATCCCAGACCCCCTGATGCTTTTCCTGGATAAATAAAATCTAATATTTGTATTAAGCATTAGCCCAGGTTTCCAAATGTGTGTTCACATTTGGCATTGTGCACTTGTTACTATTCAATTATAATAGTAATACCATGTGTAACACATGCAAATAGCACTTCTGGTCGTCGACTAGACATAGATACAGAGGCACGAGCACTCTACAGGGATTTGGGGATGGGAAGGCAGCTATGCAGGGAGCCACCGCCAACATTTGCCAGATTTTTACGTGCTATAATGATGTTATCAGTCGTTTTAATTAATGTTTTTTTTTATTAGTGGAAGGAAAACGGCAAACCCGGAGGAAGCCCACACAGAATAGGATGAGAACAAACGCAAAAGGCATCCGAGGCAGGAATTTATTTCTGTGAGGCATAAATGTCACTACAGCACCACCCTGCCACCTAGTTGACTGTAGTATAAGCATAATGACCTTAGGCGGTCACGTTAATAATGAGTATTTTGAAAGTCTTTCATGTTAATTGCTTCGTAAAGTTCCCCTCTCGGGACAGCCACGTCGCTCGTTTCCTCTCCCCACCTCGCGAGGTGGGGAGAGGAAGCGAGGTGGGGAGAGCAGCTTTTCGAAGCAATCATCATGCATCGAGCCGTGATAACCGACATCGTTACAATCTTTCATATATTTGTAGTGATGTGGTCCTTATGTGCTCTAATGATGTGTAGCCACATTTACCCTATTTTATGTAAGCAGGTACATGTAGAGTACAGCCCCTTTGCCAATCCACTGCTAGAGTATACAAATAGAGCTACAGGTGCTGCTCACACTGCTGCCCACTCTGTAGCCTCATGGCAACATGGCTGTGCATGGTGGCGGTGCGCTTTGTGACCCTTGCGTGAAAGCGCTCTATAAATGCAAGTATTATTAACCCATCCAAGCATTAACCGGACTCAAACCTGCTTATCTTCTGGGATGTGATGAGATTGGATGGCTTGCCCGGTGATTAGCTCAATTCTAAATCGGCTCGCTTGTGTATTTTAATCCGTGTATTGCATTCAAGCCACTCTTTCAGCAGGTGACTACGTGGAAGCGTGCAACGTTAGAGGTCAGACGAAACTGCACTTGGCAGCAATGAAAGGTCGCTTGTCAGAGGTCACATTATGGATTCAGAGAGGATCGAACGTCAACGCTCTGGATCACGCAGGTGAGTATTTACTGTGTTGTGAAACATGCGGTGGTAGCATCAAACATACATAATCACATTCGATATTAGCATTATATGCTTAAAACAGTTTCATTTGACTCTTGTTGCTATAATAATATTAATATGCTATGATGATTGCTCTCCAAAAGCTACCCTTTTTTGGATAGCTGCGTCGATCGCTCTTCCTCTGCGACGTTTCGCCTCCCCAACGGTGGAGGCATCCTCATGCATTTTGTGGCTGAGTGCTCGTAGCTGAGTTCGCCCGAAGATGCCACCAACGTGGGCGGCGAAACACTGCGCAGGAGAGAAGAGGAGGAGGAGCGCTCGACACAGCTTTCCCAGAATAGCTTTTGTAAGCAGTCATCACACATTCAGCCGTGAAAAACCTTCATCAGAATGTGTTGAGTGGTTTTAATTACTTTGCTAGTTCATAACTGCCAAATACAGTATCGCCAAATAATGTCATTACATGGCATTTGTGATGTTCTACAACTGAGGTTACAAGTGATGAAATAAATGTTTGGGTCAGGGCACGTAAAAGATTATAAAATAATGTCATTTAACTCTCCACCACCCAACACAGCCAGTCAGTAAAGGGTTGTCACATGAACAGAAACGTGCCAATTCCTTTACTATCTCAGCACACCAGTGTGTGGGAGAGCGACCTCAGTATTTGACAATTGGCGCGTTTCTGTTCACGTGACAACCCCTTACTGATTGGCCGTGTTGGGTAGTGGAGGGTTTAACGACACTATTTTATAACTTTTTACATGACCTGACCCAAAAATTAATGTCATCGATAATATTGGTCACGAAAGCCTTCGAATTAAAGTAAGGTTACAAGCATTGATGCATTGGCTTTGTCCTGTGTGTTGAGACAGGTCACGATAACTCTCGTAAAGATGACCCAATCTCTATTAAATTTTAGTATATCGGCTCTGTTTCCATACAGGACGTGCCCTATTAAAAACTGGCCCAATTGACTAAAAGGTTGCTGTAAACTTTGTGTTAAAAAAACTAAACAATTTTCAATCAAGACAATGGCACCACGGTGGCCCAGTGGGTAGCGCTGTCGCCTCCTCACAGTAAGAAGGTTCCGGGTTCGAATCTCGGCTCTGGTGCCTTTCTGTGTAGAGTTTGCATGCTCTCCCCGGGTCCGTGTGGGTTTTCGCCGGGCACTCCGGTTTCCTTCCCACAGTTCAAAAAACATGCTGCCGCATAGGTTAATTGGCTCGCAGACTAAATTGCCCTCAGTGCCTGGTGATGGACTGGCGTCCCATCGTGCCTTGCGCCCTGTGTCTGCCGGGATAGGCTCCGGCTCACCGCGACCTTGTAGAGGACTACGCGGTTTCTGACAGATGAGATGAGACAATGGCGCCACACGCCTTGCACGTGCCTTGCCAATCCCCCCCCATCAGTGATGTCACTGCGTGATATTTCATCTCAGATGTGTTCACAAGTCTCTTGCTGTGTGAGTTGAGTAAAGACTGTTGAGGTTAAACGTATGTTGGAAAGCATTGTGGAAACCTCATTGGCGAAAAAATTGGTGTATACTAATGGCGTTTGTTTTTACCCTTAAGGTTGGGCACCACTGCACCAAGTGAGCGTAAATGGGTTTCTGAAAGTAGCTCAGGAATTGCTCCAAGCGGGAGCAAAGGTTAATTGTCGTGGTTTTGATGACGTCACCCCTCTGCACGAAGCTGCCCGGTGTGGTCATTGGAAGGTAACACAATATAAAGATCCCCTTACAGCCTTAACAAAATGTAGGGTCAAGTGCTCTTAGCAGGAAATTACTGTAAAGGACAGCACGGCACACGCGAGGGTGGGTGGCTAGCACAATGCCTGGCCGGTTTTGTCTCTCGCGATATCATCGGAAGATAACGGTGTAACCGCTGATAAAAATTCGCCCCCTTTCCAAATCTCTCTCCTCCATGTGAAAAAATAAGTATTCTTTGCACATCACAGCAGTCACATTGCCTTCTGGGAGTGTGCAATTTCAGCACGATTGGTTCAAGATGCTCTGCAAAAAAACGTCATTGGTCAAAACACTGCCTGTAACAAATCTTTCCTTTTAAAGTACTGTTATTGATGAATGTGGCACGGATGAATGTGTTGCGTTTATTACACCGAACTGCTTGCAAGACAATGTCACTAAATCATGTGTTTATACGTGGATACGTGCGCAGGTGGTGCTGTGCCTACTGCAGAACGGCGCAGACCCCCAACTCAAAGACGCTCGCGGCAAAACGGCGGTTGAGGTGTGTAAAGATGCAAGTGTGAAACATCTGCTGAGTTCTTGGATCGAGACACATCCCATCTGTCGTGACCAAGAGAATCCACGCATGGGCGAGCAAGCCTCTCGCAGTATCGGTGATGCTGGTAAAGAGCCAGCTGGTCCACTGACGGGAAGTCGGGGCACTGAGAGAGGCGGAAAATCTGCCGGAGACGTAGGGATCAGACAGAGCTGTGACGTGACATTGAAGGACCGCTGTCAAGATGAAAAAGCAATTCAGAGGAAATCGGGAAATAAGAGAAAAGAACCTTCAAATGATAAACAACTTGATCTCGTTAAGGTAAATATTTTAGGCAGCGGTAAGTGTCACTAAAGGAGGGGAACGTGCCCGAGAGCACAAGAACACGTGAGGTCAAACACCTTGTTGAGGCCTTCATCTAGCAGTGGATAAATGTGTTGCTGTATTGTACAACAAAGCTTTAAGTGTGTGCGTGCATTTATCAATATGGAGGTAATGGGGCATTTATTTAAATCGAATCCTACGCTTAAATGCATTCCACCACGAATACAAAATTTTAAGCATTTACAATTTCTGCAGATTGTTTTCAGCTGATACTACACAGGTCACTTTTATTTTAAATGTAGCGAACATACAACCACGGCAAACAAAGACAGTTTCTAAAATGGTAATTATGTGTAGCGATAAATTCTCAAGTTGCTCAGGGTGAAGCAACACTTGACTTGGACGGTATTCGGGATTTGAAATCTGTGGGAAACGTAGTGATGGTTAGTGCGCTGCGCCACAAATCTGACGACCGGTCACAGCGAATGTCAGTGGTAAATATCTGAACCGATCCTGGACCACCAGGATTTTGAGTCAGCATTGAATGAATACTTAGTACGGAGTGACACATCGGCACTGGGGTGACACCACCCCCTCGTGTGCCACACTGGCTGTAATATGTGCTTAAAGCATTTGTGCCCACAGTGTGTTGAAAACTCTTTGGGGAATCTTCGTGTTTATTTTGTAATGCACGATGTGTAGGTATTTACGGAGGCTATAACAGAAATTGATGGTATTGAGAGCTCCCTGCAGTGCATGAAGTCATGGGATCTGTCACTGACTGAAAAAGCAGGTAACGTCAAAACCAGTTGCTTCATTTGAAGAAAATATGTCTTAAAATATGTTTTTTTAAACGTAAGCTTGTGACCATGCATAGACGGTGGCCCAGTGGGTAGCGCTGTCACCTCACAACAAGAAGGTCCCGGGTTCGAATCTCGGCTCGGGTGCCTTTCTGTGTGGAGTTTGCGAGTTCTCTCCCCGTGTCCGTGTGGGTTTTCGCCGGGCACTCCGGTTTCCTCTCACACAAGTCCAAAAAACATGCTCCTGCATAGGTTAATTGGCTTGCAGACTAAATTTCCAGCAGTGCCCGGGATGGACTGGCGTCCCATCATGGGTATATTCCCCTGTGTCTGCCGGGATAGGCTCCGGCTCACCGCGACCCTGTACAGGACGAAGCTGTGCCTGAGAATGAGATGAGATGAGACCATGCATAGATCAAAAGCTCACTTTTAGTATGTAAGGTATTACTTGTACTTATTGTGTTTTGTGATGAAAACACATATGTTGCTGAATGAATGTCAAATGTGACTTAAAGAGCAAGTACGTTTTTTGAAGGGCGGCGCGGTGGCGCAGTGGTTAGCGCTGACGCCTCACAGCAAGAAGGTCCCGGGTTCGAGTCTCTCGGCTCCGGTGCCTTTCTGTGTGGAGTTTGCATGCTCTCCCCGTGTCCGTGTGGGTTTTCGCCGGGTACTCCGGTTTCCTCCCACAGTCCAAAAGCATGCTCCTGGATAGGTTGATTGGCTCGCAGACTAAAATTGTCCCGCAATGCCCAGCGATGGACCGGCGTCCCGTCGTCGGGTGTATTCCTGCCTTACGCCCTATGTTTCCGGGATAGGCTCCGGCTTCACCGTGACCCTATATAGGATTAAGCGGTTTCAGATAATGAGATGAGATGAGACGTTTTTTGAAGGGAGATTTATAAGTTGTTACGATGGTTCAAGTTTTTTCCAGTAATGTAGTGGGTAGAAGCATGGCTTATGGAAAGTTTTAAATGCGCAGTATTAGTAATTCGTTTTTATTTTAACAGATGAATGCGTACAAGCTCTACAGAAGATGCAGCTGACGCTAAACACACTGCTCCAGTGTCAAAAGGAAGACTTTCATTATTTGAACAGCCAAAAGTAATGAGTGAAACGGCATCTTTGACACAGTTGCTATTAATCTGCATATTTACCACTTTAAAATTGATAATTTTTCGTCCAGCTTAAAGTGCAGTAAACCTGAGAAATTAATTGGGGCAACACATGTCCCATTACATTGGGTCGGTGGGAACTATAGTTATGGCGTTCACCCTATCAAAGTTAAACACATAAAAATGAATGTCGCATAAAATACATTGTAAAATCATGTATTTGAAAGTGGCATCTTGAATATGTTTAAATCCATTTGTGTATATTTTAAAACACTTTACACTACGATGTAACCTTACTAACCTCATCTCTTTTGCCTGTTTTGTTTACTTTCAGGCAGCAATCTAGCAGCAAAGTAGATAACGAATTGTGGAACCTGCTCTTTATTCGCAAGAATAAATTTATGCGACTACTGAAAACTCACAGAGAGCTTGGCTTAAGGTCCAAGGCATTCCTAAAAGAACTTAAACAATCACAGTTTCAACATCCGTCCTCAGAGGCCAGAAGTAGCCAGGTGACACCCACGCCCTCAGCAGAGGGAATCATGGTGCAGTCGAGTGAGGTTGATCAAGTTGCCACTGTTATTGTGCAAACAGAAGAACAAACGACGCAATCGTCTCTGGCCATTCCATATATTTTGCAGCAGCCGTCCAGTACGCCGACATCCGATTTTGCAGTACAGAGGGATGGGTCTCTCATAGTGGAAGAAGGAAACGGGTGTTTCGATTTTGTGGAGGTGGTTTATGCCACTGACAGTTTGATTACTAGTACTCAGCCAAGCAGTGGCATTACTTCGCTCGAGACGCACGCGCCCTGCAGTCGCCAAGCGCAAATCCTCGCAAACGATCCGTCTGCGGCAACGGCGGACAAAGATGTATTTACCGCGTCAACGGTCGGTCCCCTGGACACGCCTCTGAATTCAAATGTTACAACGCAGTTTATGGGAGACCATTGCTATAGCCAGCCGACCGAGCAGCAAACAGGAGACCTGGAGATGTTTTATACCTGCATTAAAAAAGGTGATCAAGCTGCGCCACGAAAGGTCACGAGGCAGGCAACAGGAGGAAGTCAAGCAGATATGGCGGGAGGTGCTCCATTACTCAGCTATAAGGCGCTCATTCATCAAGGGTTTCTGCAACCCGGGAAGAATGTTCTCTCCATTAACGTGAAGGTATCAAAGGCAAAGATCCCCCACGTAGCCTTAACAGACTGTAGGGTCAAGTGCAGTTAGCAAGCACCTGTGATGGTCGACACGGCACACGAAGGGTGGGTGACCAACACCATGCCCGGCCACCTTTGTCTCCCTAGTGGCAATATTTTCACGTTGCACTAGGTACTCATTTGAGGCTGAGTCGACCTAGGGGAGGCCCAGGACTGGTTCAGAAAATCGTCGCTAGTGTTGGCTGTGAGCGGGTTTCGAACTCGGGTTTGTAGCCCAGCGCACTGACCGCTGGGCCACCGCACCCCAATTAACGTGAAGGTATATATACAGTGTTACATGCAGTCGGCGTGAATATGTAAACGGTCAAAATATGCGTGTAATGATTTACCAGTTAAAAATGTTTCTTCAGCAAAGTGTGCATTGTGCGTATTACCGATAACCACATGACATGGAATGTGTTTGACCCGTCATATCTCCGGTTAAGCCGGATTGAGTCTGGATTGTGCTTAGACATCTGACCACCATGCGCAACAATGGTGTCATATGCTGCGGGTCCACGTCATGGGCAGGAAAATGTAGTTGCATTGTGCGATGCTCCCACGCCTATGCACCCAACTTCCAACAATCCATACTGGCCAGTACGACGAATTATGATCACATATCCCCCACGACTCAGGGCATTCAAAAGCCGTCTCTCATTAGCATATTGATAAAGGGCTGCATAAAATATATAACTGGCATCGCTGGGTTCTAATAAAACTTTACAGTCATGCCTGTGAGTCTGTGCGTGTCTATTATGTGGTGGTAAACGGTTGTGCAACGATCGTGATGCGCGTGCCTCATCCCGCAGGGCACGGTGCATTACGCCAGCTTGCTGATGAATGGGAAAATCCTCGCACCGGAGCTGATGATCTACAAAACCCCAATGCTCTGGCACAAGGCACTCTTGGCAAGCAAATCTTGCCCCAGGTGGAGCGTTACCTCCAGCATGGTACGTGTGCATTATTGCCACGCTCAGACGAGCGTGCCATCATTGCATT
Organism: Mordacia mordax; assembly: GCA_036362905.1. Lineage (NCBI taxonomy): Eukaryota > Metazoa > Chordata > Hyperoartia > Petromyzontiformes > Petromyzontidae > Mordacia > Mordacia mordax. The sequence continues at coordinate 7,584,387 of JAZEWT010000016.1, forward strand.
TTTTTGTTCCAAGCTAGATGACATGCGACAGCCGCTGGACAGACTTTTGGAGCTCGTGCTGTCTGTTTTGGCACGGTGTCTGACGTTTCGCTCCGTGCCCTCGAGCGAAGCGCCACGAGAGCACGCAGTGCGACACCAAAACACCGCGGAGCTGAACTGCACCATCGCGAAAATATATACGGGGTGATGAAAAATAGCAAAAAGGCCTTACCTTTTTATCAACATTAATGGTGTTAAGGTGTCCAAACCTTTTATAAGACATCCAATCTAACACTGGTGATACAATGTCACGAATAAGTTTTTTCTGCGATGCAAGCCATTCAGTTTCAAGGACAATGTGTACAAGCACATGTGATATGTGTTTGCATGTCTCACCATCAGCATGTGCGGTTATTACAAACGTGATGCCTTGTAAAATGTGTTCATCAGGTGTTTGGACATCTTAACACATGTAGTGTTGCCAGAAAAGGTGAAAACACTCTCTCTTAGTTCATCATCTGAATACTGGCAATAAGACCCCCATAGTTTTAACCTACACAATCGCAAGATTAAATTGCTTCAGATAAGTGATCTAAAGCGATGTAATTCGTGACTGATGATTGAGTATCAGAGATGCGACGCTCACTTGCAGGTCATTGAGGTCTTGTCAATATCCCACAGGCATGATCGTATTAACGTAAACATGAATTGTGCTTGCTTTTACTTGGTGAAGCCTTGCTGACGTCAGTCACTTTTTTACAGCTGTTATACAAGGGAAAAAACCTTCCGCGTTATATTACAAAACCAAGTTGCGGCACTTCACAGCAGGAGAGTCCACACGATGCAGTCCCTGACTCGGCTGCTCCACCTGCAGACATTACTACGCGTATGTAATGCGTTCATTGCGCAGTGTCACGTTGTTTCTGCGGTAAATAACATGATAGCATTGGCATTTGAACATCTTATTCGTATTGCATGCAGGTACTTTTTCACAAATGCAAAGATTACAACAATTGGAGGACAAATTGTAAGCTTGCGTGTGGTATTACAAGCAGAGGGATAACGTCTCTGTTTAAGCTTAAATCGACTTGAAATACTTTAAGCAAAGAGAAAAAAACATCTATACGTGTGTAAAGCAAGTGAGGTGTACTTGCATTTAGTGTTAATCTGTTTAATATATTTACAGGGCGGCACGGTGGCCCAGTGGGTAGCGCTGTCACCTCACAGCAAGAAGGTCTCGGGTTCGAATCTCGGCTCGGGTGCCTTTCTGTGTGGAGTTTGTATGTTCTCCCTGTGTCCGTGTGGGTTTTTGCCGGGTACTCCGTTTTCCTGCCACAGTCCAAAAATACATGCTGCTGCATAGGTTAATTGGCTTGCAGACTAAATTTCCCTCAGTGCCTGGTAATGGACTGGCACCCCATCGTGGGTATAATCCCTGCATTGCACCCTGTGTCTGAAGGGATAGGCTCCAGCTCACTGCGACCCTGTACAGGACGAAGTGGTTTCTGACAATGAGATGATGAGAGGAGATATTTACAGGAGTATATTTTACAGTCTATATGTACGATATGTAGAGTACTATATGTGGAATTTTGGCTCGATCCCTAAAGCTCTTGTACAGGTAAAAAAAAAATAACATACGTAAACATCTTACTCAAACATCAGTAACCCGTTTGGCAATAAGTGCAACCGTTTTAACATGGTTTTCTCAAACTGTCACATTGTAACACGCTCGTCTAGTCGTCTGTCAACCTATTTCATGATCAACCACGTCAATTTTGAATTCAGCCATTCCTAATTCAATTCAATTTGACAGTTTCCGTACTAAATACGTCAATGAGAATTTGCTCTTGCATAGCTGTTTATTCGGGATAGCCGTGTCGAGTTTCCCTTCACTGTCCCTCACAACTGTTCGCCTCTCACATTAGAGGCATCTTCACATATGTGGTGAAGGAGCAATTCTCATTCATCGGATTATGAAAACCGATATCAGTACATAGAGATGTCATTGTCAAATCCAATAAGTTTTGGGGGGGGTGATTTATGCCAAACTACAATATTTTTTGTGTGTCTGCCTGAATTGCTTAGCGTACAATTTCTGCTGTAATATCTTATTTCGGCCTTCATGTCTGGAATTCATGTCTGCAGATCCTGCCCAATCGACAACTATCGCCAGTGGCACTCAGTCTGCCACTAAACCCATTGACGATGTTCCCATCACTAGACACTTTATCTTACCATCGCCCGACTGTAAGTGTTACATTGGCGTGTGCAGCCAAATTACATTTTTGGTTAATCCCACACATATGTAATTTCCTTTTATTTTCGTCTCTTAATTTTCTCTTTGCAAAATCTGCAAGCTCCTTTCACATTATGGGTACTTTTTTTGCCAGTATAGATATATAAGATTACAACAGGTTTTACCGTATCTGGCGATTATGAAGGTGTTAAGATCCCAAACACCAAAATAGACACATTTTACAATGTGTCCAGTTTGCAAAAGCCACACATACTAGTGGCAAAGTATGCAAACAAGTAGCTTATATAACCTATGCATTGTCCTTCAACTGACCGACCTTCACCAGGCAGTGGCTTCCTTTTGAGCCTATTTGCCGGTGTTAGTCGTTGCCAAAAGGCAGTCAGCTCAGGACAATGCAGTATCAATGCTTTATAGCTTAGGTGGGGCTGTTAACGCTATGGGTACTTTTTTGCCAGTATACATATATAAGACTACAACAGGTTTTACCGTATCTGGCGATTATGCAGGTGTTAAGATCTTAACACCTCCTTTCACATGTTTGCACGACTTTTCTGATTACAGGTGACCTCACTGGATATGAAGACTGCGAGATATTCAAAATGCCAAACAGAGTTATTCTGTCACAGAATTCCGAACTCTTACCCTGGTACTACCTTGAGGACTTGTTTAATAACCCTGACAATTGGGATTTCCTAAGCAGTGAAGCAACCAATTGATAATCATATAGTACAACGATAACACGGCAAAAGTTCGATGTAACGCCACCCCCCCCATTCTAGAGACTTGGGATGAAGCAAACGGTTTCCTACCACTTCCAAGACAGTTGTCTTATTGGAAATAATGTTTTTTTAGAATTGCTTTACAAAGATGGTCTTTTGGGATAGCCGTGTCGAGCGGCCCCTGTCTCCTTCGAGAAGCTTTAGCAAATAAATCTAATACATCGAGCATTGAAAACCTACATCAGTACACGAACAGTTTTTATTTTTGTGTTATTGTTGCTATTAGATGTTCAATGGTGTTCATGACATATAGGTTGTTTTAAGATGTGGTTATTACTCTATAAGCCTGCCGTATAAACATCGACACTTGACGGACTACTGAACACCTTTTCTCCCGTATTAATCCATTACGTCGAGGTTTTACTGTGCATTCACTCGGCCCTCTAACAGCCACTGGCTGCGTTTGGCTTCTATTCTCTTCAGGACTGCTTTATCAGCGGCCAGCGCTGTTAGCTAAACATTCAGTGTTCATTAACTTCACTCGACATGAACAACAAAAAAATACAATTCATAGCACGTGCGTATTCGTTCAGTGATAAAGATATTCATTACGATGTTATTGGTCAATCTATGAGTGGTGTTTTATGTGGGAGGAAACTTGGGAATCCGGAGGAAACCCACGTAGAACAGAGGGGGAATACTCAAACTCCGCACAGAAATGCACCCAAGGCAGAAATTAAACCACCTGTGGCAAGGCTTTCTTTCCACGAGGCGTGGATGTTACCACTGTGCCACCCTTACCATCCTGGTTTTCACTGCTGGATTGAAGGCCTCCCCCAGCCAGACTTACTCCATTCACATTGCAGGCCGCTACGAACAGGCGCCAAGCGTTCTTCCGGGCGTCGGGACTGTTTAAGTGCTAGCGGCGTGTGATGCCCTCCGTCTGCTGTTTGTCGCCACTCCGCACGAGTTTCGATCAGTTTACGGGTTTGACGAACAGAGAGTGCTGTCTGCTGCTAGAGGGAGCGTGCTATGTAGTTGGGAATTGACTGTAATGGAACATTTGGGCAGCATCTCAACACAAATCTGAACGACCTGTTTCCACTTTACTCATTTTAGATCAGGTTTGATGTGGAAGTATCACTGCCCACACCGTGCCTCAATCTTCTTGATACCTGTTAATTGCGTGTTTATTCACAACCGCTTCACTGTGACCAAGCCATAATTGTGTAGTTGATGTGAAAATGTACTTCTTTGCTGAAAATATTTCCACGTCTGGGACACCACATTCAGTACACCTCTACCTTTGGACGTGGTTACTAGCAGCAAACATTGTTCCAGTTCCAGTCTACCGGCGACCTAGAAAGTATTCAGTAAAATATTAGCCCTGGTTGTGAGTTATAGTTAGTGTTTGGTAAGTGATTTGTCGTTTGGTACTATTTTACTCACTGTTTACAGTTGGATTACGAAATAAATCATTTAAATGTGCGTGAGCAATGTTTTACCGAATAGGTTCAGTGCTGTTGTTGATTGATTAAATTCCTTTATGTGTCACATTTGACTCTTTTAATGTTGCCGAGTTTTTTCCTTGCAGGCATATTGGGATATATTTAACTGAACCACACAACAAATAGACGGAATGTACGCATTTTCCCAGTTGCATCGCTGTAAATATTGCCTGCAATTACTGCTTGCTTTGGATTTATTGTAGAGGAGTCAAGCGTGTTATGTTTATTGCTATTTGGTTTTAATTGTGCGGCAAAACCGTAACAGTTTTCACGCGACTACTGGAATTGCAATCAGCGTTTAATAACACCTACATCAGAACAACGTTGACTAACATAATATATTTCCATTGAAAAACATCGCATTAGGCTTAAAAGTTAAAAGAGGCATTGAATGAGCTGTTACAGGAGCTTAAGACCACTGAAACCAGCAATGAATCATAGAGCAGTGCATAGTTGAAATCTAATGGAGATAAATCGCTTGATATATGCCCGATCTCAGGAGCGTACCGGCTTGAACCTGGAATATATTCGGTGCAGATCAGTTCTCTGCAGACGTAATCACCAAGACCGTACAGCAACACAAACGCAATTTTATGAAGAATATTCAATCAATTATGGACAGACCAGATGGGTAACGTGTATTACGGATAGCAGTAGGGAACACGACGAGAGAATTAATAAGTATTAGAGACAGGCAAGTTATAGACTTCTTGGAAATCTAAAATGTGTAAACAGGACACTGAATATAATATTTCGTTTGGAAAATCGTAGGCAAAAAACGCCAGGGAAGACATCACGTTCAGTACTTAGTGTAAGCAATTGGTTGCAACTTGGAGTATCCAAGGGCGGCGCGGTGGCCCAGTGGTTAGCGCTGACGCCTCACAGCAAGAAGGTCCCGGGTTCGAATCTCTCGGCTCGGGTGCCTTTCTGTGTGGAGTTTGCATGCTCTCCCCGTGTCCGCGTGGGTTTTCGCCGGGTACTCCGGTTTCCTCCCACAGTCCAAAAGCATGCTCCTGGATAGGTTGATTGGCTCGCAGACTAAAATTGACCCGCAATGCCCGGCGATGGACTGGCGTCCCGTCGTCGGGTGTATTCCTGCCTTACGCCCTGTGTTTCCGGGATAGGCTCCGGCTCACCGTGACCCTGTATAGGATTCAGCGGTTTCAGAAAATGAGATGAGATGAGAGGTTTCAGATAATGAGATGAGATGAGAGTATCCAATATAATGATGATTGCTTCTAAAAGCCGCTATCTCGGGACAGCCGCGTCAATCGCTCCGTCTCCCTCCATCGCAACGTTTCGCATCCTCAAGCGCTGAGGATGCCTCTAACGTGAGGCGAAACGTCGCGATGGAGGGGGGGGGGAGC
>JAZEWT010000016.1:7616633-7631002 GCA_036362905.1 Mordacia mordax
GACTGCCGAAATAGATGAATTAACAGCACTCTGTGGTGCAAGACGATGAACGACTGATGGCTGCTGCTGTCACCGTGTGACTCATAACAGTGGCCTGGTCAGCGGCCATGGTGTGACCTATAGAGCCGCAGTCCAGTTCCTTATTCTACTCAGCATCTACACTCTGCTCGCTGGTTACAAGGCGCGCATCTGTACTCGCTCGCGGTATCGTGTGTCGCATATCCGACTCGATGGGCAACTGGGGTGTAGGCGGAAATGTGGAAAGGCCACATATGTTGTCACCCAAGATAAAATGATAGTTACGATGTGTTTCATCATGCAAGTGTACGAAACGTTATCGATGTGTTACTGTGAGAAAAGATTTCAGAACATCTGCATGGTGGTCCAGATGTCCTGTGACCCCTATTTTATTGACCCCTAACATGCTTTCCGTTGTTCATTAATTTCTATTTCAACAAAATAGCCCCTTATTTATTTGACATTAATAAAGATGATCTATGTCGTTTTTATACAGCTTACATTATATTACACACCCGTTGGTATGCACAAATATTTAGTAATAGAGAATTAATTGGGGGTCACAAAATACATGGATTACCCTGTGAAAGAACAAACATTGCATAATACACGGAGCACACAAATCCCACTCACGGCCATAGTTGGTTAGTTTTTATTCAGGGTGAAAACGCCAGAGAGGTGATCTTGTCTTCTAATATAAAAGCTTTCGGTTGTTTAGAATTCGTGTTGGATGGGGACTCGACACGGTACGTGAAATGATTTGCAGTTTTATAGCTAAACATTGGAACTCCGTTTCCATAAAGTCCTTATTTCCGTCCGCTTTAAAGTGGGCGGGTATCGATGCATCGGTTACGAGCCACTTTGAATGGTCAATGTACGCTTGTTTACCAGGGATGTAGGGATGTATGCGTAATGGACCTGCTTATCGCGCGGTATCCAGTTTCCGTTGAAGAATGTTTTAACCACAACATGCCGTTAACGGGCTGTCGAGTGACCGCGTGGATTGCGATCGCAGGAAGTTCGACGCACATATTGTGGGCTCACTGACCGACACGAACTGCTCGGCTGCTGGCGGATTCGTCAAACCCCCAACGGTCTGTAGTGCCATGGATCTCACAACTGGCACCAAACAATGGTGTAGAGGCCCGCATTGGTGCACCCCAAGCCCACGCTATGGGTTTTAGACCAGGACACCCCATTAGGGGGGGATAACATCCAAGGCTTTCCCCATGTTATGGAATTTGGTTCAGCCGGGGACACCACCCAAGGGCCAGGTTCCAGCGCAATCGCGCTTGGAACCAGAGCTGCCATATCAGAGACGACGACTGACCAATGGGGAGTAAGAATACTGGTGGGGGAAGAGTTGTGAGAAGGGCCAGTGGGGACGGGGTTACAGAGGATAGGCTGGACGAATGGAGACAGAGGAGGGGTCTTCTGGGAAGCATAAGAGAGAAAGAGAGGTGAGCGGGTGGTGCTGCTGAGGCCAGAGCAACGCTGGCTGAGTTGAGTGGACAGGCGACCGTTGGGAATATAGAGAGGAAGAGACGTGGGGAGCTACACGGAGAGACAGGAGCAGTGAGAGATAGCTGAGACACAGTGACAGGGGGGCACGTGTAGACATAGGATAATGGGGGAGACGGAGTGGTTAGCGCTGACGCCTCAAAGCAAGAAGGTCCCGGGTTCGAGTCTCTCGGCTCGGGTGCCTTTCTGTGTGGAGTTTGCATGCTCTCCCCGTGTCCGCGTGGGTTTTCGCCGGGTACTCCGGTTTCCTCCCACAGTCCAAAAGCATGCTCCTGGATAGGTTGATTGGCTCGCAGACTAAAATTGTCCCGCAATGCCCGGCGATGGACCGGCGTCCCGTCGTCGGGTGTATTCCTGCCTTACGCCCTATGTTTCCGGGATAGGCTCCGGCTTCACCGTGACCCTATATAGGATTAAGCGGTTTCAGATAATGAGATGAGATGAGACGGAGGCCATTGTTCGAGGAAGAACTGGGGGGGCCAGGTAGGGGCGGCCAGGGTGAGGGAGTCTTAGCGACACAAGGACACTTACAAAAGATGGCCAAGGAACAGAGGGGAGACAAGTTGAGACACAGGAAGGCTGGTGAGACGCCGAGGGACCCGTAGGCTGACAACAGACGGAGAGATAAGAGGAAGGGGCCACGTGGTGGGTAAATGAGCCACCATTTTGTAGCAGGAGGCTAAGGACGTGAAAAACGACCGCAGGAAGAACGGACGCGGAGCGAGAGTAGTGAGGGACCGGACGGGCAGCGAGGATTAAAGTTCGTCTTTAGTATCATCCATGTGTGTATGGTGGCACTGGTTAGCTCGCCATGTCTGTGTGTGTGTCGAGGGACCCGTGGAGTAGTGATTGGTGTTCCGTGAGTGGGGAGTGCGGGAGGACATAGAGGAACGGGTGGCCTTCGCCAGGTAGATAGGATTCCGTGAGGAGGATGGAAGGTGAAGGGCGGCCAGGTAGCGAGGCCCAGCCAGAGCCTACCGCAGCGGGACCCCCCCTCTCCTCGTGTTGGGTCTCCCTTTGATTGGCCCCGGGGGCCACAGCGGGTCGGGGGCTGCAGCGGACAGTCAGAACCCACGACTCCTTTCTCCGGCCGCTACCTCACTCGTGGACACGACAGTGATTGAGAGGGCCAGAGACCGTCGTCCCTGTACGCCTGGAGGCAGCGACCCCTACAGGTCATCGGTCCTTATCGAGAGAACGGATTTGCTCTGCGGCTCACACAAAGGGGGCCTCACAGTCGGTCTGTGGTCAGTGGACTAAGCGGCCCTGGGGCAGTAGTTGACAACGGGTCCAGGCCCCGCAGTGTGCACGGTCGTGCTGTAGGTCGTGGCACATGGGCATGCAGTCCATCTTGAGCCAGTGTATATGCCCCAGTACAGTACGCAGAGTTGGCAAAGATGTAAGCTTTACTGCGGTGTGTTTCGTTTTCAACAAAATGTTGATGTTGCACTAATTAAAAGTTTATTTCCACATCGCTGACTCGTCTTCCTTCCTTTCATCCGTGTCTGAGGTTCCGCGCGTGTCGTTGCATCACCCGTGCAGCAAAGCAGGTCGAGGCGATGCACGCCGTGGTGCAGAAACAACACCGCGGCCCCGCAGCGAGAAGAACATGAGTTCGAGTTCTGGCTGGGGTCATGTCTTTGTGGGGTTTGTGTGTTATCTCCACGCCCGCATAGACGATACGCCGGTGTCCTCCCATGGCTAATAACGCTCACTTAGCTAGGCCAATAATAACGGAATACTTAAAGAACGCAGTGTATTGATGCGCGTTTTCATTCAGACGCCTGATGATGCCTCCAACATGGGAGGCGAAACGTCGTGGCCGCACGCTTCACGGAGCAGCTCTTAAAATCAATCCTCAGGAGACCCAAATATTAACGCCGTCCTACCTATTGGATGTGTTCTCCCTACCCTGCCTCTGGCACGTTATCAGCGCTGTATTATAATCATTATTATAGTGTAACAGCCTTTTTATCCTGTCCCAGGTGGGATTTACGCACGCGTCGGTGTCACATTAAGCGACGCTACGCTGAAAAGTAGCATCATGTGCGTTATTTGTTCACACAAACAACGCCGCTTCTAATAATTGGCACCGATCCCTCCGCCCCGAGGCCGGTTTCGTCAACTCCTCGCATCGCAGTGGATGCAGGTTTTGCTTTGGCTTGGCGTGGATTTGGCTACAGGCTCAGTTCGACCGGTTTTCAGTGCGGGGCCGAACGAGTTGGAACCAGGGTTTCCAATGCCGTTACCCTTGCATCTCGACTCAGCGACCTCTGGAGTTGCCCTGGTAACAACGTTTATTCTATGGCCATGTGGCTCAGCGGTCGAGCAAATTGCAGTGGCAAGGGTGTGAAGTCAAACCCTGGTTGGCGGTCGATTTGGCTGATCATCCCTCCGGGGTCGATAAAATAAGTGCAACTTGGTGGGGCAGTCAAGTGGATTTCCTATGGATTATGCACTTCCAGCATAGGTTTGTGGAATTTCCACCACTGCCTCAATGATAGTTGAATATATTACCCAGTCACGTGATTCAAAATTTGCGTTAAGGATTTAGTGCAGGTACAAGTGGGAGCGGCACAGCAAGATGGTTCTGGGATCGATTCCCGTGCTCAGGTGCCTCTCTGTGTAGTTTTCATGTCCTCTCGTCATTTCCAAGTGGGTTTTTTTGCCGGATACTCTCGGTTTTTTTTTTCCCCCAGAACTAATTTACACTCATTAAGTGGCTGCCAGCATCATGCCAGGCAGGACGCAGTGTTAGGCGGCTTACCGCTGGAAAGCCACGTGGGGGTGCCTTCCTCGCACCTCTGCGATTTCTCACCTGCTACTGAACGTTTGGACATATCATTTAATCTAGATAATTAGATGTGCGTTATTCCCATTGAAAATAGTGAGCTTGCAAGCTCTGGATGGGGGCTTTCTGCGCTACAACAAACGTTCGAACTAGCCAACGTAGAAAATACATAACCGTCAGGTATTTGATCTGACCGTCTATCACCCTGCTTGCTATGTACATCTGCCTCCGCGGATTGTATTTGCTAACCTTCGTGCTTGTATATCTCTTGAAGGATTTTTGGTGAAAGGCGACAGTCCATCGCCACAGTCTGTTGTTGGCGTGAGAGATGTTACCGCAATCATTACACAACTGAAGCCAGGCTGGATTCCGATGTCTAAAGGAACATTAACCCACGGTACCAAACTCGCACAAACATGCATAAATAACATCCATCACATTTACAAAATTAACGGTAGGATTTGTTCGCACACTCTTTTAGAGACGAGCAATAAAAACAATGCTTCATTAATGTTTCACTTATAAAGTTGTTTTAATTTAACTTTCCGTTTTCCCGCATCTGTCATCGATTAACTTCGCACGCCCCCCAAGCCGTGGGTCGCACTTGCCGTGGAATCTCGGGAGCCGCAATGCCCTCTCTCGTTACCGCACGATTCACCATCGGCAAGGCAAAGTTTCAGGGGTCAGCGCTGTTGCCTGACATCACTGCTTCTTCGCTCCATGTCGTCCACAAGTTGGGTTTTCATGGCTGTGGTCACCGAGGCGACTGATTGCATGGTTTGCCAGGCCATGTGCAGGCCACGCAATACTCCATCGCAAAGCACTGGGGGACGATTTAACTGTCATTAACCTGGGCGTGTTTTTGGGACGGTGGCAGGAAACCGGAGTACCCGACAAAAGCCCACGGGGAGAACTCGCAAACTCCACACAGGCACCCGAGCCGGGGAACTGAACCCGGGACCTTCTTGCTGTGAGGCAACAGAGCTACTAACTGCGCCATTGCGCCACCACTGCCCTGCCTGCCCAAATCGTTTGTTGTTGTTATTATTGACGATACTAGCGTTCAATGGTTATATGCGCGCCCTTGTGATGCATCTTGAGATATTTATGCAATGGAACGGGATCGCGGTTGGTAGTGGATCTGTAGTCAAAGGAAGGGAATACGTCTGAGATGAAGCATGTAGATGCAGCGATGAGATCAGCCCATGCGCTGGAGTAATGCATCATTGCATCGCGGAGCCTTTATCCAGCAGTGCCGAGATCACCAATGATTTAGGTTGATATTGCACAGGTACTGCACAGGTAGAGTGGGGTATCACCACGAAAAATCTTTGTGTTTTGAGATTCGCAGCTCCACCTGTGATTTCGGACAAGAGCCGGCCTCTCGTACCCCTGAGCCACAGCTAAGTCCTCCTATCAACTCGCCCAACCAAAGCTCGGACGAAACGGGGTTTTCCCACTGCCCTGCAGATACCCACGTAACCAAACACTCTTACCTTAGTTACCAAACAAAGAGTGAGCAATTGCACTTCGGAAGTTCTATTTGCATGAGCTAGGTAAGATCACAATATAGATTCGTGTCATGGAGCCAGGACGGACTCTGGCTCATGTCTGCAGGAAACAGAGGAGCCAATGGGCAGTGCCTAATATGATATGCATAATCTGTGAAGAAGAGTAATGAGACAAGTACATGTACAGTGCCCCTGAGAGTGTTGTTGCCAGGCATGAGACCGGTACATGTACAGTGCCCCTGAGAGTGTTGTTGCCAGGCATGAGACAGGTACATGTACAGTGCCCCTGACAGTGTTGTTGCCAGGCATGAGACAGGTACATGTACAGTGCCCCTGAGAGTGTTGTTGCCAGGCATGAGACCGGTACATGTACAGTGCCCCTGACAGTGTTGTTGCCAGGCATGAGACAGGTACATGTACAGTGCCCCTGACAGTGTTGTTGTCAGGCATGAGACAGGTACATATACAGTGCCCCTGACAGTGTTGTTGCCAGGCATGATATAGGTACATGTACAGTGCTCCTGACAGTGTTGTTGCCAGGCATGAGACAGGTACATATACAGTGCCCCTGACAGTGTTGTTGCCAGGCATGAGACAGATACATGTACAGTGCCCCTGACAGTGTTGTTGCCAGGCATGAGCCAGGTTTATGTACAGTGCCCCTGACAGTGTTGTTGCCAGGCATGAGATAGGTACATGTACAGTGCCCGACAGTGTTGTTGCCAGGCATGAGACAGGTACATGTACAGTGCCCCTGACAGTGTTGTTGCCAGGCATGAGACAGGTACATATACAGTGCCCCTGACAGTGTTGTTGCCAGGCATGAGACAGATACATGTACAGTGCCCCTGACAGTGTTGTTGCCAGGCATGAGACAGGTTTATGTACAGTGCCCCTGACAGCGTTGTTGCCAGGCAACCCACGTGAGCCAACCGGAAGGGAGGGGCCGGAGAGATCGAATGTTCGAGAAACTCGGGCATTCTGGGAGATCGCTTGGAGACGTGGAGATAAGCGGGTGGAACGCAGGGCAACAGAGCCACGCGGGCTGACACTCGGAGACCAGACCAGCAGAGTCCGAGTGGATATAAAAATACCCCGAGAGTCCAGCCATCGACAGGATAGGGGTAAGGCTAGTTAAGGGGAGGAAATTAATTATACTGAGCAGCCATAAGACGTCAAAGTGACCCGTTAACCCCAGCACAATGCGGGGAGAGATATCCAAGCCATGTAGCATCAGCTCAAGCAAACGGCGCGGGACAGACCCCTCGGCACAACAAATAAAGCCCGATGAGCAGAGCCTCTGCCAGCGTGTTGGCTGGCTGCTAAGAGAATCGCATCAGAGCATTGACATCCCCCACTTCCTCGCCCCAGCACGAGACGTGCCGCCAGCAGTCTCTTCTATCGCCGATTCCTTGGCCCGCCACAGAGCGCGTTGTGCTGTGCAGCGGCGCAGCCTTGGGCCGGCGCAACGAGGCAGAAGCATCGTTGGGCCGTCCCCCATCCCGCCATTTAAGCCACGGCTGCTGCCGCCGCGCTCTATTGTGCGCAGCGGCCCGGGCCTGCGTGTGCGAAGGCTGAGGAGCTGGTGGCTCCCCTGCAAAGGCAGGTGAACTTGCACCTGCAGAGTTAAGGAATAGGGGAGGAGGGACTTTAACTGTAGTGGGGGGTCCGGCGCCGCGTGGGGGACGAGCAAAAGAGTCTGCGGGGACTTTTACTGTAGAGGGGGGACAAAGCCACGTGGGATGACATCAGTCAGAACTTTCTAGAAGAGCCACGTGGGGGGACGGACAGCAGCACGGGCTGCAGGGAAGGGGCTTTTACGGTAGAAGGGTGACGTCGGTTAGAACTCGCTAGAAGGGGCCGCAGGGATATATAGGCGGGGGTTGGAGGGGGCGAAGGGAGTCTCTTGGGGGAACGAGAAGGAGTGTCACGATATAGGAGCTCGCTGTATGTCGCTACTCTGGTCCCGTGCACTGCTGGTTTAAATAAAGCATCTAAAATCAAGAAGTCTCTGCTCATCCGTGGTCGCTGGCTGATCTATTGCGGAGTGGGCGCTGATCCTCGCCGTGGTGTTGCCGCTGTAAGCAGTCACAAGCCTGCAGTCGAAGCCGTGGTGTCACACACCCATCACGGGCGCAGGGCCGCACCACCGCCGTTCGAGTCGGACTGCTATCAGACGTTGCCGAGTCGCTACAGGCGAGACTTGGTGAAGCAGGTGGGCAGCAGCTCTGTGGCCTCACTACGAACTAGCGAATGTGACGAACGTGTTCGACCATCTCTCTACTACGCCGTGGAGAGTATTTTGATGACAAAGACTGATTTTGACATACTTACCGTTAACCGCGGCACTGAGGCGGGTTGGTGATCGCCACCAGGCTGGCAGATTAGCACATAACTGATATACCTGGGTAAATGGTTGTACACACAACACTGGCAACGGGAGTACGATCAGGGCAGTATGATCATGGTGAGCGAGAAGTGAGTGATTAGTTGATTTTGAGTGGGACACAGAGTAAATTTGTGAAGATAATTCCCCGTAGGAGGGAGATAGAGTATATCATATGTGATGTAAAGTCTGGGCCACTCTATCTTCAACTCTCTCACTTGCCCGGGAGCCATGTCCTCTGGTTCTGATGGCACGTGGGAGAACACGTGGTGGGGCCTGCTTCTCTCTCGCACCACACCACCATACATCACAGCAGCTACTCCAACGAGGAGATAGGAGACTTCTGCTTTTGATGCTCTTTATTAAACCCTAATCATAGTAACACCATAACACAACAGTGCAACACACAGCACCCTACCCTCCCCGCGCTTCGCGCGCTAACAACCCTCTCTTGCGCTTCTGCACATCACCTTTCATATCTCTTCAGACGTCACCTCGTCGTGTCCGACAACACCACGTCCTTACCCAGTCTAATCTTCCTACGTCCACTCTATGTTCCCCCCTCTTTCAAACCACGAGATGTTTGCTCTCTCAGGATGGGCGGGGGGGGGGATATTGGTGCAACTCCGGAGGAGGGGGGGGCGGGAGCTTGGTACAATCCCGGTCACCCTTACTCCGGTCCCCGGTGGCGCCGTCGGCTGAGGAGAAGCACCAGCATGTCGTCGAGATCGACGGGCGTGACAACGAGTGGTCTCTGACGTTGGAGACGGGCACGGTGTGGTTACCCGACACATGCACGTGCACCCTCCTTCACCTGTGATGTCTTCGTATTCCTATCACAATGCTGTACCATCTTGGTCCTTTTGTTTTATATTTCTGTGCATTGATGATTAAGTCATTTTTCTTATTCTCTCTTGCATAATGATCGAGTTTTAATTATGCAGTGTCTGATACTTTGGCATATTACGGTTTTTAATCTTTTATCTGCCCTCCATTAATTCCGGGTTCTCTTCTGCCATCCACATATGTTTCCTTTGTTGTGCTTTTACTGGCATGACATGTTTGGCTTTTCCAACGAATGCTTTTTTAAGCATTTCCCATTTCGACATATATCCATCCTCTTCAAGTTCTTGTTATCGTTGTTTAACGGCTGTTGTGTATCTTCCTCTAATCAGATCGTTTTCCATTCGAATTTTATAATCGAGCTTCCTCATCGTTTTTGGTTGTTCACGTGTCTTGAGCCTCATCTTGATGGTGCAAACTACAGGTTCATGGTCACAATTCACCATCCACCCCTGGGTATGATTTTAATTGTTGACCTGCATTCCTGAATCTTTTGTTGAGAGCGATGTAACCAATTTGATTTCTAAATTTATCTCCCAGGGCTTTTCCAAGTGTACCTTCTTCTCAGATGATGCTCACTTTTATCTTTTATCCCCAAGCCCATGAGATTAAACAGTATTATTAATTCATTCATTTCCACCTTTTGCATTCAGATCACCCATCACTACCTCTTGTGGTTTACACTGCTTCTGTGCTTTATCCAGCTCATCATAGAAATATTCCATATCTGCTTCTTCACTTTTTGCTGTCGGTGCATAAAATTGTATCACTGGAATATTGAATTGTTTCGCATTTATTTTCACCAGCATAACTCTATCAGATATTGCCCAAACCCCATGTACACACTTTGAGATTTCGTCATCTAATATTAAGCCAACACCTCTTTCATGCCTCTGACCTCCTGAAAAAATAATCTTGCCACCTGATAAATTGTTCCCTCATCCTTCCAATGCCTCTCACACATCCCTAGAATATTGATATTTAGTCTCTTCATTTCCTGCTTGACATTGTGCAAATTTCCGATTTTATTTAGAGTTCTAATATTCCATGTTCATATTCTAAGTGTTTTCATTTTTGGCGCGAGCAGTTGCAGGCTTAAGGTCTGGAGTCACCTGTCACACGTGACTATCCTTACTGGGCGAGGTGTCCACAGGATTTACAGTGCGGACCCCTTTCATACCGTTATGGTTTTCGGTAGATTCATTTTTTTACCATTTTTATTTCTTGGCAAACTTCTGCAGTCTGTTGCCACTACTTTCTGTGGATTGTAGTTCTTCGCGAACTGAAGCAGGTCTCCTCTGCCGTTGTCCCAGCAGTGCTGGGCATCCGCCAGACGAGATGATGATCCACCATCCTGCACCGCCGATGGCTTCAACCGTAACCCTGGTCAGAGAGGTTACTGGGTGCTATGCCTTGCCCAGGTGCAACCCAGAGACCAGAGTAACCAGACGGTACCTGTTTCACTAATATCCTGACAGTTGGGACTGCCTTACTGTGGGATGTAGCTTAACGTCATACCCAGGACTAGTTAGACGGATAAAACACCGTAGTTTCATGACGAGTAATGCATGCCGGAGAAGTATTACTTGTGATCATTTCATAGAATAACTGGGCGGCACGGTGGCCCAGTGGGTAGCGCTGTCACCTCACAGCAAGAAGGTCCCGGGTTCGAATCTCGGCTCGGGTGCCTTTCTGAATGGAGTTTGCATGTTTTCCCCGTGTCCGCGTGGGTTTTCGCCGGGCACTCCGGTTTCCTCCCACAATCCTAAAAACATGCTGCTGCATAGGATAATTGGCTTGCAGACAAAATTGCCCGCAGTGCCCGGTGATGGACTGGCATAACATCGTGGGTATATCCCTGCCTTGCGCCCTGTGTCTGCCGGAATAGGCTCCGGCTCACCGCGACCCTGTATAGGACGAAACGGTTTCTGACAATGAAATGAGATGAAATAATAACTTTTTGCATAGATGGGTTTTACATAGGAGTTAGCAGACGAGAATGTTGCGGGGTAATAGCATTGAGTGTTGATATATAAAATAATAATTGCATTGCCAGAGTGCTTTTCACCCCACAGTCACAAAGCGCTGCACGTGGTATCCGTGTGTGCCTCTGATAATACCGATGCATATAACAGACCAGGGTGTGACAGCACGCAATGAACGGCACGCTAGTAAGCCGTATATTATAGTTGATAATGCATTGTTCGGGGTTAGGGAGTTGTTGCTTCATAAAGATTGATTGGTGTTGAAAAACCCATACCAACCCACTCGCTGCACTAAGAAACCAACCCCCAGATGGGGGGTTGGGGGGTGCTCAGTCAAGGATCCCCGTCGTCACGACCCGTATCGTGGGCGATTATCACGGTCGCTCCCACGACCGAGCGCGTTTGCTCGCTTGACGTTCTCGGTTGTGACAATTAGTGAAGAAGCTCTTTTATCTGCTGAGCCGTCACGTCAATAACGGGATTTAGAAAAAAAACGCATCCGCCTTCCTTCTGCGGCTGCTGTCAGCAGCATTGACTCAGGACAAGAAAGCCCCAGCCCGGTGTGTTTTCCTGGCTATCCGCTCTGGACCTCTCCTTGACACGAGTGTTTGGAAACACGGACGAGACTTATAATAATAATATCTTTGTAATGATGTAGGTTTTCACGGCTCGATGCATGATGATTGCTTCGAAAAGCTGCTCTCTCGGGACAGCGGGACAGCTGCGTCGAGGAGACAGAGAGCCATCGACGCGGCTGTCCCGAGAGAGCAGCTTTTCGAAGCAATCATCAATAATATCTTTGCATTTTTAAAGGGCTTTTCACCCGATGGTCACAGAGCGCTGCACAGAGCTATGGAGAGAACGCCATGTGAACAACAACAACAACATCAGAATAGATCAGTTAAGTAAAATAATGGCGAAAACTTTCACACAGCCATGGCTCTACAACTTCGACACCTGTGTTTGTCAATAATCGCGAGCAGATTCACCTCGCATTTCCCCTGGACCTCACAGAGACATACAGAGCACAGAAGCCATACGTTGTTAAGTTTATTTAAAGTAGCGGAGTGCAGGCGGTCCTCCTCATACGCAGGTTCTCTATCCGTGGTTTCACATAATCACGGGATCGGGTCAGCCCGACCTGAGAGCGGTCCTATAGAGTTTTAGAACAGGGAGTTGGAAACTGGGTGAGTGGTGATACAAATTAGGTGAGTGAGGATACACACTGGGTGGGTGGAAGTACAAACTGTCCTTGCGCCCTGTGTCTGCCAAGATCAGCTCCGGTTTCACCACAATCTAGCTCAGGATCAAGTGGGTCCTGATAACAACGGAGTGAATGAAGTTTCCGAGCCCGGTCCGCCCGTGTCCTGTTCGCCCGCTCCCCGCCGGGCGAGGTGTGGATGCGATTGTAACCCGAGGAGTGCGCGCGTAGTCGGGGCCGATGGATCGGCACTTTCCTTCCCACACGGAGCGCTGCGGTCTACACTGTCTGCGGCCGGCCCTCGGCGATTTGTAAAGCAGAAGCTCCACGCGTGGGTGCACACGTGTATCCGCTGACCGTGAAACAGGAACTCTCGGAGAGAACCCAGACGTGCGACGGGGCAACGCTCGATACCGTAGATAAGCCGGTGTTGCACGGCGAGATCGTGGCAAGCAAGGACGCTTCTGGAGTTTCACAACATGTGTGTGATCCACCAACCCTTGATGGTGGTCAGTTCACAAAATGTGAATCTCTAAGCGCTGAGGCAAAATATCAGAGCAGACGCTTTCGTGCAGGCCACGAGACAAATTGAGAACACATGCAAGTGTGCGGCATTGCATGTGTAGACAACGACCTGGAGTAGACTTCCCCTGCACGTTCGACAGACCACCACAACCTCGACTGTCCAGAAAATATATTTGAACACAAACTATAGTCATATAAACAGCACCTCTCTCACCACCTGTTCTCATCCTGACCTCGGCTCTGCGCCTCAATATCCGTACCTCGGAATTTGTCCGGACCGTTATAAATAGTAGTATTGTTATTATTAAAATGAGATGTCCATTTTTACTCAGCCCCTTAAGGTGATGCGCCTCCTTTTGGCTACTGTTCCGAGATGTCTGTTTATTAGCTTGAGGTCAATTGCCCCCGGTGACCTGAGATGTTGTGACTTACTTACCCCTCCCCGCTGCACAACCGTTCATGCGCGGCCACATATCTCAACGGTTCCTTCCAGCTTGGCTATTGTAAAAAAAACGGACAGCTATTGATGATTGCTTCGAAAAGCAGTCATCACACGTCAGAGGCATCCTCAGGCGCTTTGTCAATGTGTACGATGTCTCTAATCCACAAGTTCTCCTTTCTGTCTCAGTGACAAGGCGTGCGTCTCTTACGGTTCCCTATGCACGATGCGTTCTCAGTTCACCTCCTCCACTGCTCGGCTCCATGTCGGAGCAGCTGACGCGCACTGTGTAAGGGTTGTATGGCGGTCCTTTCTGCCCTGATTGGGACACCTGCTAATAATCCACTTACCTGTGCAAGGGTTGTATGGCGGTCCATTCCGCCCTGATTGAGACACCTGCTAATAATCCACTTACCTGGGCACGGGCACCCAATCAGGATAATCACAGGCCCTATATAAACCGACCCACTCCATAGGGGCGGTGGTGGAACTTCACCTCGTTCTGCGCTACCGCACGTTAGTGCTACTGCTCCTGTCGGCTGTACCTGCCCGCACCCAGATCCCTTAATAAAGAGCACTGTTGTTTACTAAAGTTGCTGCTCGCCTCCTGCTGTCGTCACCGCACAACAGAATCCACTCCTTCGTCGCGCTGCCGTCCCTTACACACTGGACGCGTCGGGTTGTGTGTCCTTCCAGAAATAATCCCGTGCTGCTGCCTTGTGCAGATTCCGTTCATTATTTCAGTCCGAATCCACTTTTGAAAATCGCCCTCGGTTTAAGCATTCGGCTCCTCTTCTCTTTGTCTCATCTCATGTCATTGTCAGAAACCGCTTCGTCCCGTGCAGGGTCGCGGTGAGCCGGAGCCTATCCCGGCAGACACAGGGCGTAAGGCAGGGATATACCCACGATGGAACGCCAGTCCATCACCGGGCACTGCGGGTAACTTAGTCTGCAAGCCAATTAACCTATGCAGCAGCATGTTTTTTGGGCTGTGGGAGGAAACCGGAGTGCCCGGCGAAAACCCACTTGGACACGGGGAGAGAACTCGCAACTCCACACAGAACGGCACCCGAACCGATTTTCGAACCCGGGACTTTCTTGCCGTGAGGCGACAGCGCTACCCACTGGGCCACCGTGCCGCCCCTCTTC
>JAZEWT010000016.1:7706927-7722974 GCA_036362905.1 Mordacia mordax
AACTAAAATGCGATGTCACATTTATTCAAATCGTTGGAATGTTTCTTTTCAGAAGGAATGAAATCATTTATCCCAACGATTTCTCGCATCATGGTTTCCTTTAAAAGCCGCTGTTTCGGGATTGCCGTGTCGATCGCACACTCCTCTCTCTCTCTCCTCTCCTCCCCAGGAGCGATCAATCGCCACGGCGATCCAGAAATAATAATAATAATGGTTACATTTTCTAGAGCTCCTTTCACCCGAAGCTCACAAAGCGCTGCACAGAGCTATGGAGATAACAGAAAGAGCAGCTTTAGGAAACAATTAGCAAATATTGATCCGTGAAAACTGCATCAATTTCTAGCATCATTGGTGCCTCTACAATTATGTCCTTGGCTTAAATCCCGAATCTCGACGACGTGAATAACATTTCCTCGCCCGGCACACCACATTTAGTATACCAGCGGCTACGATTGTGGCCACCCGTCACGTACACTACTGCAGCCTCCAAGACGAATCCCAGGAGGAATCGGGTGAGAATCCCTTGCGCGTGTGGAGATGTCGCCCCGCCGCATCTCTACAAAAGCAGTCCGCCCCGAATCACTCACCGTTCACGTTACGGCCGCGTCCCCATGGGCGATGCCACCTCCGTGCCTTGAGACGTCTGACGGAAGCGGGCGTCAAAGCACCCTCTGGTCCTCACCGCGAGCCGCTTTCTCGCCGCCTTCACGGAGGCAGCAGTGCCAGAGGCGCCACCTCTCGTTCTCCCGCCCACGCCACGCGAGGTTCATTTCCCTCCTCCTCCCCTCCTCGCTATCGACGGTGTATTTGTGAGCGACGGTAATAATAATAATAATTGCACTTCTAGAGCGCTTTTCACCCGAGGGTTACAAAGCGCTGCGCAAAGCTGAGGAGCGAACGGCACGTCAACAACAACATCAGAAAGGCAAATCAACAATAACTTTTTATTGGGTAGCCGTGTTTGTAGATTAGTCATTCACTAGTTGTACGTGGTGGTCCACATGTTTTGTAACCCCCACTGAATCGACCCAGACACAGGTTGATCCAGATGTCTTGTGATTCCCCCCGCCATCTCACAGTATTCTGCTTTGAAGATCCTCAGCGAGTCAACGCGTGTCTCTGCAAGCCGTGCTTGCAGAAGTACGTGAACTCGCATCGATTCTCTGATATAAACGAGGCTTGTTCTAAACGAAACGAAATGAGTAAAGGAAAAAAAATAACAATGCTGGCGTCGATCAACCAAATGGAGGCCACAATACATTTGGACCACCTTACATGAAGTACCGGTGCGAGAGATAACGTGTAGCCCGCTTATATTCTACAAGTTATAACGCGTCTCTACGCAACGCCTCTCTTAGAGAGACGGAGGCGCGATCAACTGCCGACAGGTGGGGCGGAGGTGGGCAGGGGGGAGGAGGCAGTCAGGCGGAAAGCCGGTGCCAACATTTTCTAGACGTTGCGTGCTATGTATATTCGGATGTCATCTGCCAGATAGAGGGGCTGCACGACGGCCCAGTGGTTACAGCTGTCGCCTCACAGCAAGAAGGTCCCAGGTTCGAGTCTCGGCTCGGGTGGTCTTTCTGTGTGGAGTTTGCATGCTCTCTCCCCGTGTCCGCGTGGGTTTTCGCCGGGCACTCTGTTTTCCTCCCACAGTACAAAAAACATGCTGCTGCAATAGGTTAATTGGCTTGCAGACTAAATTGCCTGAGGTGCCCGGTGATGGACTGGCGTCCCATCGTGGGCATATTCCTGCCTTACGCCCTGTGTCTGCTGGGATAGGCTCTGGCTCACCGCGACCCTGTGCAGGACCAAGCGGTTCCTGACAATGAGATGAGATCTGTCAGATAGGTGTTTTTTATTTAGCTATGGTAGGAAAATGGAGTACCTAGGCTAATCCTGAAGTACACACGAAGGGAATACACATGCTCCATACAGGAAGGCACCTCGAGTCGGGGATCGAACCCAGGTGACTGGCGGCGGTGTGGCTATGGAGCGTGCAGGCGGTGCTACTGCACCCCATCTCACGGGCGCGAGAAGGTCCAGAGCACCTCGTTTACAAGAAACGAGTAAATTAGACGAGGAACTCATTTCATTCCTTACGCCAGGACCCAACTATTGGATAATGAAGACACGCCAGATGTAAGTGTTTACTGACTATAACATTTCATCACAAGTTACCATCAAAGTAATGATGTAGGTTTTCACGGCTCGATGCATTATGATTGCTTCGAAAAGCTGGTCTCTCCGGATAGCCGCGTCGATCGCTCCCTCTCCCTCCATCGCGACATTTCGCCTGACGTTAGAGGCATCCTCAGGCGCTTTGTGCATGTGTCCTGTGTGACTCCTATTTATATGTAGGTACTATGTATTTGTTCAGTCTCTTCTATAGAGTTGCTCCATTTCAGGATCAATGGACAAAGGTCGGGGTCCACATCATGCATCGAGCCGTGAAAACTTACATCATTACATTGGTAACCTCTATGGGGAGGAGACACTTGAATTGTCGAAAAATCTCGGCAAACTTCGTAGCAAGAAGGTGACGATGCTCAGCAATCTCGCCTTACAACGTTGCCAGGACAACAACATCGTCCCAAGATTATATCAACTACAACACACACTGCAGCTGAGGAGGACTGAACGCATTCTACATCGTGCAAGCATGGACCTTCTACAGCATCCATCGCGGATACAAGACATCAACTGGACGACACAGGTAATAAACTGTACAGCAGACACGCTTAGCAGAAACACTCACCAGAGACTTGTTCAACAAGCTCGATGATAGAACACACAGGAGAGCAGAACGACAACATACTGAGGGCACACAGAGACAGCAGAAAAAGTATGAACATCTAACAAACCACAGGCAGAAAACAGTACAGGAGGTTTAGCCTTGGTATGTATGTGTTAAATCTCTTCTATAGCGTTGCTTTATTCCAGGAACAATGGATGAAGGTCGGGGTCCATTTGAAAAGGTTCCATTGTCTTGCTCGCACACCGGAATCACATTAACCCAATCCAGTTCTGCCTCTGACTCACCTCCTAGTTTGTATCTCATGAAAGCATGCCCAGTTCTTCAAACGCTTGGTGATTCTCTTCTGATGTCCGCATTTTAGAGCTCTACAGCTGTGCACTGCCGACTTTAATAACTGGCCTCCAGGTTTGGCTGAGCTTTATTCTCATTTATTGTTTGTGTTTCATAGTCTTTCCTGTCTTGTGAATCTCTATTGCTTCATGGATTAATCTTGGACCTTTGTTGCGGATGGCAGCTAGTACTCCAATCTTGTCAAAATTAATTGTGTTGTTTGTCTACACTGTGTGCTGCTGTTGCTGATTCATCTGTATGCAGCAGATGCACTGCTGCCTCGAGCTTGTTCTTGTGGCTATTTTGTTTTGCCGATGTACACTTTCTCACAATTGCTGCAAGGAATGCAATTCACGCCTTCTGCTTATAACGGCAGTCAGTCTTTAGGTGATCTGAGTACGTCCTGCATCTTCTGATGCGTTGTGCAGACTTTTTTTATTGTATATTTTTCTAGATATTGGCTGATTTTGTCTATGGCGCCCTTCACACATGGCAGGAAAGCGTGGGTTTTGGTATCTTCCTCCTCATTTCCATGCTCTTTCTGTTAGGTTCTCACCTTATGGCACGTCGAATTTCTGTTTTTCAGTTCTTGCTGTAGATGTTGCAGCTCATCTCTTAAATGATGTTTTTCTGATATTGTTTTGCATTGGTGAGCTAAGGTGTGCAGTATCCCCCGTTTCTGTTACGGGTGATCGTGAGACTTCGCGTGAAAATACCTGTCCGTATGTGTTGTCTTCCTGCATACAGTGTGGCTGAGCGTCCCCTCTGCGTTTCTATTCACTAGTACCTCCAGGAACGGAATTTGGCCGTTTTCTTCTATTTCCATGGTGAACTTGATTTTGGGTGTATGGAGTATAAGTGACCAAGGAATTCCTCTAGCTTCCATCTTCCATGTGGCCATACAACGAATGTGTCATCCATGTATCTATACCAGTGTGTAGGTTTCAGTGTATATGAGTTTATGGCTTCCTCTTCAAAACCTCTTAGATACATATTGGCTGCTGCGGGTGAGATGGGTGATCCCATTGCTGCACCCTCTTTTTGTTGGTAAAACTCCCCATCGAATTTGAAATAGGTTGTTGTGAGGCTCTGCTAGCCTCCGGTCAAACTGTTCTTCAATCATTTTGATGGTTTCTTCGATGGGTATTTTTGTAAATAAGGAGACCACATCAAAACTGACGAGCAGATCCGTTCCGTTGAGTGTGATTTCAGTATTTCGATGAAGTACCTTGAGTTCTTGCCCGGCGATAGACTGGCGTCCCGTCGTCGGGTGTATTCCTGCTTTACGCCCTGTTTCCGGGATAGGCTCCGGCTCACCGTGACCCTAGATAGGATTAAGCGGTTTCAGATAATGAGATGAGATGAGACCTTGAGTTCTTGATATATGAGGGTGCGAGCTCCACTGTGGGTTGTAGTTCTTGGGCTATGTATTTGGCGAGTTTGTCGCTTGGTGAACCAATTGCACTTACTATTGGTCGGTACGGGGTCCTCTCTTTATGAATCTTCGGTAGCCCGTATTAGCCTACGGATTCTGCTGTCTTGCGGGCTCAACTCTTTTCTTTTTTCTTCACATTGAATATTGAAAGTGAATATTCAAAGGTCTAGCACGCCCAAACCCACTCTGCCTCTGTCTGCTGCCCTCGGGGCATTGCACCGGACCGTTATCTCCTTCGCAGGTGGTGGACCCACAAGCCAGCGGGCTGTGCCCGAAAAAGTGACGCCCGGAAGAAAAGGTGGCTTAACCCCTCTGGGTGGGCAGTGAGCAGCTGCCCCAAGTGGAGGAGTTCAAATATCTTGGAGTCTTCTTCACGAGTTAGGGAACAATAATTGAGAGTAGTCCGTTGAGGAGGATCGGGTATTTGGTAAGGGTGGCCTCCTGGGCGCCTCCCTCTGGAGCTGTTCCAGGCACGGCTAACTGGGAGAAGACCCAGGACCCGTTAGATAGATGTTACCGCTCAGCTGGCCTGGGAACGCTTTGGAATCCCCCTGCAAGAGGGGGAGGTAGTTGCCAGGGAACATGACACCTGGGCTGCTTTGCTGAGTCTGTTGCCTCCACTGCTCGAACCCGAATAAGCGGCATGACGATGGAATGATGGACAGTACCAAATGAAGTTCATAAGCTACATGCAGGGGAGATGAATCTTTCGCAGGGGAGGCGTGTGTCTGGCGAGTCACGCTCTCGACAAGATAGTTTATAGCATTTAAGTCGCATGGTTTGGCAGGTGTAGAGCGCGACACTGGATAATTCCTGGCCACTCTGCCCCTTCACTGCCGCCTAGTGGCTCCCGCCGAGGAGGCAGAACAAGGCCTCCACACTTAAAGACGAACGTAAGAGTTGGCCGGTTCGATTGCGGGCAGCGTTGCCGCATCACAAGGGCCTGCGTTCGACTCTCGCCTCCGGTGCCGTTTTTCTTTGTGGACTTTGCGTGTTTTTTCTCCGTGTCCACGTGAGTTTAAGGTTATTCAGGTTTCCTCCCACCTTAAAAAAAAAAACTGCTGCTGCCTTGGTTAATTGGCCTGCCGAGTACATTACCCCCTCCCCCCCCCAAAAAAGGGCCACCTCGATGTACTGGCGTCGAATCCAGGGTATAGCCCCGCCTTGTGCCCTGTGCCTGCCTGAATAGGTTCCAGCCCCCTGCGACCCTGTAAAGGATTAAGCGGCGACTGATAACGAAGATCTAGTTGCAGTATTGTGCTCGATTACTAATCGATTGGAGGAAACAATATTCCTGCAGTCCCCAAGTGTAGCCCGGGATGGGCGGGGCGTGTGGACGTCATCAGCAACATCAGCTGGGTATGGTGTGCACGAGGTTTCCTGCTGTCAGCAGGGAGAATGTGGTGTTGCGGGCTAGGGGGGTATGAATTGTTGACCAAAAATAAAGTTGTCCATTACCATTTTGGTCTGTGAATCGACTACTCGATTCACGGACTGCAGGTGGAAGAAGGGGATCCCGCGTGCCTTGAGAGCAGAGGAACATGGAGTTAGCAGGGAGAATTTGAGGACATTAAAAAGGTGGAGCTTTGCGATAAAGCCAAGCACGAGGAAGTGTGAACTTGAGAAGTGGGGAAAAAGCAGATCGCAAAGAGGAAGTCAATGAGGAGTTTGACACTAAACTGGTCACGGTGTGTACGTGACCATCTTTGTAAGGGGTGACATTTAATAAATGCCACACCATAAATTGCAGTACCCAAGAGCGTTACATAATCATCACGGCATGAGCTACGACACAAGACACAGCTGAGTGTTTGAATATTATATTTATTTTAATACAATTCACATAAATTCAGCTTGACGAGGAAATGGAAACGATGGCCCGCTGTACATGGCGAGAAAAAATAACAAACTATTGCCGATCACCCTCAGTAACCAACAAGCTTCAGTGTCCTCTGAGCTCCAGACAAAAGCCACCGTTGCCAACACAGAACGCATCTCCACAAACCATTCTCCTTGTGAACTGATGTACACCTGGTCACTCACACAGGGTTTCTAATCACGAGCATACAAAATAATTGGATGAACATGAATAAAGATTAGTTTTAATTCACAACCTCCTAAACACATTTACTTAACAGTTGAGGTGGTGAAAATAAACTGTCTTAGTGTTTAATTAGATTTTTTTTATGTTTACTCTTGTAAAGGTGGATGACCAACAATGCGAATTGGAAACCCAATAATGATGACAAGTCACACTATAAACACAATTCTTTAAAAGAGAATATTAAAACTCACTTTTGCGATTGTTTTCGAATTAAACATTTGTAAGTCCATGGTAACTTAAGATCGTATAATGGCAACTTTTGTTTGGCATATGATACATCACTGGCCTGTGCAAAGGGAGATTAAATAATACAATTTACGACGTGCACACTATTGCAGCCGAGTGCACCAAACACAAAAGATTTATGTGAAACATTTTTTTCTCGAAATAAAACAAGTTGTAAGCGGTCACATGAGACGTAAACACGTGGCACAGATTACCAATTCAGACCTGCATTGTGATCCACTAGTTGTATGCAACGTGTAACTTTCAAACTTGCCAAGGACTCAAACGCACATGTGGAAATAATGAAATGTGAAGACGAGGGTTGTGATCATTACGTAAATCCCCCGGAGTGTTTAATGACCAAATTAATCACCACACATTGATTTATCACTTCGAGATAAGCACACACATGAAATACATTTACCAGTTAATCGCCAGATGTTTATCATTTACACACACCGCTACACACGCACGAACTACAGTCGACAGACACGCAATCAATCTCCATAATTGCAATCGCCCTGCATTTCCAAAGCTAAAATCTCGTCCTTGTACTAAACGCTTTGGGATCAGCACCTTGTGGCCGTTCCATCAGACCTAAGACACTGGACATGCGAAGCTAACGGCTTCCGTGCAGTTATTGCGACTTCACACCAGGGGTTCAAACCGGGTACCTGCGTGGCCAAAGGGAGGACGTGAGATTGGCGTTTCAGCATCATGCGATTTCTCAGACAGAATTGCTCTACAGTGCTCGGACTTGTATCAAGGCCAAAAGTGCTGCGCTCGACAGTGATGATTCCGGTTATGTTTCAGATTCTATTTTTACTGTGGTAGATTGAAGTCATCCAGCTTGTTGGGATGCCTAGTTTCAAGTGGACCTATACCTATTCACACCACTTACGGTTTCATTAGATCATTTGAGATCAAATCCTACCAAGGATTACTTATTAATGCAGTACTGAATGTAGCACCCCTTGAATCTAAAGGGGTCACGTGAATTTATTACAAACGTATTATGAACGCAAGAATCTTTTTGCATTTTTTCCGAAATTTTATCCTGACCACACGATCATGACCACTTCAGATGAAGTATTCCTTGCTTAGCTGTGCAGCTAAACAGAAAATGTTGTCATGTGGAACACGGTTTAAATGGCAAAGTGAGAATTTAACAAAACTTAATACCATTACTGGCAGAGTCATTTTTAACTGGGCTGGGATCTCTCTCTCACTAGGCTTGGGAAGTCAGTTCAATCACACGCGACTGAAACGCAGATTCAATCCCAGGACCTCAGCGGAGCCAGTTCGGCATTCTGATATCCGAGCCACCACACCATCTGAACTATCGATTCCAACCATTGCCACCGTTACACACCCAATTTCCACAAACCCTTCGAAACCTCCGGTGGTGTAACGGACAGCGGAGGGAGTGTCGCAGGTGACCACCGCACTCCCGTGGCGGTCGCAGTTGATCGCAGGTTGATGGCAACCGGTAGCAGCCAGGTCGTCACAACCCCCGGTCTCGCACGCCTCGTGCACAGAACGCCGTTAACAAGTCCTCGTCAGTCTTCATCGGAGCGCCGAGTGCTGCGCTCGCTGTGCGCGCGGTGGGGCAAACCAACTCCCACTTGAGCCACAGCTTCTTTACAGATTCACCCAGAGTCTAACACAACGCTGGGACCATTAACCAGAAAGTGTAAGTTTTGAACGTTATGCTCAAAGCTTAAAATTTACGATAGGAAATAAAAAACATGCCACATGGTTTATACACATGTACTAGACAGGGCTATAAGCAACAAAACTGTACAGAAATAAGACGTGCAGACGATTGGATGGAGAGAGTGTGGCCATAAGAAGGCCACGGCATTTCAGTCAGTTCTTCGCAAACTAGTCAAAGTGAAAATGATTACAAATTAAAAACGGAGGGTACGGGACCCTTGCTGTTGGCAAGGCGTATTCAAATTGATCAACCAGTCGCAAGAGGTGTGTCGTGTGCTATGCAAGAATGAATGCTATGTTCATGTGTTGAGACAGGTCTACTTTAACGTAAAAATATATATGCACTTACAAAAGCATTCAGAAGGCCCGATGATGCCTCCAACGTGAGGCGAAACGTTGCGAAAGAGAGAACGATCACTCGACACTGACAACCCGAAATAACAGCTATGGAGAGCAATTACCAGCATTAAACATCGGCTTAGCGCTGTACACAGTGTTGTACTGTAAATCCATCTCACCATAGTTGTCGTTACTGATAAAAGGCAAACTACACAGATCAACTTTCATATCACCTTGGAGGCTTAAGAAAACAATAATCGCAGAGCCAGCACTGTCAGCCTGTGGCCTCATTCTGTGCGGCGAGTGCAGAATAATACATCCAATGAACAGCGAATGCCACTTAACAGGAATAAACGATGACTATCATATCGAGGGCCATCACGCGCAGAGGTCATACGGAAGAGTGACGAACTAAGCGGCCATCCCCCCCCACTCTCTCCGCACGCGCTGCGCAGAAGGGCGGGTACGCGCATAAAATTAAGGCAGTGGTTGTTCACTCTGGCCTACAGCCTGGCCACGGAATGGTGGATGTCTTGTACAACCAACCAATGCAGGAAAACAAGCGCATGTTCGGATGTAAACAACTCGTGTGTAGATATATATATTTTTTTAAAAATTACGTGAACATCATTCCCAGTTTCCATCCAAAAGGACTTAAAAGTTTTTTTCCTGCTGTTGCTTAAAATGTGTGGTGCAAGTTAGCGATGCCATGCGTACGTCTGTTGGCACTGCCCAGGAGGCACCAGATGATCCCCAGCTCGGTTGAGATCATATGTTTAGGCCGAACAGATGCAATCAATGGGAGGGGGCGGGGGAGGGGGGGGNGAGGCGGGTGGTGGGCACATGGCCACACCTCGGACGTCACCGGTGTGTCGAGACAGGATGCGGGTGGTGGCGTTGTTGGAGACTGGACGACGATGAGTGCGACGGAGCCCATGGACGAACGCCGATGGCCGAGCAGCGGGGCGGCGCGGCCTGGCGGGGCCCGGCGGCGGCCGCGTCAGAAAAGGATCGGTTTGTTGGCCGTGCGCTCCTTCACGTACTGCGTGAAGCGCTTGAGGAACTTCGGGTACTCGCGCTTGGCGACGGCGCGGAGGACCGAGGCCGGCGCCCACCCGCCGGGATTCACTGCCGACGGAAGACACGCGATATCACCGCCGCACGCTCAGGTCATTGCCAGATCGTCCCCGACGAAACGCCTCCGCGTGACGCGTCACTCCGAGCGCAGAGCGCGGCGGGGACACCGCCGCGCTACAATTGCTCGTCACGATTCATTCCAGTGGCGAGCGATCACTGCACTAAACGGTGGCATCCATCCCCCAGGAGGGAGGGCAACAGGACGGGGGTGACCTCGGTGCCATGAGAGCGGTTTCTCTGCGACTCGTGCTGCAGACGCACGGGCAAACTCCCCCCCCCCTCTCCCCAACACAGCAGGGCAACTATTCATCCGGTTGGCAAATGGCTATACAGTAGTATGACATGATTATTAGCAGATTATCCGCCCTACGGGCAATATTACTTCAAACGTGTAATACGTTTGTGTGATGCCAGGATAAAATCAATCACTTTTTATTAAAGCTGGAAGGAACCGATGAGCTATGTAGCTCTTTTCAACCGTTGTACAGCAGAGAGGGGTAAGTACGTGACAATATCTCAGGGCTCCAGGGTCAATTGCGTAAACGGGAGCAATTTGGTCTGCAGGAAGAGTGCTAAAGATGGTTGATGGTACTCGTGCATCATTAGATTTTAAAGCTAAAAGTGTTCAGGTATCAGAACAATAAATAATAAGCGGGACGTAAAGATGAAATAAGACACGATGTTGTAGAGATAAGCCTTGCACTCATCCAGGCTTCAAGCCAGGTATTCTCAGTGGGCCCACACAAGAAACACTTGTTCCATTATATAAACGTACCATTGTACTCTTATAAACCCAACGTGACGATATGTGCACGTGCTGCACCTCACCGTTAGCCACATATGTGATGCGGCACAGCAAGTTGTCGCGCTGGATGTTTTGGTTGCCGTCCGGGGGGCTCACCAGCGTCTGGCAAATGAGCGCGACGTTTATCTTGGCCCGCACGTAGCGGTTCGTAACCTGCACCCATGGCGACACGATGCAGCGTCCCCTCCATCACTACCGAATACTGACACAGCGCAATGTGGGTCAGGCAATGCTATGCAACAGCGGTTGGATTTGTTTACGGTGCCTAAATGCGCAGTGCGCAAAGCAGCGGTGGATAAACAGGGTCTTGCCAAAAAGGCACTTCATTTAAGCTGCACGTTTACAAAAATACTTGACAGAGTATCGATTTTTGAGGCCATAAACCACATCGAATTTTGGAAAGTTGGAAAGTTTAAGTTTAGAGAACATATTCAACATCTGAACCGTCAGCAGTCGACAGAATACGTATTCGGCGTTGCAATTTGTCTGACTCCGGGCAGAATTTATTGGTGCTGATCACCATCGATGAAAAGTTCATGTGGGCTATTTCGATAAGCATTCACCTAAATGATAAAACGAAAAGAAGTTAACGCTATGTGTACTTTTTGCCAGTATACATATATAAGAGTGGAACAGATTTTACCATATCTGGCGATTATGCAGGTGTATGGTAAAACCTGTTCCACTCTTATATACGAAAAGAAGTGTTTCAGTGATACTAAAAATCTATTTTATATATCATGTGAATTATACACAATTTAAACTACATTGTGAATACCATGTATGTGATAGAGACAGGTCAGTCAGTCAAATAATGGAAACTTTAAAATCTGGCCGTAAGTAGGCGCACGCAGTCAACAGCATCTAATTGTGGAAGGGGTTCCATAATTAGTGCGGCACGGATAATAAAGGACCTCCCACCAATTGTAATTTTCCAGAAGGTATCTATAGAAAGCCTTGGTTGCTGGAGCGCAGAGTGCGTGTGGAGGGGGATAGAGGGAGCTTCTAGTTGTGTAACAATTCAAATTTTCCACCCCCCCCCCCAAGCCATGGGATGAATTATCAATTTTTAGTTTGTCTCCCTCACATGATCTTGTTTATATTCTGCCTTTTAATTGTAAAGTTTGGTTAAGTTATTAGTATATTTTACCATCAGTCATCACATGGTAGTTTATCATGGTTCAGGAAAAACCCCCTTACTCACCGACCTGTTGATGCTCACCACTTTCTGCAAACGTACCGCTCACGTTTTTCCTATAAATCCTCCTAGCATTATCAAGGCACTCCGCATATAATTAGCGTAAATATCCATCCACTTTTCACACACACTGCGCATGAGTGCAAAGATAAAATGTAATTGGCGAATTGATGACTAAATCCATGAAACGAGGCATTACGGGCAGAAATTTCTGTGTTTTACTTCCTATTAGATTACCATTTCACCAGCAACAATTCAGGTTGTCTCTGCAGTGGTAACATCTGCACCTCACAAAGAGAAGGTCTTGCCTGTCTTAGGTGATTCGATTTCCATCTTAGGCACCTTTCTGTGTTTTGCACGTGTTTTCCTCCGGGTTCTCAGGTTTCCTCCAACAACAAAAATAATTACTATTTAATTAGATGATAAAGTATTCAAAAGAAAGCAGTGCCTGACAGGCTGGTGCTGGCTGACCACCTGAATGACTCCCAGCCTCTCTGCGGTTTCCTCGTGCCTCGATAGCTGTGTCTCGTCCACAACAATTTGCGTGTGTTATACTCTGTATTATTTACCCTTAGGAAGTACCCGATTCTGTTGATGAGACACTGTCGAGTTTGCTCGTCTTCAATAAATACTGCTGAAATAATGCACTCCCACAAAGCCACCAAGTATTGGGGGGGGGAATGCGTGAAGGGAGATGTAATGTCTGCTTAATGGAGGAGGATGAGGATGACGAGGAGGAGGAGGAGGATGACGAGGAGGATGACGAGGAGGACGAGGAGGAGCAGGACCCATACCGGCACATCAGTGTGGTCCACGGAGAAGTTGCACACCACCCACGTGTCGGGGTCGTTTTCACTTGTGGCTCGGACCTTCTTCCAACTCGACACGTACAGGATGTCGCGCTGGGACGCTGGCCACACCGTCTAGATCGGGGGGAAGAAACGCCGCCCGTCCACTCAGCACTGCAATGCTACACCGTGAGGAAGCTCACCCTGCTACAAGAATAACAGTGTATTGATGTAGGTTTTCACGGCTCGATATAAGAGAATTGCTCTCCAAAAGATATATTTCGGGATGGTAAGTCAACCATTCCTCCCGTTTCCTTCGTGGCGTTTCACTTCCCATGTTGGAGACATCATCGGCCCGATGATGATGATGATGCCTCCAACGCGTAACGCTCGGCACAGCAATACCAAAACAGCAGCTCTTGAGCACGCGTTACAATGCTGTATGGGGGATCGAGGACAGACCTCGCCTCTCTACACGTACCTTGTGGGTCTGGTAAACGATGACCTCGTTCTCCGAGAGCGTTTCCACGAGACGCACCATCTCCACCGTGCCTGCACGACGTCACGATGACATACCACACCCAGCGAAGATGTCACGCACGGTTAGGGAAAGCAAGTTCGAGTTCCGTTGCTTACAACTTAATCTTAGACATACTTTGTGACGGTTCTGATAAAACGTTATTTGCGGAAGATGAAACCGGATAATTTTCTACAACGCACTCACTCCCTCCTCTTTTTGATCAAACCAACTGGAATGTGGTCCTTCTTATCAGTTTGGGAGCGATAAGCGAGGCTGAGCCTGGACAGTGCCTGCAGGACCACGTGGTGGGCAGCAGATGGCAGCACGGTAGATTCTCCCACCCCACATCTGTGCTTCCCTCCTTCCCGAACCCGCCATCATCAGCAGGAAGCATGGGCATCTTTCTTTGTAGAGTGTGCATGCTCTATCCTTGTTCCGAGTAGAATCCTCCGGGCTCTCTAGTTTCCCCCCACAACTAAAAAAAAACCTCATTAATTGACCAATACCATCATAATATACTGGCGGGTTGACACCGACACTGTCCGCAGGACTGCCTCCCAGCTACCTGTCTGTAGTTTCCTGCAGCTATACAAAAGTAAGGAATCATTGTAACAGTTAGAACCTACAGGACACACACGGCAGTGCAGAGCGCCCCCGCCCGGCCGTGTGGTAACAAAAGGGTCTGTCTGTGCGCACTCACTCTCCCACTCGGTGCGGTGGTCCACTTTCCAGAAGTAGTGGCAGATCTCCCGGCCCGTGACGCCTCGCACAGCGTGCGTGGCCTTCAGCGGGTCCAGCACGATGCCGTTCTCCTCCAGCTCCCGCCGGTAGACCTGCGGGGACGCGGCAAAATGCCGTTTAGCAACGCCGCCAAGGCTCCGAGAAAAAAAAAAACTCGCAGGAGTCGGCCGCGCGCCGGCACCGGCGAGAGGGACGGCGGTCGGTCACCTTCATGTCGCCCTCCTCCACGAGCAGCTGCCAGTTGGCGTCTCCGCCGACGTCCTGCAGCGAGTACTGCATGTGGTTCTTGATGGACTCCTCCACCTGCGGAGCGCAGGGTGCGCGGCACCGTGGGCGATGGGAGTCAGTGGCCGCGCGACGCAGAAAGTGCGACGCGGCGGCTCGCGCAGGCGGTGCCGGCAAAGTACGTGGTCAGGTGCGTGTCGCTCTATCACGTCTTGTGCGCTTGGCAACTAGTTGCCTGCGCCAGCATTGTGCGACCTGCAACGTTGACATACGTCGACAACGGGATTCACAATATATTGGTGTGCAAACCAAACTCGACTTTTAATAATGGCCACCAAAACATACCAAAGCAAATGCTTCTGGAAAATAGTCGCAGGGCATGGGGCTAAATAACAATAGCAGGGACTAAACGCTAAGTGTCTCATCCACTGAGGCAACAATCACACCCCCAGGATTAGATCTGCCTCAAAAGCAATTGCAACCGCTGAATCCTACCGACGTCACAAATAACCCATTGCATCCATGCCAGGCCGGCCCCTCCCCACCTCTTCAAGCGGAAAATCAAAGTTAGTCCAGTGGGATGCGGCTGTGAAAATCCTAACCGGATTGCAGACCACATTGTTCCGTTTAACTCACCGCCTAGGCTTTTCCTTTGGCTATCAGGCAAGAACATAGACGGTTTGTACCCAAAGCCATATACAAGAAGTGTGTAACCAATTGTTAAAAGTAGTATGTCACGTAACACAGTTGCATTGTTTAATTTTATCTTGAGTTCCCCAGCAACGTTTGACTTTGCTGTTGGTTTCAAGTGAGTCACACACTTTAAGTGACCCACTTCTGCAGGATGACGCACACAACCGACAGTGCAACGGCGCTGCCAACTGGCGATCTAACAGGAGATGGACCCGTTGAGGGAAAGTTAAAAAAAATAACAGATGTCCACATGGAAGCAATGGCCTCGACTATTATCCGTACGGAGCTCGGATCATCCATTATCCAATTAATCAATTACTCTACCGGTGATCGGTTTAATAAATGAACTAGTCAACACGCTAATACGTTAATAGTGGGGGGAAAAAGTAGCATCTCTGTGACCTTGCATGTCACTGGACGGTAGGTGACGAGCAGGGTTTGACATAATTGACATTATCGGCCTCATCCATTTGCCGTAGCTTCCGGGGTGATTTTATAATGTTTTTTTTTTAAACTAATGTTAGAGTTTATAACGCGAGGGAGAGGAAACTCACAGAGAACAGGGGTAAAAAAAAAACACAGACAGGCACCCGAGGTCAGAATCGAACCAACTTAGGCAGACCATGAAGTGTCTGGACTAAATTGCTCCCAGTGCTCTGAGATGCTGTAACTTGCTCACCCTCCCTATTGGAAAATTAATAAAAAGAGCCACATAGCCCAACGGTTCCTTCCAGATTAAATAAAAAGTGACTGAGGACCTTCTTTCTGCGAGGAATGGACATTACCACTGCGCCACCCTTGCCTTTGGGGGATTTACGATTTGGGAATTGACTCCATTTTTAAAGGTCCCGAAGAAATCGATTGCAAATAAAGTGATCAATTGAAATGTTTGGACAATTTGCCGACCCCTTGTCTCAGCCCTACAGCAGCGCTAAGAAAGCACGAGTTGATATATGTGGCCTCTCTAGGTGGTGGTGGTGACCGTGGCTGCGTGTGAGTGTGACGTTTGGGGGGGGGAGGGGGGAGAGCGGCGCGG
>JAZEWT010000016.1:7723068-7746063 GCA_036362905.1 Mordacia mordax
GGGGGAGGGGGGAGAAGCGGCGCGGGTGGATAGCGGTGAAGGTCTAGCGCTACCTGCTGGGAGAAGCGGTGCACGCGGGCGCTGAGCGTGTCGGGTACCAGGTCAGGGCACAGGGAGACTCCACGCATCCGCTCCAGCTGCTGCAGAACGCAATGAGCGGCGCGAACCCGCGTGGCAGTTATGGTATTGTGACTGACAAGCTCACGACGCCGTTGTTCTTGCATTCGTACAGTTTGGCGAAGGTACAAACGACACACCAACATGTGCAGTACACATTGCTCACTACCAGATCAGCATGGAGGACAAAGCACACGACTGAAACCAATATCGACTGTCTAATAGTGACTGTATATTAACAATGGTATCTGGGCCATGGCGAGTTGTGCCCATATCGTGGGCAGCAGATAACAGTGAAGCAAAACTGTCTTGCACTTCTGCATTTCACTCCGAGGATCTCCACCATTAACCCATACTGACCAGCCTGGTGAAGCATGGGGAAGTAACCTGCATGGTATGGGGATGACCATCATCCAAAACTGAAATGATAAAGTGTGACGATGTATGGCAGCCGGATTTGTCCACTTGCTATGGTGCGATGAGGCTGGACTTTACCTGTTCTTCCATCTTCTCATGGCGGTCGAGAGCAGCCTCCACGGCATCGAAGAATTCTTCCTCGTTCATGAGACTGTTAGGCCCTTCCTGCCGATCACACAAGCACTGTGTGTGAGTCAATGACAAGCATGCAGCAAGGGCCCTATAATAAAAATAGATTACAGTACATTTTGTAATGAATGCAAATTCCATGTCTAGTGATGGATAAGACATGGATTCGGAGGTGCCTGCAAGGGGGGTGGGAGGCTAGCCCACCAGCCCCTGGTTTCTATATATTATGATGCTATTGGTCAAATAATTATGGAGTTTTTGTTGTGGGAGGAAACCAGAGAACCCGGAGCAAACTAATGCAGAACAGGGGGACAGCACACACAAATTCCATACAGAAAGCAGCCAGAGGCAGGGGTCGAACCACCTTGAGCAGGACTAAGGTGCAAAGGTTTACCACTGTGCCACCATGCCCACCGCACATGCCACCCCAATGTGAACCGGAGCAGACAGCAAACAAGCAAAATATAGGGTGCATGTACGTGAAGGCACTTTCCTCTGAATAAAAACACCACACATTCTGTACAGCGTTTTGCAAATCACATTTCTATACTACGCAAATCCTAAATTGTGCAGTGGTGTGAATATAGACGGCAGCTTGAACTTATGCAGCTGAATTGTGGGGGCTAATATGAAAAGTAACATTTGCAATACTCTATTGCCATTGGTGAACAAGCATAAGCATAAAAATCGTCACCCCTTCCATCATACGAGTCATGGAACAATGTATGGCGTTTAGGGAACATATAGGTACATGCCAACAAAAAAAAGCTTCAGTGATGTTGAACAGAGAAAACACCAATCACAAAAGATGGCCGAGATGTTGGCAAACACTTTGGGCTCTTAAATGTTGACGCAGTGTGCTGCGCCAAACCAGCCAAACCACGGGCGCATATGTGGATGTTTGGAGGGATGAAACGGGTGTGATGACAAAAAAAAAATCTTTACAGCGCAAGAGTACGAGCGTGTAAATAATTTGAAACTCATGGTTTAATGTAAGTCTTTGATCACAGAAGATACCTTTATAGCCTGCTGTAAACTGCACTGCAATCCATCACAACTTTAATGCACTGACGCAAATGCTGAAGGGATACATCGTGTGCAAACGCATTCGTTTATAGTGATGCTTTCCTTTATAGGATAGCCCACACACACGAGCTGATGAAAACAAGCACGTAATTATGTTCACCGACGCACGATATAAATCAGTATTGAATGTTCTCGCCCATCTGACGTGATTGTTACCGCACCTCATAGTCGGGACCTCCGATGTACGACTTCTTCTTGAGCTCCTCCAAGGCATTCTTGTAGGCCTCCTCCACCTTTTTTCTCTTTTCCTGTTCCTAAAATTACATGAACGCACGAACGTCACGCGTCGCTGGGCCATTACGCAATGCCCGCGGTCAGTCACAGATGTGCAGTCACACAGTGAACCTGTGCACCGGCCGCACGCTGGTTAACGCAGCCCGACGTGCAATGCATCCGTATTGGTAAAAGTGGGCAAAGATGCAGCCCTGCAATTTCTTGCTCTCGACACTGCCGACGAAGGGCCTCCACTATCAAGAGGTTTAAACAGTCCCTCCAGAGAACCCCTCTGAAGGCCGACATGGGTATTTCTCTTACTGTTGCACGCTGGGCAAACATATGGGAAACGGTGAGCGTAACCAACAACCACAACTGCCATGGTGGCGGTGACATCACCGTGGTGCTTGCGCCAGGACACGTGTACTTGGAGGGCATGTTTAGTGGGTACTCCCATATGCATAAACCACATGGGAGTACTCCCTATTCCACCACACGTGACTTACACATCGACCATCTCTGCTGTTGTGCAGACAATGGTGGGGTAATTTCAGAAACGTGGCCATTGCTTCAACGGATGAGCCAAGAGAGTGAACTGGCAACCTCTGAGTGGGGAGTCCAGTGTGTTGTCAATTGCAGAATGACAGCATATGTGCCCATGGAACCTGTTGTGTTCAAGAGAATATTTTTAGCAAGGCTTCACCGCATATTGCCTGCGTGCCAAAACTCCGGAGCGTGTGTAGAATACAACGGGATAAAGAAGCCTCAAACTCTCCTGTGGCCAAAGCTGAATTCATAAATCCTTCCGTGGAAAATATTACGGACGCCAAAACTGCTCTCAAGGTTTATCACCACTTTTTATCTCCGTTGCAGAGCGGTTTGTTCTACGCCGTTGCCAATCCTTTTCACAAAGCGCCACGGACTGCAGAGCTGGGAATTTGCTCGCACGAAGAGCCAGATGCGCGGACACGCCTCATTACGGCGCGAGGCCGCCCACAGAGGACGGCGGCGAGCGAGTGCAGGGTGTCCCTGGCTCTCGCGTTTACGGTCGGGTTTACGCAGCTGATCACCATCATGTGACGTGACAGCGTGTACCGTAGTTTGTGAGAGATCTCTGCGCCCGTTTTGAAAAATGTTGCGTGGTTCCCTAAACGTAACCGCACCATCTCACGCATAAACCTCCGTTTGTATTAATGAACGGCTCATGGAAGGGGATATCACAGAGC
Organism: Mordacia mordax; assembly: GCA_036362905.1. Classification (NCBI taxonomy): domain Eukaryota; kingdom Metazoa; phylum Chordata; class Hyperoartia; order Petromyzontiformes; family Petromyzontidae; genus Mordacia; species Mordacia mordax. The sequence goes on from JAZEWT010000016.1 coordinate 7,726,257, forward strand.
TATTTCTTGCTGAACAACCCAGCTTTTCGTGTGCGGATGAGAACACTGCCATTCCTGAATAAAAACTAAGATTTGGCACTGATCACCGAGACTACCAGAATGCTCACGAGCCGTGTTAAAGGGGAGGAATACATTGTAAAGAAAAGGATGCCAAGAATCAAAAATGTATACAAAAAATAACAGGATACTGAAAGAACTAGGCAACTGCATTATAAATGAACAATAAAAAAATATTTAAAAATCTCCCATCACATTCTTCATTAACTGTGGATTACAAAAGAACTCTAAAAACAGTGATGTTTTGGGAAAGCCTCCTACTTCCAAGTAGAAATCACAGAAAATGTTACGGGTTCAAAGCTGGTGATTGCGGTGAATCAGTTAGGATGCACATGTGACGGTCAAAAACGCAGCCTGGTGTCATTTGTTCAAAAACGAATCAAACAGCCGGCTGGAAAGTCATGCGCCAGCCATTCACGCCACATGTTAACACGCACGACAATGCCCGTGCGTGCTTCAACACCCGTCACTGTGCATTGGACAGCCGCTGTCAACTCATGCCGGATGAACGTTCCATCTCGGCAGAACATATCCAGGGATAGCCCGAGCTAGAAGTGGCTTTACATAGCCCCTCGTGGGTGTGGGATTCCCAGTTGGCACAGCCGCCCGTTACCCGTTCCAGCCGCTTCTGCCAGCTCTCCTCACGCTTGGCCATCAGATCGATGCAGTGCGACAGCGTAGCCAGGATGCCCGCCGTCGTGGCCTTGAAAGTAATTGCTTCCCCCTTGAAGTCAATCCAGCTTATGTCCTTGGGCATGAAGAGCTGCAAGACTGGAAGTGTGAATAAAAGACAAGGGTTTTTCACAAAAATCATTATTATTATCGTGTTAAAAGAAATGAGTAAAGAAGATGCCCTGTTTTACAAAGTCTTCACCCCGATGCCACCGGAAAGAGCACATACTGTTCCCAAATGCTTGCGAACTTGTCAACAAACGTTAAGAGAATTCAAAAAGTGGAACATTTCATCAGCAGAAATATTAACCTCTTGTCCCTCCTACAAATATTTTAGGTTGTTAGCGAACTGGACATAAAGTGACTTTTGTTTTGGTTATATACATCTTGTGCCTAATTTAGCACTGATTGGCTTGTCGAGGCCTTCATCCAGCAGTGGACTAATTTGCTAAAACTGAGGCCAGATAGACACTACGAGAGGGTTTATGCAGTTCTATTCCTCCTCCATTGCAGACGCATACACTGCAGTGTTTTACTACATGTTCCATAGTCTGGGCTGCATGGCCATGAGATGATGCAATTGGGTGCAATAGAGCACTCCGACACGGCAGGCAGAACCAGAAGGCTCGTACAAAGAGCAGGGCTCACGTTTGTCCTTGGTGTTGCTGGAGAAAAAGTGATCCACGCAGGGTCGCGGCGTTGGGAAGCCGTCATCGTCCTCGTCCAGACCTAGTTTGGCAAAATCAGGCACGTTCATGTTTAGCCACCATATGATCGCACGAGCTGAGCGTAACGCTGATGTGTACACTGGGCACCAATGTCTCGTAGCAATAACAATGCTTATTACCAAATATCCACTGGGATTTGCCCTGTCTTTTCACATCTCAGACTCTAAACCAGCCGGAGCCTGCATGGTGATTGAATGAGTGGCTACTGTGCAAACAAAATATGATAAGGGCTGATGCAGGGCTGTGCAGGAGAGGACAGAGCAGCAAAATCAACCGATGTCCTGTGTTATGTTCATCATCCCTCCAAACCTATACTGAGCAGAGTGGAAGAATGACCATATAAGCTGTAGGACACACAGGGCAGTGCATTGACAAAACAGATGTCAAACTTTGATCCAAAAAGGATTTGTTAAGCTTCAAGGAACTTTTCAAATGGAATGTGCACAGGGATGTTTGATTAATTCAGTTTCAAAGAAGATCTAGCATGTGAAAGGAAGCCAGAGTACACAGAGAAACTCACCACACACCCAAGGGACTCAGGGGTGGGTTAAAATGTTCCATTTGCCTTAATGCAGTGAAGTGGCCACACTGAAATTCAGAGCGCATGAGAACCGTCACTTATCTGCATGTGATCCACCAACCTTGGCCTCAAAAGCACAGCAGCGCAAAGCCCAAATGCTCCAGGAAGGGGTGACTGTGTGCAGTAGCCAGTCAAATGGTCGAATGACAAGGCAGGGAGGCTCTATTGTGGACACCGGTTATCTGCTGACGATGGTATTTATTGGGTAATCTTTGTACTTGCTGACGATGCAATCTGCCCAATGAAATATTTTACTTCCCAACTCTCCATTCGTGTGCAATATTAAAAGGCCTGGCTTCGCTTTGAAAAAAAAATCCCCTGCTAAAAGGTTGCTGTACAAATCACGTAATTTCAAATGCTCTTTTTTTACAGCAAGGTTCTTGGCACATGTTCCCAGGGGTTGTGACCCCTACGATATAGGAAATCCTTGAAGTTGATTGCATAAACCTCACAAGAATGTCACTTTCCACCAATCTCGTTTGGCAACGAGGTGACATGGGGGTCACAGGTAATCTCCGATTTCTCCAGGACTGAATGTAGCTCCTTTTGTGAGGTCAATTGTTGTTTGGATTCTACTGTACCGACAAATGTGACAAGAAAACATCAAGTGCCATACAGACGCTTCTCCTGAACTCCGTCATACAACGGCCCTCAAAATAACAGCTTTGAAGAACACTTGCATGCAGCAAAGGGACGTTCTCACAGAGCAGACCACTACAAGTCCTGGCCAACAAAACATATTTCATCTGCACAGAATGCGAGGTGGCACAGATCTCGCAATGCTAAACTGGCACCACTGATGTTGTAGTTTCGAAGCCAGGCACTAGCCTGAAAAAACACACGTTGTCAGGTGTAGCGAGTCAATAGCCTTAGTCTGGTCACCTATGAATGCATAAAAAAAAACCCATTGCAACTAATTTGGTTCTAAACTTAATCTGGCTAAATCCCATATCTGAGCATTTAAATATTTATTTTTACCATCACACCATGTACATGACTCAAACAGAGGTGCAAATTTGCTGCCTTTCACTGTGTGGGTCAGAGGTTTTTTGAAGGATCTCATAAATAGCTCTGATCTCTGTTTCCTTGGGGCAGTCTCAAACACGAGGGGCTTCTTTGCTTCACACAAGATGGGAAGAGCCACCGACTGCGGACACGATGCCGATAGCGCAAATTGGATAAGATTGTTTGAAAAGAATCGGCATTTCTTAGTTCAAAATATAATGTACGCATTCCACCCCGCGGCGCCGATCACAGACGTGTCTTTCACTCTGCCGTAAATGCACGGAGCCGGTTACTTTCTCTCACTGCGCTGTCGACACACGCGCGTTGATGTAATGAAGCGTGACACTGAAGGAAAAGCACGCTAGCTTCACTGACGCAATGAAGCCGGTGAAGGGCAAAGACGGAGAGAGTTCATCGAGCCCCATCGCCACTCCTGAGTTGACGGGAGGAAGAAAAAATGATGACACGACACGCGCGCTGGCGAGCGTCACCTCGGTCTCGGCTCAGCTCGTCCTTGGACACCGCGTCGGCGCAGACGTCAAAGTACTTCTGAAGAGTGTCCACTTGCCGGCAGAGGATGTCCCGGAAGGTCTCCATTTCCGCAAGTTTCTCCCGCAGACCCAGCCCCTTCTGTGAATTGAAAAAAAAAGCCATCGTCATAAAGCATGTGAAATTCCCAGCGTGGTCACGGCATTTATCGATAGCAGCAAGCCGGCACAATTATCAGGATGACGAAGCTCACATCGTGGTGTTGCCCGCAACTGTGCATTACGATCGTCGGAATTGCCAGCAACGCTGGAACTGTGACCTTGTCGGCCCACCTTGAAGGAGGAGGTGGAGGTGGTTGAAAAACCGCTCGCCCCGGACGTGAGAGAGAGCATGGAGCCGTGACGGCGTAGGCTGGACTCGGAGCCATACCCCGACTCTGTCTGCAGCTGTAAACCACAAAGACACATTCATATCGGTGGGGTGTATGTGCTGTGAGCAGACGCCTATCAAGACCATCACTAGAGGGGGTGGTACCGCCAGTAACACGCCGGAATGCCACTGCCTGCATGGTGACGAAGCTTCAACACTGCAATACGTAAGAATGTAAGGTTCAGTCGACCTATGAACAAGTTCTGATACTAGCGCCACTAACATGAACCATGGGAGTCGGAAGTCACTGGGTACTGAGGGTAATGCACGGACCACTGCACCACCACTGTGTATTTGTGCCAGTACTTAACAAAAATACTTAAGAGTCAAATGCTCAGGTGCAAACACACGCGCGCGCATTCAGCGCCCCACGAAACTGCATGAGACAGATCTCCCACGGTCGGACGAGCGGGAGCATGGACGTTCAGACACCACGCCAATATTGTGGGAAAACGCTCAAGGCTTGCGTGGAAAAAAAGGAGCCGCGTCTTGCACTCTTGGACAACTCGAATATAGGCGACTAGGTTACAAGCCAACAAAAACACGCAGCAGAGCCAGCACGCCGCACTCATGCACTGCTCTTGGGCATAGCAACCACGCAGCGTACGTGAATTCCCTCAAGTGCCGACTGTACAAACAAAATTCAGCCTAGGCAGCGGAGTCAGCTCACGAGTCGCACTATCCACTTGCTTTCAATCATGTTTACATTATAACGGCATCATAATGCACACCATAGCAAGGGTGAAGGGGTGGGGGGGGTAATTACGGAGTTATATAGGGGCATTTTAGAACACATTTCAGAGAAACAAAACATCTAAATGAGCTTTAATATTTAGTTGTATTTTACTATTAAATGCGTTTCGTACGATTCCCTAGCTAGGTGTGTTGTAAAGCTGGCAAGCTGCTATCATCTTCCCAAAACCCCTTTCACATATTCGATGTCAAGCTCGCTCGACCAAGGCCGTATCCTGGTGAAATGGAGATTCACAGTAATCAGATGTCGATGAGATGAACGACACGTGTTTAAAACTGCGCGCAAGTTCGTCTCCAAGCAGGGGTCTTGGGCTGCTTTTGCTCGCCGCGTTCCACCTCCACGGAAAGGACCCCAGCAATTCCTGGACAACTCCTGACCTTTATTTCTGCTCATTCCCCATGCTGTCTCACAGCAGTAACCATCTCCTTTCGCAGGGCAGTGCTAAGCTCGACAGTAGGAAATGAGCCAGGAAGGAAACGGGTTACCAACTGCTTGGCTTGTGTGAATTAGAAAGCCACGCGGAAACTGCAAAAAGCGCTGGAACACAGGAACGATACTAAAATTAATTTGCCTAAAAGAAACAAAGTTAATGATGCCCAACACCTACGCACATTGGCTACCTCTTTCATCACTCCGGCGTTCGCGTTCATGACCATATGAACTAGCGCCTCAAGGCTATGAGTTATGATAGTTTCATGACGTAGCCTCACGAGTTACGAGCTTCTAAGCGCCTTTTGTTTTGAATTTTACGCAACTCACTTCCTTTATTTTTAATGACGAGACCCTTCACTGCCTGCCCCCCACACTCCATCCCCTACTCGCACAGTGTGTCTTGGCAAGGGCTATTAAATAAACAATGAACAGGGTTCCAGTTAAGCAAGCTTTCAACAGTTCCACGTGGTGAAATTCATCGTCACGAGTGGCTAAGAGTTTGACGAGTGTCCCATTATCAACCACAACCAGCCTGCGTTTGTAATGACCACTTACGATAGTGCTGGGCAGAAATCTGCCATTAAAAACATCCGCCTTGCAGGATATCCATTACAGGAGCCTCGTGTTGCTCACTGAACTGGATAACACCCCCCTGCTGGCACATTCTGCCGTCACGTTTTGTTTGATAACAATCGCCATTCGTCACTAAGTGGGGGTGACGTCACCACGGCGCCTGTGCCAGGCCAAATGCTCCTTGAAGCCACGTGAAGTGTCGAAGGTTCAATGACAAGAGGTCATGGGACAGACGCAGGTGTTATGAGTTGCCTGACTGAGATAACTGGCAGTTGCACCACAAAACAACCCCCTTCCTCCTCGTGGTGCCAGTCAGTAACGCTGTGGTGGCTGCTCTCACATAATCCACAGTGGCCAAGAGGGCTGTGGACGGGTGCGGGGGGCTGGTAACCCCCCCACCCATACCTTCAATTTAATTACCACTAAACCGCGTAAACATGTAGAAGAACTCAAATTTGTGCCGAGGTCCCAGGGACACAGGCGCTTGTGACGTCTCTTGGTCAAACCCCATTTGGCGGAGCCAGGAGACTTGAGTTCCCACCCCCCGGGGTTCCTCCAGAAACAATAAAAAGTGTGGCCACGTGGAATGTTTGAATGCTCGTTTGTTTGACAACAGCATGTGGGTCAGTGTCATCATCTGGCATGCTAATCATTATGAGTGGCCCGTAGTTAGAGAAGGACTAGATATTAACTGGAGATTTTCTTTGAAATGAAAATTTCAACAATACAAATATAATTAGGTCAGCAGCCCAATATGTTCTTCCTTTTATATTGCTTTCCAGATAAATTGTTTTCAATATAATTCAAACAAAATGAACAAATATGCTTTCGAGAAAATATACTAGCCTACGAGAAAACATGAAATGTTTATAAGACTGTGAAACTAGACTTGTAACGATTCATCTATAAATTATTATTGATTGTTATGCTCGGCGGCCACACTCAAGATGATGTGAAAATAATCAATTATTTACAAGTTACGTAAACGATACATGTGTTACTCTAGGCAGGCCTACAAGACGTTTTGGCCCTTGTGTGATGAGCGCTATAGAAATGCTATTATTATTATACAATAAATGTTAAACGAAACGCTTTCTCAATATATGTATTCTAAACACGGATGATTTTGCATTTAAAAATTATAGTTGAAAGTCTGATCATATTTTACTTGTTCTGCAACGATGTGCATATTAAAACAAAAAGCCCCAAAAATAATGTCATTGTTGCTGATTATCCATTCTAGTGCCGTTGTTGTTGACGTGCCGTTCTCTACGCAGCTCTGTGAAGCGCTTTGTGACCCTCGGGTGAAAAGCGCTCTATGAATGCAATTATTATTATTAAGACCACATAAACGAGGCAAATCAACGAGGGGTAATTGACGCGGAATCACAAAATAACGACGATCGATTCGCTACACTTGGGGTGCAGTTAGTAAATGGGTGTGGCTCAATCTCAAACCCAGGATTTTTGCGGTATCAGGATCATGTTCTACTCGTGTCCGTGTGGGTTTTCACCGGGCACTACGGTTTCCTCCCACAGTCCAAAAAACATGCTGCTGCATATGTTAATTGGCTTGCAGACTAAATTGCCCACAGTGCCGGGTGATGGACTGGCATCCCATCGTGGGTGTGTCCCTGCCTTGCACCCTGTGTCTGCCGGGATAGGCTCCGGCTCACTGCAACCCCGTACAGCACCAAGCGGTTTTTGACAATGAGATGAGCCGAGACGCTGACCAAAAATATATTCTTACACGGATGACACGCTTCAAAGTGTGCATGTGAAATATGGAATGACTGCAACTCACACGAGTGAATTATCTAGTGTTACATTTAGTGTGCATTGTTGAGTGGCAGGGTGGCGCAGTGGTAACATCCGTATCTCAGAAAAATAAAGCTTCTGCTCAAGGTGGTTGGATTCCTGCCTTAGGCGCCTTTGTGTGGGTTTCCTCCAGGTTCTCAGGTTTCCTCCCACAACTGCATAAACCACTCATTAATTGGCCAATGCCATCAAAATCCACAGGGAAGCAGTGTCAGGGAGGTTGGTGCCAGCTGTCAGTGTGGCTGCATCACCACCCCCTCCCTCAACCTCCATTTCCTGCAGCGCTTTGGGGCCTCTGGGTGAAAGATGGTGCTATATAAATGTAATAAATACAATTTTGGATAATGAAACAAACGCAATTGTTTAAAGGGGGCAAGATATAACAATATATAATCAAGCAACGCGAACATCAGCATAAAATCTAGACAAAACAAATAAATCATTGTATTATTATGCGAGCCCTAGGTGACAATTCATAGAATCTCCGGGGGAGAGTTAATCAAGCGTTGCCAAAAACACCTTTTTAAAAAAATCAACGGTGAGGGCCTGCTCCGTGGCTCAGCGATTGTTTGTGTCCCAAACGTGCCGGTGAGTTCATCAGCATTGCCAGACTAAGCGTGAAATTGCACTGTCACACGTGGCCCATCCTATGCGTGGCCGCGCACCCCACAATGGGTCCTCTCCGCGGCGCAAAAGCCAACGGATACCCCAACAGCGCACGCACACGGATCGAGTGGAATGGCAACGCGGCCCTGCCGGCTGACAGATGGGCACGTGGGAGGTTATGGGCGGAGGCGGGGGTATGCGTGAGGCAGGGGGGGGGGTTCGTCGGCGTAATGGATGTTCGCGGGTGAGTCAGTACAAACAGGAACGCCACCCCTTACTGCCAGAGCTCACAACTGGCGTCAAACCAAAATCACTTCGCTTATGGAAATTGACTCGCATGAAATACCACACATTGACCAACCCTGCGGATGTCAAATAGCGTGAACGTATAGATTTTTTGTACATCTCTATATCTTGTATCCAGCAATTTATCTGCCTGCAGTCCTGTTAAGCGAAGTGTTTATTCTTTTTCATAAGCCAGCCAGGGTTGTTTATACAGTGGCTCTTCGATGGTGTAATGTCACGTGCGGGTGGAATGTTAAAATCGAGTGACGCAAAGCATACGGATTATTAATTTGGCTAAGAAGGCATATTAGTCAGCTCATGTTCCTTCCTCCGAGCACGCTCAACGTTTTGGAATGTAATCCCTGGATGACGAACCCTCGTGCGACCAATGTTATACGATCTGTGTGTGCTGGCGATCGCTTCCCGAGGCCGATTGTCAACAGTAAGAATAAACTATAGGCTTTACGGGGAGACTGCTCAACGCGCATCCCTGGGTTTACTGCGCTGAGCGCCAACCGCTATTATCATTGCTCCACACTACATTGCGCAATAATTAGGTAAGAGTGGCGTTTACTCCAGAAAGATAACGCGCATTACGTCTAGTTTTTACTGGCGTGTGCGTTGCCATGGGGTGAGCCAAGATAACACGATTGATAGGCAAACGTTCTTGAAATGGACTCTATATTCATTATCAGTACCCACTTAACCCTGTAAACGCATGCGCAGGGCTAGAGCCTATCCTGGAAGACACTGGATGCAAGGCAGGGTTAAACCCTTGCATGGGGCACCAGTCCATTGGAGGGTACTGTAGGCAGTTTAGTCAGGTCAATTAACCTAAGAAGCAGCATGTATTTGAACTGTGGGAGGAAACCGGAGTACCCGGCGACAACCCACGCAGACATGGGGAGAACACGCAGACTACACAGAAGGGTGCTAAAGCCAGGATGAAAGCGAGGACCATTGTGCTGTGATGCGGCAGTGGTAGCACGACTCACAGCGCCGCCCCAGAGTATATGGTATGCCTGTGGAAAGTACTGGCAGCCACCAATTAACTCACTTGTAATGGGAGGTCACTCCCCCACCTTTATACAGGCACTGCCCAAGTCCATTGACTACGAACATCGCTTTCCTATGAACTATAAAGATAACTGTGTCCTCTGTTTCAGCGCACTGAGATGCGACCACATTTAATGACTGTATACAATCCATCTGCACTAGTATTGGCAGAGGCAACACCAGTTCGGCCCAGAGAGGTGTATAATGGGAAGAAGAAACGTGTATAAAGTGTGACCTCCAACTTTGTGCTCAAATTTGCGGAACCAATCCCTCCAGGCAAGTGCCTTTTGTGTGCGAGCACGGGTCAGCTTTATTGAAACGTGCTTAGACAACACAGCAGAAGCTTAATCATGCGTTCCTTTGCACCATCACTGTGGCCCGGTTCACCGCGTTTTCATTTCACACCACACGCCGATGCGGGATCGGCTGGGCGATAGCTCAATCGCCGTCAAATACAGGTGAGAGCTTGATGACCACTGGCTGTGAGAACCAACTCCGTGCCTCGTTTCCGTGACCGCTGGGATCGCAGGCTCGGCAGGCCCAGCATCGGTCGGGAAAAGAACCAGGGTTGAGAGCCACGAGGGATGGTGGGCCCCACACTCTTGCCTCTTACCCCACAGCTGCCCCTGCCACACCCACATTCACATCTCCCTTATCGCTTCCTCTTTTACTCGCCTTCCCCTCCAGTGAGGGGGGTAGGGGGTTCAGAAGTTTAAAAATTATATTTTGGCAGAGCGTGATGAAGACATGCGTCACAATTTCCGCAGTTAATCCACTGCTACCCGAAGGACTCCATATGGGGTGTGCTACCATACTTCACACTGGTATCGGTTGAAGGGGAGAGGGCTCAGAACCGATTTAGCTATCACTCGCCACTGGCGTTGACCCCATGGCTGGTAATAGAGCTCCGCTGAGTTTAAAACACACAACACTAGCCACGGCGCTACTGAGACATCACAATCACAGGTTATATTACATTAGAGAATCTAAAGCTAACATTGTTAACATTGTTGTTGTTGCAGAGAGCAACTGGGAAGTGAAACTGAGTGAGTGGCGCATCTGTGCGCAAGCACTGCTCAACATCACAACTTTGTTCACTCGCATGTGAAGAAGGTGTGCGCTGGACAGGTCATGGTCTGGAACGCCACGGGAATGCTTCGGTCAAGCTGAGTTGTCGTGGTGACAAGGGTTTTATTAGGGGCCAAGCCTTGTGCAAGCACCATACCTGCAATCTATGCTAGCACGCATGTCCGTACTAAGGGGTATTGGGTTCAAATCCTTCGTAAGCACAAATTTTATCCACAATACATCCGCGTTTTTACATCTTATTTCGGCTTTGCATCCCACTTTTTGACAACTGTTCTGAAAACTTGAACAGTCAGCTTTACATTGCTACTTTTGCACTACCATAAACCCTTTCAAGCACTTTATCCTGAAGTCAAAAGAACGTGTTACATGATTGGAACAAGATCGGCCGTATCGTAGGTACATTGCTGGTCAAACTAAATCAATTTTAAGGTGATTGTTTTGTATCGTAATTTGTGGCTTGGCTGCGACCATCAAATCGCTGCAACTGAGAACTTATTTTTAATGACCAGTAGCTGCTGGGATTCGAACCCAAGTTTTCAATGATGCCAGGTCATCACTTCGAACCTACGAGCCATATGACCACTTCGAGAAATAAGTTTAGCTATGGTGACTGATCTCAATCTAACCCAGGAATTGGGCACTGCTGGCTCAGAGCTCAGAAGGCAAGTAGGTGATACAACAATTAATACTAAAAATGTATTCTTACATTCATAATGAATGGATTGAGTCATGTTTGTCAAAATAACATTGACATTTTACATTCAAACACATGAAGTCAAATGAATTGTACAAATGAACCAGAATTAACAAGGACCAAAAAATGAGAAAATAAAAAACGAGATTATATAGATTCTTTAAATCGCAAAACCCTGAATTTGTGAATTTTATTGCATTGCTGTGGGGTAAATCGTAAATAAACACACCAATAGTATGCGTATCCTAATCTAATGGATTAAACAACACACAGGACTAACCAGAAACAGCATTGTTGGTGTCACTGTAAATGGCTGGTATCCACATTTACCCACGTTGCCGACTGGCCCCAAAATGGTGGGGGTATTTATTTATTCATTTTCAATACCCGCTTAATCCTGTACAGGGTCGTGGGAGTTGGCGGTGCATATCCCGGCCGATAGAGGGCGCAAAGGAGGGGGAATACCCAAAATGTGACGCCAGTACATCGCCAGGGCACACTTTTTGGGGCAATTTACTCAACAGGCCAATTAACCTCGGCAAGAGCGTGTCTTTGGACGGTGGGAGGAAATCGGAGCAACTGGCGAAAACCCACGCAGGATGGCACCTGAGTCGGGAATTGAACCTGGAACCCTTCTTACTGTCAGGTGACAGTGCTAACCACTGTGACACCGTACCCCCGGTGGGGGGGGTATTTGAGCAGAATCTTATGGCTGGATAGAGGTCCTGATGCAACCTCCTTTAGTCGGAAGGTTTTTGGATAGCTATTTATCTGGCAACTCCCCCCTCCCCCCAAGCCAGAGCGTTAATATTCCTGGTGACATTACTCTGTGGTTCATTTAACGCACAAACCCCTCGACCAGTAAAAGCAACACAAAAAAAAGCAACTCTCAAGTAGTGAATTCATTAAGCTGCCTCGAAGTGAATTGTCAGAAGAGCAGCTTCTTTTTTGCCCACTTTCAGCACCGGGCCACCTTTCGTGTCTCGACTGAGGTTGTCGATTTGAGACCTCACCTTGTGATGTTCCAGAGCCTCCACCCACAGTTGCCGGTGCTGAGGGTCCTCTGCACGGAAGTACCACACGCTGTCGTTGACCGAGATATCGAAGCGGCACTCGTCAAACTCGTGAGGCTGTAACACATGGCCAAACAGCACAAGTTCAGGGTCAGGGTCAAGGAATGTATGCATCCCCATCTACTACCCTCGTAACCTGAATTTGATTCACGACCTGAAGTCAACATTAGATTGACAAAGGGCTTGACAACCAATAAAAACACATTTTCCACTGAAATCTTTTAAGGATTGTGGCTTGGAATAATTTCCATAGTGGAATTGCATTAATGTTTCAGACAAACTATAGCGGAAAGTCACACCGTTACAAAATGACGATTTGAATATAAGCCTGTGGAAATTCAAAAAGTTTTTTTGGAGAACTAGTTATTTTTACAATGCACATGAAGTTGCCAAAAATATGTGGCTGTGTCGCAGCAAGCCACCGGCACGTGATTCCTGCCATTCGACAAGACGTGCTCATTGGTACACAGGGACGCGAGCGCCTGCAGAAGCACCGCCGCCACCACCATCAGCAGCGGCACGGAACCATGCGCCCCCCGTAACCCGTGGCTGGCATGTGACTGTTCCATCGAATGCGTTCCAGATGATCGCGGCGGCGAGCGTTCAGCCGTGTTTATAAACAGAAAAGTAAGGAATGACGCAGAGGCGCGTGCTTGGAATTACGCCGAGAAACAGGAAGACGAACCCACGGACTAAAGAATAAACGCAGATACCGTACCGTCGACGGTTAGAGAATTAAGTGGGCTTAGGCAGACCACGGAGATAACAAGGATAATGGCTGAGGGTTGAGAACAATGATGGAACTGCGGCTAAAGGAGGCAAGATGGCAGAGTCAGTGTCCACTGCTGATGTGCAACAATGACATCCGTTTGTCTGTGGCAAATAGATGAACGGTTGTGCTTTGTGAGATGGTGATGACTTTGGGAAGCCTTCAACCAAGTGGATAAATAATGTCTGATTTTTTTTTAATCCGTCAAGATTTAAGCAACACATTAAGGCCTATAGCAAACCGAGAAAATGATGCCCCCATGGACTTCTCACACATACAAGTGTTTAACGCACATGCACGCTCAAACGGCAAAAAAAATACAAACTTAAAGATATTTATGAACAAAAACAACAATGAAATTGAAGTAACTGGCAGATGCAAAAATAAGGCGATTCACATTATCGGCGAAGGTGTAAGCAATAAATTAACGGGTCAGCCTGACTTCTCAGAAACAAGATCGATGCCTGTTTGCAAGCGAACGCGGTAGATGTGATGTGGGGCTCGGAGGGAAAAAATCAATAGCCTGCAGGCAACATTAACATGTGTGTCCAACAGTTAACACGTGGCCATCTGCAGGCTGCTAAAGGAGTTCGATATTCACACAACATTAACACTACTCTCTCAATTGAATGTAATTTGGCAAATTTTCAGTGTGGGCAAAACATTAGGCATCCAAGACACGTTTAATGTATTGTGCTTTCGCATATTAATTAAACATTTAGAATACACGATTATGCTTCGAATTTGTAGCTCAAGATAAAGGATTTACTCGAAAGAATATCGCTGGTGGCATCTAGAATATGCAGGTTGCGAATTAGCGTTTGCCTCTCCACATTATATCACAACTGGCCATATGAGATTTGAGATAAAATGAGTCAAGTCAGCGACTAAAAATTACAAGAGAGTTACTTGGGCCCCGTTAAAAGTTCCAGCCGCCCTGACGAGCTGCGTCCGAAAAGTAGGAACCCGCCCTCTTCAAGTCAAATCCATCGTGACACGGTTCATGAGGCCGATGCCATCACCAAGGTCTGGCAATCACTTCCCAGCCAACGGCACAAGTGGAAGACCTATTTTACAACTATTTTCACTTTTTCCGATTAGCAGAGTAATGGAACGGATCATCGGCAGAGTGATTGAGAACTGAAATAATCGGACAACCCAGCTTAACTTGAAACTATTTCGGGCCCCAGCCACGAGGCTCTGCTTCAGTGCCATGCAGCAAATCAACAGCTGTTTACAGGGGATGTTCAGATATTTTTCGTGGTGACTCGCCACTGTTAAATAATTATCAGCAATTATCAAACGAGCAACGCTCCTCAAAAGACTGGGACTGCGATGTGCTGGTGTCATGAACAGGGTTATATTTTATTCGATCTTGAAGTCGATGCCACTTAAACACACAAGAACTTTTCATAAACGAAATAGATGCAGTCAGTGTGACAGTACAATATGTACTCGACAATTATACTGTATGTCAATATGCGTTAAAGAGAGGATACGCATGCTGGCGATCAGCAGCAAAGCCGGAAATTATCGGGATGGATGCAGAGTCAAAACGTGTGGCGTTGGGGGTGGGCAGTGGTTCTCAGACTCTGCACTAAGAATCCGGCCACTTACGTTCGATATCCAGCCACACCTTACATTTAGGGCGTTATGGGTGGGTGCCACCATGGACTGGCACCACGTGGAGGCCTTCCCCAAGGAGTACATTTACAAAGGACTTCACGTTACATTATTTAAAAAAAGCAAGTTTCAGGTTTATGATGTCGGTATCAACTGTTTTTAATACAATTCAAAACTACAGACGCAGAAACATATTAAATTGCCACACACCACGGGATTTATGTATTCGACCCACCCAACATCAGGCCACTGCTCAATGAGCTAAAAAAAAAACTGAAGCCCATCGTATCTCTACCCAACCCCAATCATCAACCAATACCTCAATAAATGTTCCTCCACCTTCCTTGACCTCAAAACTCCTGGGATTTTCCGAATTAACGGAATCCGAGGTCTCTTCTTTAGTTACAGATCTCGGCCCACAAACAGCTCCCGAGATTTTTTCCATCTAAAATAAGCTGGGCAAGTTTCAAATTCCTTGCCAAGTTCAGTCACTGATCTGTTTAATAACTCACTTCGCTCTGGTATCGTTCCCCCACTATTCAAATATGCCGCAGTTACCCCCCCTGCTTAAAAAAAAAACCTGAACTCGATTGCTACATCCCTGAATTTTACATCCCTAAATCTTAGCCCCATCTCAAATCTACCATTTATCTCAAAGGTCCTTGAATGTGCCGTAGCCGCACAACTCCAGAAACACATTCTTAACAATGACCTCCTCGATTACTTCCAATATGAGTTCAGATTCGGCCATAGTACTGAAACTGCTCTGGTAAAAGTAGTTGATGACCTACTCGTCGCTGCTGATGAAGGCTTGCCAAGTATTCTTGTTCTCCTGGACCTGAACGCTGCCTTGGATACGCTGACCACCTGATCTTACCTGAGCGACTGGAGCGTATAGGGGTCTCTGGCCGTGCCCTGCACTGGCTGAGCTCCTACCTGTCCGATTAGAAGCAGTTCGTCAGCCCAGGAGGATAAAACTCAAGCGATCCATCCTGTTTTGTATGGAGTTGCTCAGGGTTCAGTTCTCGGCCCACTGCTCTTCAGCATCTACATACAACCTCGAGCCATATCCTACAGAGCCTTAATCTCAGCTACCACTGCTATGCCGATGACATCGAAATCTATATCCACGCAAAGTCAGCCATCAATGCGTCTGGTCTCTGAATGTCATCCTCACTGTCAACTATGAAGGCCTGGCTCAGTTCAAATGATCTAAAACCACATGGTGACAAAACAGAAGTTTTACTTGTTGGAACCCCGCAACAATTGTCCAAGGCTGAACCAATCCAATTGATGCTTGACGACATGACCATTGACGTTGCTTAGGCAGTCTGGAGTATAGGTGTGACTCTTAATTCCTCACTCACCTTCGAGACACACAACAACGTGACAAAGGTAGCCTATTTCCATCTCCGAAATGTATCCAGACTGCACAACATCCTGTTACCTGCTGATGCTGAGACGCTAATACACATCTTCATTTTCTCATGAATCGATTACTGCAATGCACTGCTTCCTGGCACCCCTGCCTACCTGATCAATCGTCTCCAACGTGTGCAGAATGCGGCTTTTAGAGTCCTCACTCGCACACCCATTTCAGGATTACATTTTCCCCAGTACTGATGTGTCTCCACTGGTTACCTGTTGAATACAAGATTTAATTCAAGATCCTCCTTCTCACCTACAAGGCTCTCACCCTCTTCAATACGACAACTTTGATCCTCCAATACAGGCTTGCTGCATGTGCCCAGGTCGCACCTCCATTCAATGGGTGAGAGCCTTCTCGTGCACTGCTCCCCGACTCTGGAATGCCCTTCCATTGGCGGTTCGTTCAGCTCAGTCTTTGGGCATCTTCAAATCTCGTACGAGACTCACTTGTGCCGTAAGGCTTTTACGTCCTCTGGCTAGAACTCGTGACTTATCTCTAACACTGAGACTCTTATCCATTCCTCCTGAGGTTCAGGGATAACAGTCTCAGTGCTACTTTTCGACTTTCAGTTGGGCTGTCCTGATGTTGACATGTCGTTCTTTCCACAGCTCGGATGTGTAGTTGTTGATGTTCCGTTCTCTCCGCGGCTCTGTGCAGCGCTTGGTGACCCTTGAGTGATGACCACTCTAAAAATGCAATTATAATTATTATACGATAAATGTTACATTAAACCATTTCCCAATATATGCATTTATAAACCCTGATAATTTGGCATTTTATAATTATCGTTGAGAGTCGGATGATATTCTACATATTGCAGTGCAACGATGTATATATTTTTAAAAAAATCCAAAAAATTTTAGTTGCCGATTTTCCGTTCTGATGCCGTTGTTGATGACGTGCCCTTCTCTCTGCAGCTCTGTGCAGCGCTTTGTGACCCTCGGGTGAAAAGCGCTGTATAAATGCAATTTTTATTAATTATCATCATCCAACTCCACAGTAATTACGGTGCTGTGAACACACCAGCGCAACATGCAGTAAAAATATTCACCACAACGGATTTCTGTTTACGTTCCTGAAACCTACTGGGCAGTTCCACAATTTAGAGAACACTACACATGTGAAACAAATCTTTCAGCACGGAAAAAAAACAGCTATGGGCAGCAATAATCCCACTGCAGCAATTCCAAAAAAACTTCTGAAATTAAAATAATGAGCTTGAGCGAGTTGAGCGAGATGTGCAAAGATAGATTGCGTAAACGAAATAATTTCCAGGATCCGAAGCACGTGCGCCGAGTTACTGCGCATGATAAAGAGAAGGTAGTGAGGCGTTAACACAAATAAATAGCCGGCAGCCTGTGGACTTACTTACATAATAGCCATTCACTACCTGTAATCAACATTTCCAAAGTAATTTCGGTTAATTTCACCCTGTGGTCCTAAACTGCTTTAAATGCATTAAAGATCAGAAAAACCTTGCATGTCCTTTGATGTTCAGGAGGCAAAAAGAAAAATCAGTCACGCAGGAAAATCCCCATTAAGTGACACGGACTTGACTTTTAAACGGCCCCTATATCAGACTGTAAAAGCTTCACTCGTCAAGTGCTTTCCATATTTATTTCCTTTGTGTATATTATACCCGCTAATGCTGCCACCTCATTGCTTTAAATCTGCAGAGATGATCTTCATTGCTTTACAGATCGTAAAGACAATTGTAGGTGCCCTATAATCTAATAGTCGCAATATAACCAGGAAAGTGTTCTGTAATGTATGTGAAGATAAGCTGCTGCAGTTGCAAAGGCTGGACAATTTGCCTTTACCGAATTACCAGTTATGGGTCTTAAAACGAGACTGAAAACTGTTTATTTTGCCCTGTGAGGTAACAAGTCTAAAATTGATCTCTTGTGATTTCGTGGAAAACCACGACAAGAGGGAGCTCCTGCACGCTCACCCTACCCAGCTGAAGTTAGACAGTTGGTTATTGTTACAGCAGAATGTACCCAGTGAGTTTGCACGCTCTGGATGCGGAATTTCTGCGACACCACACACGTTTCAACTTAAGTTAATCGGTGCATCCACATGAAGTCTCGTCCCCATGAAAACGTGGGCATTAAGCGGATGTCACATAAGACAAGGTGGCTGCTAATTCACCAATTCTGCTGATTATGTACGGGCAAAGTAACTTAGGCAGTGTTAATTAGACGTCAGTCTCTGTGATGCCAAACGCCCACTTGTACGTGCGCCATGGAGCGTTAGTAAATCAAATAATTAATGGCTGCAAGGTAGGGCTACAAAAAAGTAAAACACTTCTTATTTGTAGCTCACCTTTGTAGCCATTGGATTCAAACTAGCAGAGATGCTTTAATTAAAAGCACTGGAAACTACAGTACCAGAGGTGGCCGTGATTGTGCGGGTATATGTGGGTCTCAGCCGTGGACAATTAACAGATCGAGAGTTGTGATGAAAAGGTACTGCTAAAGCAGGTGACCTCGATGAGCACTCGGAGCAAACAAGCTGTTCGCGGGAGCTATCCGTGTACCCTATTCATCCCGTTTAGACATTAATCATCTGTGACGTAGAACGGTGACCTGTGATTGCACAAGAACTAAAACCATAGTGATAATCTTTTTATAAACAACGGCCTCGGATACCAACACAATGACTGTCTTTGCAAACAGAACTTTCAGATTTCCCTCGACGGGACAGAGGGAGATAAAGGTGATGGTGAGGAGTTCTTGATTCCCAAAAAAAAAATTCTGAGTCAACTCTATACCAAACGCATGAGCGACAAGGATACTAACAGCTAGCGCACGTGACCAATGAACACAACACTACGAAATGTAATTGAAGAGGTTAACAAATAATTCATGGTTTGGACTTTTTCCCCACGATCCCTGGTGTGATTACCTGCCTTGCTCCTTGACTGAACTTATATAAATTGGCTGCTTGTATTTAGGGCGCGTAGTTTGTTATTAATCAAAGGAGTTACACAGGTGATTGGTAGTGATATCGGATGCCTTCTGGAACACACGGTGAAAAAGACTGACAAATATTCCTTAGGATTGTGGTGTCATATAAGCCACTGCAAGGTTATCTTGGGTGTGATTTGGTTCTGATGCACGCTGTGGAACCAGGAAACTGGTGGTGTGTCTGCGGTATCAGATGGGTGGCTATAATAATAATTGCACTTCCAGAGTGCTTTTCACCCGGGGGTCACAAATCGCTGCATGCTATATGGCTGCTTGGGAGTCATCTTAGTGGTAGTGGCAATAGCAGGATTACGGTAGCATTGAGTGGTTGTGGTTTCATGAAAACGCTGAGGTTATCAACGGAGTGCTGCTGGTGTTGATCTGCTTTGTGATTCTCCGGTGAAAAGCGCTGATCCGCTTTGTGACCCTCGGGTGAAAAGCGCTATAGAAGTGCAATTATTATTATTATTATACCAGGAACTCAATCGACACCATCGTTAGGATGCGGGTAACACGGTTACCACCGCCTCAGTTGCTGCTCAACTCTCGAACGCACAGCATTACCACAGCACCACCCCCCCTCACACACAGCATTAGCACATTACCACAGAACCCCTCCACACAGCATTACCACATTACCACAGAACCCCTCCACACAGCATTACCACAGCACCCCC
>JAZEWT010000016.1:7748884-7766239 GCA_036362905.1 Mordacia mordax
AGGTGTGTGACTCGTGTCCTTGACATCTCCAAAGTGTGTGACTCGACCAATCATGGCGAGCTGTACTGCCCACAAGGGCCCTGGCATGGCGGTGTAGATTCATCAACGTATAAATAAATATACCACTGTTTTATTGATCCTTTTATAAAATCAAGTTCTTGTTACGCCCTGTGCGACATGGGCAGTATTTGACCATATTTTTCCACGCTGGCCACTGTGGGTTGGTAAAGGTGGGAAGTGTAGATGGAGAATAGTGCAGCTCAATATTGGGCTTTACTACAATGCTTTCTGCTGTTCACTACTTAGCCCTGCAGTCACCTTTATGTATGACAAGTGTAGGCACTTTCCAGGCGATTCGGTGATTGTTTAATGGAAATATGAAAAAAAATATGCATTGACTGCTATAACAAGGTAATATTTAGAGGGTATACAACGACAGGCAGAAAGCCACATGCTCTACTGCTATCTCATAGCCTTTTTATATCCAAACAGATTTTGACGATTGTCAGTTTTATAAATGCTTCGAAAAGCTGCTCTCTCGGGACAGCCGCGTCGTTCACTTGCTCTCTCCACCTCGCATCAGATTATCAGTTGAACAAATCTGCATGTATACCACCCCTTTGCCTCCGAGGTGTTGGATTACAGATTACCACCTCCAGTGGCTGACTTAGCATCAAATCTGGAGTGTTCTTTGGAAGTGCGACATGTTTGCACTGTCGATAATATGACAGGCAGCTGCCACAGAGTAAATAATACACTGTTTGAGCCATACTAATCATTGTGTTGCAGGGGTCTCGTTTTTATGAGAATGAGCTGAAGAAGGAGCAGCAGGTGAACCATAAGATTGAGAAGATGTTGCAGCAGAAGGCTCAGCATACTGATCAGCAGATCCGACAAGCTGAGCTCGAGGTTTGTGTGCAGGCTGTACTAAAAAAGGCTGCACAGATCCGCGACCCTTGCAATGCACTATAATGCTCATAATATATATTTCACAGCCCCTTTGTCAATCCTTACTTCATCATGGAGGTTAAGTTTGAGTTGGTGATGGTAATTTTCAGGATAGGTTCAGACAACGCTCTATACACACGGTAGCCTCGCGAGGAATGAACCTCAGGCAACGAGCTTCAAAACCACCATTCCGTGCATTAAATTGTATAACTGAAGATTATTTAAGATTTGTCTTAATAGATTTATGCTCATGTGCTGATATACCTTTAGATTAGTAGAACGAAACAGACAAACCAAGTCAGAACGTATGAGACAAAGCATACGAATGTGCTATTTGAAACCACGCAAAAAGTGAAATGTCATGTTTTGAATCACAACCCCCCTCGCCCCACACTAACAACATTTCATACAATTATCGTAGAGAGAGAGAGAGCAAATTGTTACCGGGCCATTAAATTGCTCTAAATCTCTTTACCCGATATCGTAACATTGCCCAGATGGACGGTCTGGTGGCCCATCTGGAAGAGAGTCGTGACCTCAGCCGCACCATCGTGCACGTGGATATGGACATGTTCTATGCCGCCGTGGAGATGAGGGATCGCCCGGAGCTCAAGGACAAGCCAATGGCCGTCGGATCAATGAGCATGCTTGTGAGAGCTCGCGACACACTTTCATCCACTATAATTATTACAAAACGTCGTAGGTTTGTCACGGCTAAAGGTATAAGAATTGCTCTGCATAGTTGGTCTTTCGTGATAGCTGTGGCACTGAGTGTCCCTTCTCTCTCCTTCGTGGCGTTTTGCCTCCTGTGTTGGAGGCATCAGAAACGTTTTGCCTTTCAAGTTGGAGGCAGCATCAGAAACGCCTGTAGCTGAGGAGAATTTGTGCAGCACAAGGTGATGCAGGACTGGCCTCCACGTTGGCATTTGTGTGTCATTTGGAGGTGGGAATTACCACGTGCAATCCCAAATTTGCAATATGGCAATACAGTGCTATGCAAAATATGCTCTAAAAACGTACGCAAATTATATCGTCTGTTTAGCAAAATATTATATCGTAATTATCCTTGCTAATTTTATTTAAT
This sequence comes from Mordacia mordax, assembly GCA_036362905.1. Classification (NCBI taxonomy): domain Eukaryota; kingdom Metazoa; phylum Chordata; class Hyperoartia; order Petromyzontiformes; family Petromyzontidae; genus Mordacia; species Mordacia mordax. The sequence continues at coordinate 7,750,917 of JAZEWT010000016.1, forward strand.
GTGAAATTTCGTGACAAAGTATTCCATTAAATAGCAAATAGCTATTACTCATTAAATAGTCACTTTGAAAAATGTTCTTAGAAGCAATGATGGCATGGAAATACAAAAAAAGTAAAATACAATTATCAAATAATGGGAAACAGATTTTATGATAATTACATCATGAATATTAATATCACATGGATTAATAAAACTTCATTTATTATTTAACAGGTAAACTTTATTAGACTGTTGGCTCTTTTGCAGATGTTACCTGGTCACATATTATAGCTCATCGAAGTGTGTTATCATATGGACATTATGGTAGCTAAATAATCCGAGTGCATTCTTACTTAATTTGGAGGTCAAAACCGGAGGACCTTGTGTTTGGGTCGAACCCACAATCTCTTGCGTACGAGGAGAGGCTGATGTCACCTCGCTACTGTGGCACCCCACTATTGTATGAATCCATGGAAAATGACATTGTGACATACGTATCGTTTTCTTAGCCAGGTGAGAATGCAGCAACATTCACAGCCACCTCCGGTGAGATGAGGCTGAGTAGAGTAACTGGTTATGTGATGCAACTTTGGCTATAAGTTTGATACATAATAAGGATGCCTAGTGGATGGGAAATTCCAAGGGAATGGTATGGACCACCCCGCTTCATAAAATTGACAACCACTGTTGAAATTTAGGAATGGTAAGGGATTGCCAAGAGGCACTTTGCGAGTGGACTTTGGAAATTAGATGCTGCTTCCCACTGGGCCAGTGGCAGGAAATCTACGGTTCCGTGGGCTGTAATCGACTTCATTTAATAAGGCCCGCGGCTGCACGGCGGCCATCAATTCGAGTCGGCCCACTGCAGATATTTCTTCGTCACGGAGAGAATCATAGCCACAAAAATAAATAAAACACAATTTTTTTTTATCGTTGCTGATTTTCCATTCTAATGCCGTTGTTGTTGAGTCGCCGTTCTCTCTGCAACTCTGTGCAGCGTTTTGTGACTCTCGGGTGAAAAGCACTCTATAGATGCAATTATTATTAATAAGCATGTACCAGGCAGGAATATGTTCCGTATTGGTAAATTGATGGCTCCTTTCGGTGACAAGGGACTGAGGGGTGTGGGTTAATGTGTAGCGCACGAAAGTAATTTAAAAAATTCTATTTGCTTCTCAGGAAATGTTCCGCATCCCTGGTTCAGTTATATACTTCCACACTTTATTGGTGCATAGAGGTCTACATTTGAAAGCTATGTCCCAGGCTGTCTGAAGCCTCCTTGTCAAGCCGATGCTGTATTTAGACTTACTTTACCTACGTACACGATAAAACGCCAGCAGAAAATCCAATTATTCGTAGAGTTCCCATGTCATTGATTTAAAATCCCCGTGGAAAAAGTTGTTTTTGAACGCCTCTCACTGCAACAGGCAGCGCATCTCGGTGCACTTTTATAAATAGCTTAAATAGCTTTGAGCGTCTCCTGCAAATCCATTACCCTCACAACGACCCCGTGGGTGTTCTGAGTTCGTAAACATCAGCTTCTTTGAGGTTAGGAGGGATTAATGACTCAGTGACCATGTGCTTCTCCCTGCTCACATGTTGCACCGTAGGTAATGGGATTTGTGATCTTAGTTTAGGCATTTGTTTTCATTCCTACGGGCTGTTTGTTCTCTTAACTGCTGAAAATATACACAGGGTATGACTTAAAATGTGGAGCGGTAACCCACTATAACTGTTTATATGTTAACCAGTATGCTGGCCTTGAAATTTGATAACAAATGTTGTAACTAATAGATCAACCCCTTGGTCAGTACTCTTCTGTATGAAGGTTTCCCCGCACGCTGCTGGTCTTAGTTGTGTCACTGTACGTCCCGCTTGTCAGTGTGGGTTGGCGAAAAGGGTGGTGGTCTAGCATTGCTTTAAGGTATCACTCACCACTGATGGCCAGCCGTGGCCAGTGCATTGTTAGTGCCGCAGCGCAATGATCACTGAGCAAACGAAGGCGTGTGCAGTCTGCCTGCGCGTATTAATGTAGGCGCTGTAATTCTTTGTTTGTAGTCCACGTCAAACTACCACGCCCGCAGGTTCGGCGTGCGTGCCGCTATGCCGGGCTTCATCGCCAAGAAACTTTGTCCCGATCTCGTCGTCTGCCCACTGAATTTCGACAAATACTCTGCTGTGAGCAAGCAGGTGAGGTGTATTACTCGTTTGTGTAGACACTCCCCATTTAGAGGATAGGTCTTGCAGAATAAGAGTGCATATTTGCATAACCGGGTGGCCCAGTGGATAGCGCTGTCGTCTCACAAGAGGATCCCGGGTTCGAATCTCGGCTCGGATGCCTTTCTGTGTGGAGTTTGCATGTTCTCCCCGTGTCCGCGTGGGTTTTCGCCGGGCACTCCGGTTTCTTCCCAAAGTCCAAAACATGCTGCTGCATAGGTTATTTGGGTTGCAGACTAAATTGCCCACAGTGCCCGGTGATGGACTGGCGTCCCATCGTGGGTATATCCTTCCCTTGCGCCCTGTGTCTGCCGGGATAGGCTCCGGCTTCACCGTGACCCTGTATAGGACTAAGCGGTTTCAGACAATGAGATGACATGAGAATGAACATCTGACGTGGATTCAATTTTACAGGTCCGGGAGATCCTTGCCGATTATGACCCAAACTTTCTACCATTGAGCCTGGACGAGGCTTACCTGGACATCACGGCTCACCTTGAGGAGCGGCAAGCCTGGCCCGAAAGCCACCGCACCTTTGCCGCTCACCAAGGACTGTGCCAGGGAAGGGACTGCGACGAGTGCAGGTTGGCAGTGACCGGCTCTGTGGCGCACAACGCTTGTGACGAAAACTCATTAAAGGTGCTCGGAAACGGTGCCACAGAATGCGCACGTGATGACCCAGACGTACCGGCGAGAGGTTTTACGACCGGCAAAGAGACGGATGAAACGAAAGATGGTGCATCTCTCGAGAATTGCTCGCCGGAACTGTTCGACAGCACCCCGCCGCAGACCAGCGGAAGTGAAACGGCTGCGTTAGGGTCTGGCGCCAGCGCGAGCTGTATCGGGGCACCCGGGCGGTCATTGGCGGCGGCGGCGGTGTTTGGGCTGAGCGTCGACGAGGCTGTTCGAGAAATGCGATTCCGCATCGAGCAGAAAACTGGGCTTACGGCAAGCGCCGGTGAGTTGATGCGTCTTGAGTCACACTCCAGAAGGACCTGGCTGTGACAACGATTACTTTATCAGCAATTTACAGCCTGTTCGGAATCCACTTTTGATTGAAGGTCCCCACACCCATCCCCCCCCCTCCCCATTTGTTGGTCTTAGGTGTTGTTTGACAATACTTAACCACATTGGAAAGTGTGGATTAGTGAAGGGTTGGGGTAGCCAAGCTCTGGCTTTCATCACAGATCTTAGCCGTGACTGGGATTCTAAAACACCTCTGACGTGCGTGTTAGCAGTCGATTTGTGGGTGTTTGGTGGCACGTTTCGGTCTGCGTGCAGGCATAGCCCCCAACATGATGCTGGCCAAGGTTGGCAGCGACATGAATAAACCCAATGGGCAGTACCGCGTGATGCCCACCAGGGACGCCGTCCGCCTCTTCGTGGATGAGCTGCCAATACGCAAGGTGCCCACGATGCGTCGGTTCCCCCGTGTGAAATTATCTAGCATCTCAGACGCATGCAGATGCTTACATTGCCCATATAATCAGTGCGGTGATTAAGAGCCACATTATTAAATGCCACGCACTTACGACTCACTTTTTGCAGGAGAGCATTGATAAAATTTCACAATAATTGGCAAAATGGGCGACACGGTGGCCCAGTGGGTAGCACTGTCACCTCACAGCAACAAGGTCCTGGGTTCGAATCTCGGCTCGGGTGCCTTTCTGTGTGGAGTTTGCATGTTCTCCCCGTGTCCGCGTGGGTTTTCACTGGGTACTCCGGTTTCCTCCCTCAGTCCAGAAACATGCTGCTGCATCGGTTAATTGGCTTGCAGACTAAATTGCCCGCAGTGCACGGTGATGGACTGGTGTCACATCGTGGGTATATACGTACCTTGCGCCCTGTATGCCGGAATAGGCTCCGGCTCACCGCGACCCTGTACAGGACTAAGCGGTTTCTGACAATGAGATGAGATGAGAATAATTAGCAAATTTGGGATGTCTCTCTATTAAGAAATTATCCAGTGGTTCTGTTTTTATCTGGACAACAACACTGGCACCTAATCCCCTACTCTTTGTAAGTTAGTCTGTATGGTTTAGGGGGATTTTAATCTGATTTCGTATATATATATATACGCTGCTACACACGTGTGCTGAAATGCCCCCTTGTACCGGCAGGTGAATGGCATCGGGAAAGTGACGGAGAAGATGCTGAACGCGCTGGGCGTGCTCACGTGCGCGCACCTGCACCGGCAGCGAGCGCTGCTGGCGCTGCTCTTCTCCGAGGGCTCCTGCCGGCACTTCCTGCGCATCTCCATGGGCTTGGGCTCCACTCACCTGGACAGGTGGTCAAAGTGACGGGCGGCACGCCGACGCGGCGCATTCCGGTTGTGGCCCTGCTGCTTACGTGCGGCGCGGTCGATCGCGGATGGTGGTATGGGATCGGCGCGTGATGTTGATGTCGTTGCTGGTTTCAATGGCCGGCACCCAGGTTGATCCGGTTTGGCCGTTGCCCCACCAATGGTGGCGGTGTTGGAGCAGAATTGTGCGGCGCAATGTGCTTCGTTGTTTTGTCTGAAACCTCGCCCTGTTTGACAAGAGTGCTTGGAAGAATATTGCTCTCTATTAACAGTAATGTACACATTATTGCCACTAACGTGTCTGTCTCACAGCCTCTGTTTTTATGGTTATGCGTGCTTTGTTTATTCCAAAGGGACGGGGAGCGCAAAAGCATGAGCACAGAAAGGTCAGTCTGCACCACTGGTTTGTGATGGAGATTTAGTGGAAGCTATCTGTGGCCAGGAGACATTCTCAGTCAATTAATCGTTTTTTTTACTTAGACTGGAAGGAAGCATTGAGTTACTTAGCTCTTTTTAACAGTTGTCCAGTGGAGAGGCGACGGATGTCCAGCTCGTGTTTCCTATAGGACGTTCAGCGAGATAAACAAGCCAGAGGAGCTGTACAGCTTGTGCTCAGAGCTGTGTGGAGACCTGGCCAGTGATCTCAGCAAGGAGGGACTGAAGGTATCCACACTCGTGACCACACTATGTAATGCCTTTGACAGGAATGCTCATTTATCGATGCCTGTAAGCAGTGTAGGAAATGATTTATGCTCTGCATGTGTCTATATGCATGTGACTTACAGATGGAAACTGAATTTTCATATACAGGGAGCCCTCCCTACACTCCAACACCCGTGTTGTACAGCTTGGTCGCCCATCCAAACAGTTTCCAGGCTCAAGCCTGCTTCTCATTCTCGATAGTGAATGTGGCGCCACGTATCTATAACGATTCAACCATGTGGTCATCACCTGTACAAAGAGTCAGTCATAGTAGGTTAGTGACCGGTAAGGGTGAAGAGAAACCGTCAATATGTGTGTGTGTCCATACTAGTTGGCGCAGTAGGGAGTACAGATGATGCATCTTCCAGGCATCTCAGTCAGGCAACTCATGGCACCTGAGTCTGTGCCATGACCTGCCAGCGAACCTTCGACACTTTACATGGCGTCATTGTGCATGTGGCTTGGTAAAAGCACTGTGGTGACATCATCACCACAGTGCTGTGGCGAATGGCAGTTATTGTTAGCAGGCGGCTGCGCTAGGCCGTGACGCGCTATTAGCGCGCTGCGCCGCAAGACGCGTGACTTGAGCAATAGATTACAGTGGCAGGTGGCATCTAAGCCTGTATAAGCTTGCTGTAGGGTGGCTTACCCTCTTAAAGAGCACCTTGTACAGTACAGACCTGGGATCAATTATAATTACACACAGAGCAGCATTGTCAGCTTACAATCACGTTATGCTTGCAATTCATTATGAATGATACAGTTACAATTGTAATTGACCTAGGTCGAGCGGTGTGTAAATTATCTTATCTCATTTTCAGAAACAGCTTAGTCCTGTTCAGGGTCGTGGTGAGCCGGAGCCTATCCCGCACACACAGGGCGCAGGGCAGGGATATGCCCACGATGGGACGCCAGTCCATCACCGGGCACTGCGGGCAATTTAGTCTGCAAGCCGATTAACCTATGCAGCAGCATGTTTTTGGACTGTAGGAGGAAACCGAAGTGCCCGGCGAAAACTCACGCGGACACGGGGAGAACATGCAAACTACACAGAGGATGGCACCCGAGCCGAGATTCGAACCCGGGACCTTCCTGCTGTGAGGCGACAGCGCTACCCACTGGGCCACCGCGCCGCTCTGTGTAAATTATCTGCAAGTTATTTAGTCTCAAATATTCAATATTTAGACTTTACAATTCACTCCTACTCATGGTTGTGGCCTCACTACCACCTTATGTGCCATGCGGACCCCAATAGGTGCTCACAGCTCGCTGCACCCTCGAGAAACTTCATCGGGGGAACGTGTATTTTGTGAATCGACTGAACAGGGACGCACAGTGACTGTGAAGACAAAAAGCGTGAGTTTCGAAGTGAAAACCAGAGCTGTGTCGCTTCCCGCACCCATCGCGTCGAGGGAAGAAATTTACGCGGCCGCCAAGGAGCTTCTCAAGACGGAAATGGACACCATCTCTCCACAGCCACTGCGCCTGCGGCTCATGGGTGCGAGACGACTGCCTCTGACCAGCGAATATTAACAGCTTCGCAGTGCAGAGAGCGAGCGAGCTCAATTTCCATTAACATTCAATCGTTGTGGTTAAACAAATTACGGTGACGTCTGTATTTCTTGTGTCATACTCTTTGTACGTGCAGTTCTTGCAGTGTGCGATGCGTTGTGCTGCCTAGTAGAGAAACTAAGTTCGTTGTGGCTGTTTCCCACTGATTTACCAGGGAGGGGATAGACTGATGCCCAGTTCCCGGCCAGTGCTCCGGTCACCTTGTACCGCAGAGCTACCAGTTAGCGGTGCTCCCTGCTACGGTGTAAGTGCGTGCCGATGACGTGCATTGCATCCTCCCTGCCTGCACTTTGCGCGAGCGTAGGGGTGAGGCTCTCGGGCTTCGTGAGCCGGGCGGAGCAGAAGCAGAGGCAGCAGTCGATCAGCGCATTCGTGCAGAGCACGAGCAGGGAGGCCGCTGCGTCCCACGCCGAACCCGGCCCGTGCGGCCCGGCGCCTGGCGAGCCGGTGGTACGAGCGCTCATCTCCCAATGCAGCGCCACTCGTGCGCTTTCGTCCACAGTTCCAGAGACTGCTCTTTCGGGATAGCCGTGTCGATCGCTATTCCCCTCTCTCGTTCACGACGTTTTGCCTCGCACGTTTGAGGCATGTTCTGGCATCCTGTGAGTGAGTCGCGAAGGAAGAGCGATCGACGTGGCTATCCATCATCATGCAATGAGCTGTGAAAACCTACATCTGTACAACTCCAGAAACATTTTAAAACATGAACTATGACTCTATATATATATATATACCCCTATGGATCATAACTGTTTGGTCGTCTGCATGTTAATAATAATAATAATTGCACCTCTAGAGTGCTTTTCACCCGAGATCACAAAGCGCTGCACAGAGCTGTGGAGAGAATGGCATGACAACAACATCATCAGAGCAGTTCAACTGAAAATCAATGGCTATAATTGAGAGAACATGAAACGTCACGTGACCAAAAGGTACCAATCCTTTACTTCTTCAGCACACTTTTGCGTTGAATAGCATATCCACAACATTTACTCGGTAGCCCATAACACCTGCGTCTGTCCCGTGAACTGCTATCAGCGAGCTCTCGACATTTTGCATGGCCTCAAAGTGCACCTGGACTGGTACAGACGCCGTGGTTGCGTCACCGCATCTTAGTGGCGAATGGTGGTGGATGTTGTGTTCGGTCGAGTACTCTTAGCGAGCACCTTGTGTTCGAATGAACCCCAGAGCAATGTGACCTCGAGTCTCGTGCTCCTGCTCAGGTCTCCCTTGCTGAACAGGTGGAGGGTTGTTCCAGACACAGCAATCCAAAGACCATCAGACTTAAGGAGGTGGGCTTCAATAAGAAAATCTGGCTATATAATTCTGCTCCAATACCCCCATCATTGGGTAGCTAGTAGCCAACCAGGTCAACCTGAATACTGGCCGTTTAAACCGACAACAATAATCAATGTGCACATTTGTTCGTTTAATTTTAGACTCATCATCCGCTCAACGAACCAAGTGCACCGGGCTCTGCTGCCGGGGCTGTGCCAGGCCCCGAGCAAGATGCCGGACTTCCGGATGTTCGTATCAAATCGTTCTTCCAGCGGATTCAGGCTGAGCGGCAGAGCCAGCTCGTCAAGCAGCCGTCAGCTGCTGCGCCCAGCCTGGCGTCAAAACCCCACGGGCCGTGTGTTGGCACCACCTGCCAGCCCTCGCCCGCGTTGACCACTGACCTCGGCGGCGGCCGCTCGACCCAGTGCGGGGAGGACGCCGCGCCGGTGTACACGTGCCCGGTTTGCGACGTGCACCAATACAGCGGAAGCCTCGCCGAGTTCAACGCGCACATCGATGAGTGCCTCCATAAAACGGAGCGCCTGGGCGTCGATCCCCCGGGCAGTTCCAGTGACGGCACGGGGTGCGGGCGCGGGTTTGAAGAGGAGCAACGCCGGACTCGAACTGCGTCACTCGCCAAAGAAGGCGACGGCGAGCTGCGGCAGAGCACGTGCGCCGCGTCGGCGGTCGAGCAGGTGTTACACGGAGGTGTAGAGAAATGTGCGAAGCAAAGGAGCCCAACAAATGAACTTGCGTGCCTTTCGGAAGAGAGCGAGCGGACACGTACTGGTAAATATCCTCTCAACCACGGAGAATCTGAGAGCCGGCGAATCGAATCGTGGGATTCTGACAGCACCGCTGTCCGGCCAGCAGACGCTCTCGGAGAATGCGTGATTCCCTGGCAGCGGGCAGGTGGAGGTGGATCGCCGGTGGAGCATCCCGGGGACCGGGAAGAGGCCTCTGCCGCAACCGGGACGAGCGCATCTGCCGCAGCAGCAGCAGCAGCCACTCTTACCTGCCCGATCTGTCTGTGTCCTCAAGATTCGTCCGACCTGGTGGCTTTCAACAGCCACGTGGACATCTGCCTCAACACCAGAGTCATCAAGGAGCTCACAGGCCACAGCCAAGGTGTGTCACGTGCCTGTGGTGAGCGATTTTTATCACTCTCCAGTGTCGCTCTTTCAGGATAGCTGTGTCGAGCGTTCCTGCTCTCTTCGCACTGTTTAGACTCCCACATTGGAGATAGCGCCTGAGGATGCCTCCAACGTGGGAGGCGAAACGTCGCGAAGAAGAGAGGTGGAGCGATCGATGCGGCTATCCCGAAGGAGCAACTTTTTGAAGCAATCATTATGCATCGAGCCGTGAAAACCTACGTAATTACATTGGAGATATCGTCAGGCTGATGGGAGAAATTTTTATACATCAAGCTCTGAAAACATACATCAATATGTCTATGACCGTGTTAACAATAGTGGCATCTTCATTGCTGGTGTTGCTCTAAAACATGTTCTAAGTGGTGAATTGTGCAATGTATGTTCCAGGATCAGCAGAGGCAAGAAAGCAGCAAAACTCTTCCAGTGGAAGGCTGAAAAGGTAACACTAATTTAATTACTCTGCACACACTAGCCTGCACCTGTCCAGTGATGTATTTTGGTTAAACATGTGCATGCCTCAATGAAATCCATTTTTGGGTCAGGTCACGTAAAAAATTATAAATTATAAAATAGTGTCGTTTAACCCTCCACCACCCGACACGGCCAATTAGCAAGGGGTTGTCACGTTGAACAGAAAACGCGCCAATTCCTTTACTATCTCAACACACCGGTGTGTTGAAGAGCGACCCCACAATATTTAAAAAAAATTATTGTGGGAGATAGTAAGATAGTAAAGGAATTGGCGCGTTTTCTGTTGAATGTGACAACCCCTTGCTGATTGGCCATGTCGAGTGGTGGAGGGTTAAACGACACTTTAATAATTTATAATTTTTTACGTGACCTGACCCAAAAATGGATTTCATTGATAATATTGGTCACGAAAGCCTTCAAATTAATGTGCATGCCTATGGCTAATTTACCTAGAATGCACCCGATAACACCAGATCTCAAAAGCTAAGCTAGTTTGAGTCTGGAAAGTGCTTTATTGGGTGAACACAATATGAGAGTGCAGTAACATCCATGATTGGACTCTCTTCATTTGCACTTACATCTAAGCTACCCACCTTCATCAACGCGACCTGACCAGTGTGGTGAAGTGTGGCCAAATGATATCCACAACCTACATGGTGTGGGAGGCTCTCATCCTGCAGGGAATTGACAAAAGGTACCTAAAGATGTAGACGTATTTTACAAACACAACACATAATACAGGCACTCCCTGAATTACAAAAGTCTTATGAACGCTCGTATTTACAAACACGCTGCCATAAATGAATATACATAAAACTTGTGTTTTTGTAACCGATGTATTTTTGTTCTTGCTGCGTACAGGATACCATAAAATATTGTGTTCCGACTTCAGGTTTTATAAACTGTACATATCTACAATATAACAATTAATGTCCAGATCCTGACAACGTTAAGTGCATCTCATCTCATCTCATTATCTGAAACCGCTTAATCCTATATAGGGTCATGGTGAGCCGGAGCCTATCCCGGAAACACAGGGCGAAAGGCAGGAATACACCCGACGACGGGACGCCAATCTATCGCCGGGCATTGCGGGACAATTTTAGTCTGCGAGCCAATCAACCTATCCAGGAGCATGCTTTTGGACTGTGGGAGGAAACCGGAGTACCCGGCGAAAACCCACGCGGACACGGGGAGAGCATGCAAACTCCACACAGAAATGCACCCGAGCCGAGAGATTCGAACCCGGGACCTTCTTGCTGTGAAGCGTCAGCGCTAACCACTGGGCCACCGCGCCGCCCACGTTAAGTGCATTATTCGTATAAAGTATAGTACACTTAGCATCAAGTATCATGTTCCAACCTGGGAACAAAATGACTTGCGGGCTCGGGAATGGAAACTTTGTGTCGCCCTGAGAATGCTCATATCTGAATATGCAATGGGTTGGTAAAGTATAACAAGAAAGCATAAAACCACAGAACAGCCTTGTAATCCTGTGTGAACCATGTACGTATCTCAACATTCCCCGCACACGTGCGCCTAATATTCCCGTTTTACCGTCTCGTCCAGGCCGCAAGCTAACTCCAAGAAGCCTGCAGCCAAACGGACGAAACCCTCTCCATCCAAAGCTGGCATCGAGCGTTTTTTCAGATGAAATGAACGCAAGGTTGCTCGTGAAAAATAATTCTCAAGTTAATCTTGCTTTTAACGATGGCAATGATGGTGATGAGAAAGGGAAAATGATATCAGTTGTGGTGACAGTGTGCGTAATGCGATTAGCACTTTTTAACCATTATCCAAACGTGTACACTCATTATTTAATTACCCATCATGATTTCAATGGCTGGTTGATATGAATTTTAGCTCATTCACTTTAAGTGATAGCGTTATGTGTTTTTGACGCTAATTGAGGGTAATGTTTTCAAGTGTCTTTTTTTTAACGTCCTGCATTGAACTGGCGTCAAATCCTGGATAAATCACCACCTTGCACCCTATGTCTGCGGGATAGGCTCCAGCCCCCCGCGACCCTGTACAGGAGTAAGCAGATACTGATAATGAACATTTTAACGTTGCTGGGCATTTGTTCAGTATGGTGAGCAGTGATCGTTGCTGAGGTCATGTGGCTTCGGCCCTGGCTGTTTATGAACAAATCAGTGTGGTGGCTACTCACGTGCATTTCATCCCAATCAGATTCATGTTATAAGCGCAACCATGGAATGTTGGACCTGAAATATCCGTGTCTTTAGCTTTACAATCATGCCCTCTGCAGTATTCTTTAAAAATATATATTACATTCATTTAAAAAAAAATATATGGTTGCAGTGAAGCTTATTTATATACGTCAGGGATATGTATGTGCTTGGAAGGTCTATGAAAGTTATTTATTGTTGATGCAATAAAGGCATTTTATAAAGATTGTAGTACCGAATTGTGTATGAATGATTTGCTTTGTTACCTCTAGATAAGCACGTGTTAATCTTTCCATAATGATTAGACAAAGCCAAGAGGTTCAGTTTCGGTACCAATACAGGGTCGTGGGTTGCCAGAACCTATCCCAGTAAACAGGTGCGAGGAGGGGCTATACCCTGGAAGTGACACCAGTACATCGCAGGGCACTTTTTGGGGCAATTTACTCAGCAGGACAACCTAGGCCGCAGCGTGTCTTTGGACGGTGTGAGGAAACCGGGGTACCCGGGAAAAACCCACACGGACATGGGGAGAGAACACACAAACTCTACACAGAAGGGCACCTTAAGCCGGGAACCAAACCCGGAACCTTACTGTGAGGCAGCAGCGCTGCTCACTGCCCCACCGCGCCGCTTGAAGCCAAGGGGTCAATGACTGAAATAATTACTGTCAAAACCACAACACTACTCATCAGAAACAGCCTTAGTACAACTAGACGCAAAGGCCTGTTGGGACTGAAAATCCATGATCCATGGCCCCTGCAGTGAGAGCCATATGCCAAGTGCAGCAAGACAGCGATCCATGCCAATCGTGAAGTGAGCCATCCTCTGCGAGCCATGTGTCATGAGAAACGTCCAGGGAACAAGAGTGCGCCACGAGCGGTGAGCTGTGTCCCATGTTCAGGGAGCCGGTGAACCACATGGATGTGGAATTACCTGGAGCAAGCTTTGACAGTGACCCAAGGGCAATGAGCCGTGAACCACGGGCATTGAGCAAAGCCCTCTGTACTAGGGTGACTCATGACCAGTGAGTAATGCCTCCTTTAATAGTGAGCTTATAAGCTATGGGCATGGTGGCATCGCCCTGTGATAAAGTCACAGATACCTCCCTGCTAGAGTGAACCATGCCCCCTGTGCCAGCACCATTTCCAATATCCCACCACCAAACCAATTGTTCTAGCACCATGTCCCCTGTGCCATAACCATGCCCCGTCCCAGCACCATGTTCCCTGTGCCAGCACCATGTCCACTGTACTAGCACCAGTCCCCTGTGCCACAACCATGCCCACTGTGATAGCACCACGCCCCTGTGCCACCACCATGGCTCCTGTGCCACTACCATGCCTCGTGCCACCACCATGTCCCTGTGCCACCACCATGCCTCCTGTGCCACCACCATGCCTACTGTGCCACCACCATGCCTCCTGTGCCACCACCATGCCTCCTGTGCCACCACCATGTCCCGTGTTCCACCACCATGCCCCCGCTGTGCCATGCACAAGGCCTCCTGTGCCAGGCACGATCTCCCCCCCCCCCTGCCAAAGAGAGCCGCGCGCGTCCCTCCCGCTGCGATATCGGGCGGCTCCTGCACGCGGCGGCGGGGCCTCTCCGGCGCGATTCCGCCTCCGTCGTCGTCATGATGGGGGACGATCTCGCGTCGGAAGACGACGTTCGTGAGTAGCGGCGCGCGGATGAGCAGAGAGTTGCTGATGTTGGTGATCGTGACCGCGATGGTGTTGATGGGGCGTTAGCGCTAAGATGGCTGGCTCGCTCGTTCGCTATCGGGATGCACGCCGTGCCCGTACTGTAGCAGAGAATGGGTGTCGGGGCAGAGCGTGAGGACTGTAAGGTTGATGAATGAATGAAGGCGTTGATTGATTTAATTGAGCACGGCTGCGCGCTTTGAAAGAAAGAAAAATACACCTGCTAATTATTTAAAATCAAAATAATACATTGCAGCCATTCTCTATCCACCGGTGTATGGATAAAGGCCGGATTTTTTAACCCAACGTCGGTCATGTGTGATTTTTAACCATACTTCACCATGTTGGTTAGAGCGGGTATTTAGTGAAGTGGGTGGAAGGGGAGTGAAGGACCTGTTCTGAAGTCACTGGCCAGTGTCGCCACTGATGTTCGCCTTGACTGGAAATCACAATGGGAAACGCGCTCATCAGCTGCCAGCGATGATGATTTAGTAAACATCTCGTGCCTAATATAACCCTATAACTCTGGATGCTCCCGCAGTATTTTATTAATGTTGCTGCATTTTGGAAGGAGAGGTGGCTCAGGAGGTATGAGGTCGATACCCAGTCACGGCCGATATCGACCTTGGGCATCCTCAAATTCATCCACCAGCAGTGACCAGCCTAGTGAAGTATGGTCAAACAACCTCTGTCACCGACACGGCGTGCGAGAGGTCTTCATGCAGCAGTGGATTGACAACTCGCTCTAAATTGTAACTGTAAAAATGTACAGGTATATGTAGCAGGTGCAGAAACTTGGTATTTATTTGTAGTAGAGTACACGTGCGCATTATGCGTTAATGGTGGATGTGTAATTCATGTACTGTATAATGGAACAAATGTTTTTATTTTACCTCGAGTCCAAACTTTCGTAACTGCACATTTTACCTGAACAACACCAAGGCTTTTATGTCATCAGCTTAATTTTCCCACTTGTTGATGACTCTTCTGAAACAACGCGATTTTACGTTTAAGTCCCCACATTTGCATCAGGACTGTCAACGTTCTTACGCCCGCTTAACGTCAGAAGAACGTGTGACACGCCGTAGGGCGGGTACTCTGCAAGTTTGCACCGTGCTGCGTGCTCCATGGCATCGTGTTCTTGTTAAACATTGCCACGGAGATTAAGGCAATGGGGCGTCGTGCTGGCCACTCACCCCCTCTCGTGCTACTATAACAGCACTTAACCATACAGTCTGTAAGGCAGTGGTTTTCAAACTTATTTACTTGCGACCCAAGGCAAAAATAAATGTTCATGTCGGGGACCGGACAAAATCTTTCGACCATAGTTTTTATTGCAGTGAATCGTAATACATTTTGTTCTGCAACGATATTTGGATTTTTAAAAATATTGTTTCTGTTGCCAATTTTCCTTTCTAATTACGTTGTTGTTGGCGCGCCGTTCTCTCCGCTGCTCTATGCAGCGCTTTGTGACCCTCGGGTGAAAAGCGCTCGATAAATGCAATTATTATTATTATTTAAATTGAACTAGGCGACCAGGGGCACTTTGAGAAGCGCAGTGTGCAGGCCATGAGCTCGATCTGTGTGCTCGCCGATTGCGCACGCAGTGCTCAAGTCGGAGAAGGAACTGCATGAGGTGGCGCGACGGAACGACGTGGCCCGTCTGCGCGAGCTCATCAAGAAGGGCGTCGATGTGAACGCCAAGAGCAGCGTGAGCTGAGGGCCCTGGCGCCGCCGCGGTCGAGCGCGGGGGGGGGGG
>JAZEWT010000016.1:7792285-7803592 GCA_036362905.1 Mordacia mordax
TGTGTTAGAGAGCAACACGCCGGTGTGTTAGATAACAACACGCCGGTGTGTTAGATAACAATACGCCGGTGTGTTAGATAATAATACGCCGGTGTGTTAGATAACAACACGCCGGTGTGTTAGATAACAACACGCCGGTGTGTTAGATAACAATACGCCGGTGTGTTAGATAACAACACACCGGTGTGTTAGAGAGCAACACGCCGGTGTGTTAGAGAGCAACGCGCCGGTGTGTTAGATAACAACACGCCGGTGTGTTAGAGAGCAACACGCCGGTGTGTTAGATAACAATACGCCGGTGTGTTAGATAACAACACGCCGGTGTGTTAGAGAGCAACGCGCCGGTGTGTTAGATAACAACACGCCGGTGTGTTAGATAACAACACGCTGGTGTGTTAGAGAGCAACACGCCGGTGTGTTAGATAACAACACGCCGGTGTGTTAGATAACAAACCGCCGGCGTGTTAGATAACAACACGCCGGTGTGTTAGATAACAATACGCCGGTGTGTTAGATAATAACACGCCGGTGTGTTAGATAACAACACGCCGGTGTGTTAGATAACAACACGCCGGTGTGTTAGATAACAAACCGCCGGTGTGTTAGATAACAACACGCCGGTGTGTTAGATAACAACACGCCGGTGTGTTGGATAACAACACGCCGGTGTGTTAGAATGTTGACTTTTACATCTGATTTTATTGCTCTTTCGAGCGACTTTTCCAAAAACGAAATATACACCGAATACATGATATAATTTGTACAACGGTTTACACAACCCGTATCCCACAACCCCTTCAATACAAGTTGTAACGCACACGCATTCAATTTACAGATAATGTGACAGAGAAAGGTTGGGTCTTGGAGAGGGGCGGTAAGATCCACAGAAAAGAGTGCAAATTAAAATGTGAAACGAAGGATCCCCTGAGTGTCTGTGCACAGAGCGCTGCCCCAGCGCTGCAGGAAAGTGGCCACCTCCCCGGCGTTTTTATAGAAGGCGGCTCCATGCGGAGCCGCGCCTTGATGAGGCCTTTGGTCATCGCTAACGCAGAGCTTTCACCCGCGTCAGACTGCAGCAGCTCCTTGCGCATCTTGTAGATCGCGAGCCTCGCCTGAGCAGGGACAAGGTGGGCGATGCTATTACGGTCACCCGCGCTTCGCGATGCACAGCTGCACACGATGGCGTTGCTGTGGAACGGCGCCACCCAGTTTCCTGAAGATGCCGCGCAGGAACCGAAACAGCGGGCGCAGTCGCCGGCATCTGAGGAACTGGTGAGCGAGGTCCCCTCTCTCTCTCTCCGCAGTCGACACAGGCGTCTGATGTCCCGGGGTGGACTCGGTTGGCCCACGCGGCCGAGCGCAGCGCTCAACGCGTCAGCCTCCACCATAGGTTTCCGCATCATTTTGTGGCGGGCGGCCTGAACATCTGCTTCCATTTTGGGACAACCTCCACCAGCGTGCAGAAGTGGCCCCTCCTCCATTTGGAGTCCGGCAGGCTTTCGAGGTCTCTGTGGTGCAGTTCTTTCACGCAGTGCGTGCACAACACCCGCTTGCAGACATCCTGTAGCGCCACTCCTCTGCACTGCTCTGCTTTAAGGGGCTTTCCCGCGTCCTTACGCCCAGCGAACTGGGTGCAGGAGCATTGCAGGGGGGTGGCCACGTGCTTTAACCCGGCAGGTATCTATTGGAGGCTCAATCCCAGCGCCTTCACGGCACTGAGCACCTCGCGCAACAGTCTCTGTTAGATAATAACACGCTGGTGTGTTAGAGAGCGGCACGCAGGTGTGTTAGAGAGCAGCACGCAGGTGGGTTAGAGAGCAGCACGCAGGTGTGTTAGAGAGCGGCACGCAGGTGTGTTAGAGAGCGGCACGCGTGTGTTAGAGAGCAGCACGCAGGTGTGTTAAAGAGCAGCACGCAGGTGTGTTAGAGAGCAGCACGCAGGTGTGTTAGAGAGCGGCACGCAGGTGTGTTAGAGATGGGCACGCCGGTGTGTTAGAGAGCAGCACGCAGGTGTGTTAGAGAGCAGCACGCAGGTGTGTTAGAGAGTAACACACACGTCGGTGTCGCAAGCGAGCCATTGCAGGGCTGCACCTTTACCGCTCTGCACACCACGTTTCCACATCGCTCCCCCCCACATCCCGGCGCGGAATGGCACGCGCCGGGCGGCGTGGAGCCTGCGTGGGGCCGGGTCGCTGCGTGAGAGCGCAGCCGCCAACGCTGCCGCCACTCCTCATTCCTCGTGACTGTTGCTCGGAGCCACGAGCGCCCCCCCCGCCAACACGAGTCAAGACCGCCCCTCACTCCATCCCACAGCCCGGCACAAGCAGCCATATTGACCCCCACCCCCTTCTCCATTCTCTCCTCTCTCTCCTCCGATCCCCCCCCCCGTTCTCTTCCCCGCTCGTTCCGCCCTCTCTCCCCGGCTCTCTCTCTCTCTCCCCCTCTCTCTCCCTCCGCTCTTCCCCCGCTCTTTCCCTCCGCCCTCTCATCACGCACTCCCCCCGCGCACACACAGACCCCCTCCCCACACACCCCTCCTCGCCGTTCCACTCACCGGTGAACATCCCGCGTCTCCCCGAGGAGGAGCGACGACTGCATCGCCTCGCAGTGGCAACGGCGGCGGCAGAAGCCGCGTCTCGATCGCTCGTCGAGGTGAGGGCAATGTGTGCCACGGTCTGCGTGGAGGTCAGACCGTCCGTGCGTGTGCTCGTGTGTGTGTACGTGCGTGCGCGCGCGCGTGTGTGTGTACGTGCGCACGCGCGCGCGTGTGTACGTACGTGCGCGCGCGCGCGTGTGTGTACGTGCGCGCGCGCGCGTGTGTGTACGTGCGTGTGTGTACGTGCGTGTGTGTGTACGTGCGTGTGCGTGTGTGTTGCTGATCGCAGAATTACATTCGGTTCGGGTGTCTCTCTGCGCGAATGGGCGAACGTGGAAACGTGGGAGCGGTGGCGCAGCGGTTAGCGCGCTGCGTCTTAAACCCGGCGACCCGAGTTCCAGTCTCGCTCATGGCCAGTGATTATTTTACAAACCGGTCCAGTGCCTCCCCTAGGTCGAGTTAGCCTCAAATGAGTACCTAGTGCGCTGTGTAAATATCGCCACTAGGGTTATGAAGACGGCCAGGCGTGGTGCTGGTCACCCATCTCCTCGTGTGCCGTGTCGACCTTCATAGGTGCTCGCTAACAGCACTTGACTCTCCATATTGTTAAGGCTACACGGGGAATCTTTGTTTATTTGCGGTATGCGGCGCATCATTTTGACACCGATGCGTTGAAAATTTATATCTATACATTATTTGGCCTGTTCCTTCATGGTCTTCATCATGACCAGCGGCAAACCACGCTCAACCCACTGCTGGATGAATGCATCCCTAATCCGCAGCAGTCTCTCACAATCCCTGCTGCAGCCGCGCTGCACGGGAACCCGATTCGCTCGCTCGTTTCTGCGCCGCGGTTGCTGCCCGGTCACGTTCCATTCCGTGACTGCTGCTCCGTGCCCGCTCTCAACCGTGCCGTTGCCAAACGGGGTAGCAGGGAGGGGTTCTCCAGAAAAACCGCTCCCTCGGGGGGTCAGAGTCGGCTCAGCGACGTCTATTGTGGTCCCTGCGCGTTCAGTGCGCTCGTCCACACGGATTGACTGATCCCGTGGGGATCACGGAGAGCGCACGGTGGATCGGTATCGGGCAGCCATGCGATTCTTTGTTGATCGGCACAGTGGGGGAACGCAGGCGGTGCAACTGCCACTCGTCTAGTAACGGAGCGGTTTGCCATTGCAATGTTCAATCGAACGAACCCAGGAGCCCAGCGTCCGTGTCCCCTGACCTGCGAAGAGCGAGATCCCCCTACACGCTTCACTTGGTGGGTCTCATAGTGCACCTAGCCTGGCACAAGAGCCGCGGTGACATCACAGCCGCGTAGTGGCGTTGATTGGCTGCTCCCGTGTGTGTCCACCTAGGTCACATGAACCAGACTGACCCCGGCGGGGGATCTCAGACAGGCGACTCGGTCCTGAATCAAGCTGCATTAACGATACGAACCACAATGCATGCCTTAATTCCCGGTGGGAAATTGACAGCAGAAGTAAACAATTAAACTCAAGAAGAAGGAATTAAAGAAGAAGAATTAAAAACTGAATGATGCCCTCGATTAACAGTGACCGAATCCTTCAAGTGAATGTTGCAGTAATGGATTTCAATTGCGATCTTCATTTCAAGATTTATTGTCACAAAGCACCACACGGTAAACAAGTATCTTGTACACGTGACTAATCGATTGTCGATACCACAGTGGGATTGTCTGTGTGCCGAACGTCGCACGGCCATCGGGCCCCCATACCGTGGGTGGGGGTGGCGGTGGGGGCTGCAATCGCCTGTTTTGCCCCATGGCTCTGACCGCGCGTAGAGCATCCTGACACATAGAGATGGCATGGGGCAGGCTTTCATCTAGCAGTGGATTGATCCTGGCTGCTGCTGATGATATCAGCACAGCTCATTATCAACCCACTCCCCGTGTCCGCACGGGTTTTTCGCAGGGTACTTCAGTTTCATCCCACAGTCCAAAGGCACGCTGCTGCTGCTGTCTAGGTTAATTGGTTAATTAGCCTGCTGACAAAATTGCCCCTTCTACCCTACAACGAACTTGCGTCCCATCCTGCGTAAAGCCCTACTTCGCGCCCTGTGTCTGCCGGGATAGGCTGCGTCTCACGGCGATCCTCTCTGGATTAAGCGTGGACTGATAACGAATGAACGATTGCTCGCTGCGAGTCTTGGGAGTTTGGCCATACTTCACGACGCTGGGTCAACGCGAGTTGAAGCGATGAGCATAGACTTTGGAGCGTAGTGCAGTACAACAACAGCACAACAATTGTTTTATTATTTGCTACGTGACAACCCGGCCGCAAACTCCCCAATCACTATCCAGGCTGCCACCTGCTTGGCTTGCCACGAGATGTGGCGCATTTTCGGGTGGTTTCGCCATCGGCGTGACAGCAATAATAATAATAATAATTAAATAACACCCACTTAATATTCTCCGCGGTAGTGTTGAGACGGGGCTGGGGGGGGGTTGCGAGGGGAGGGGCCCAGGCGGGTCGGACGAACTCATTTGCATACAATATAGGCGCGTCACCGCCCCATTGTTTAATCAGTGGCAGGCTGGCGAGGCTCACGGTGGGGTCTATGGCCGCTCAACGTTCCTTGCGTTTGTCTCTGTGCGTGGACGTGGACGCGTGCGAGCGAACATCGCCATTCGGCAGCCATAAGAGGCCGGGCGTGGTGCTGGCCACCCACCTCCTCGTCTGCCGTTTCTGGCGTGCACGATTTCGTGGATGCTATTCGCAAACGGCGCAACACTTGACGCTACAGTCTATCAATACTGCACGAGGACCCTTTTTTCTTTGGAAGCGTCCTCTCATCTAACGCCGAGCAGGCAACGTGCCTGACATGTGTAATGCTTGCGGCACAAAGCGCGCTCTGCCGCTGCGCCGTCACGCCTCGGAGCGACCGCCTGCCCTTGCTCTCGACCACGAATCGCGGGAGACAGCGGTGGCTTTTCCCTATCCAGCGGTGGATTGATCACGGCTCGTGCTGTGAACCAATGCTTACTTTCAGTTGAACTATCCTGATGTTGTTGTTGACATGCCGTTCTCTCCCGCAGATGAAAAGCGCTCTATAAATGCAATTATTATGATTATCATTACTACTCACAGCTTGAGCGGTTTGGAAGGCGCTGACCCTGGAAGCTGAATTAGCACAACGCACATGCATCGCGCATTATTTTGTCCTAACCTATTAATCGGATTATTAGCCTATAGGGTATGCTAACGTAACATTGTTACCGCTAGGTATACCCTAGTGGCAGTGCCTTACGCGAGCAAGGCTGGCAGCGTAAGTTTAAACCACGATTACAATGATAAGGATGATGTCGGATTGCTCGGCGGTACTGATCCATCATTGGTGGCATCATCAGGCTGGCGAGGATGACGATAATGAAACACGTCACCGTGACGTCGCTAGCGATCCAGCATCACGGCCCCGCCCCCAATCGCTTGCTTCACGCACCGCGCAGTTTTCGCTCAAGGGTTCATTTTTCAGCTCTTTGGGGGAGGGGGGGCGGTTGGGGGCTGTGGGGTTTGGGGGCAGAAGAGTGGGGGGAGGGGGAGTAGGGGCTCTGGGGGAGTGCACTGGGAGGAGATGGCGGGAGGAGTGGGAGGTGCGCTCGACTCATCCGGAACGAGAGGAATTCCACTGACATCACTTATCCAGGCCGCGCCCGGCTCGAGGCCGCTGTCCAATCGCATGCGACGCCCTGTGAACGCACGTGCGCACTGCTGATGAGCGGCGCCGCGGGGTGCCGATGGGCAGTTGCCCGGGGGGCATTGAATAGACGGTAATTATTCAGTTGCCCCGGGGGCCTTCAAACACTGTTGTGCATTACGCTGCTGCGGAGGGAAGGGTCCCTCCCCAAAAGGCAAAACAACAACGTTATTGTTGTTGTTTTGCCGTTCATATGTCGTTGTTGCTGATATGCCTTTCTCTCCACAGCTCTGTGCAGCGCTTTGTGAGCCCCGGGTGAAAAGCGCTCTATAAGTGCAATTATTATTGGTAAAGGATGTGGAGCCTTCCGTCTGATTTTACACCAGAACGTTACATTTCACTTACAGCTTTAACAGAATAATAATCCTGCGCTACGCTGAACAGTGAAACGCGTAATGTACCGAAGTGGGTATTCACGGCTCGATGAATGAATATTGCACTGAAGAGGTGGTCTTTCTGGAGAGCCGTGTCCAGCTTTCCTCCTCTCTCGTATGTGACGTCATGCCAATTAGCCCTGATGACGATGCCTCGAACGCGTGAGGCGACTAAACGTCGCTGAGGAGACAGGAGGAGTGCTCGACGCGGCTCTCTCGAAAGAGCCGCTCCAGAGAGTCCTTGCGGTCGTTCTACTCAAATGGAAAACGTACGGAGCAGAGCGCGCTTTGCTTCCAGATTGTTCGTGCGGTGACACGGTGCCAAAAATCACATCAACACAGCATATCGCATCAGCACCGCACATCAGCAATCACGTCAGCACAGCAACCGCCCTCCCTCCCCCCACATCAGCACGGTGAAACAAAGAGGCGGTGGACGGGATGATGGTGGCGAGACGAGACGTTATGCCCCGTGCCTCGCAGCGGTGCCGGCAATGCGATTCACAACGCGCCACGCAAATTCCACGCCAGGTCATCGGCGAGACACAGATGTAGGAGCGCGAGGCAAGTGTAGATAGGAAGGGAGTGGGCCAGGCGGTCAGCCGGCGCTAAGCGGCCAGACATGACTTCCTATACATGATGATAGTCACGGGCAATTCATCAGCGTTCTTTAGTTGCGGGAGGAAACCGGAGGAAACCCACTCGGAACAGGGGGAGAACACACAAACTCCACACAGAAAGGTGCACGAGGTTGGAATCGAACTCGTTCATTTATTACCAATACCTGCTTAGTCCTGTACAGGGTCGCGGGGGTGGAGGAGGGGCAGAGCCTATCAGGCCGGCAGAGGGCGCAAGGCTGGGTGATACCCATCATGTGACGCCAGTACATCGCAGGGCACAATTTTTGGGGCAATTTACTCAGCAGACCAATTAATCTATGCAGCAGCGTGTCTTTGGAATCGAATAGCAGGACTTTATTCATGTGAGGAGGCGCGTATGTTACCGCTGCATAGCCACCCTGCCACATTCACCTGGCCAGGATTTACCAATGGCACGGTTTCTTGAAAATTTCCCCTGACCCTAAGCCAATCTCGGCGACAGATTCTGCAGACAGCGAAGGATCTTCTACTAGAGGGCTCCAGGAAAGTCAGGTCCTTGTAATAATTGGTTTGGCTGGCACTGTAGCCGGGAAGATTAGCCTATTAAGTCGATTCATTGAGCAAACATCCCATCAACTACCTTTAATATGGCTCGTCACGTGGGGCCCATTTACAAGTAGTAGCCACCTCTACATCCTAGATCGCGAAGGAGGAAAATCACAATTCACGTAGAGCGTGACGCGGTTTCTCAGATCAGACACACACTCAGAGGTCGTCTCAGTGGCTCTGGGGCCCCAGGCAAAATTCAATGACGAAGCCCCTCACGCTGATTCAGAAGCGCTGACATGAGTGTCACTTAGCCAAACCACTGACCATAGCCACCCCCTCGACAATAGCCTTGGTTGACCCATGGCGGGTAAGACCGCTAGTGCCCACCACGCGAGCTGGAGTGATGACCACATAATCCAGCAGCACACGTAAAAAGGAAAAATGCTTTTTATAGCTGCTCTTTCGGGATAGCCGTGTCGAGTGTTCCTCCTCTCGTGTCGAGCATTTCACCTCTCTCCTTCGTGACGCTTCACCTCCCACGTCAGAGGCATCATCATAAGCATCATCGGAAGCCTGACCGTGACTCCCAACACGGGAGTAGAAACGTCGCGAAGGTGAGAGGAGAAAGGTCGGGACGCAGCTATCCCAAAAGAGCAGATATGGGGAGAAATTATCATCACACATGGAGCCATGGCAAATCTACATTAGTACATTTGCAGCGAATTAGTCGACGAATAATAATAATTGCATGTATTGAGCGCTTTTCACCCGAGGGTCACAAAGCGCTGCATAGAGCTGCGCGCTTCCCACGGCGCGCTCCTGGGCTCTGCAACAGTCCCTCGATTGTCCCCATGTTCGTGTTCGTGGCTCGGTGTGCGAGGATTGCTCTGGAGAGCTGCTCGTTCACGATAGCCGTGTCGATCGCTCTTCCTGTCCCCTTCGCCGCGTTTCGCTTGCCACATTTTTGCGGGCGTCGTGACGATGCCTCCGAGACATCGCGAAGACGAGACGAGGAACGCTCGACACGGCTGTCCCGAAAGGGCAACTCTCGAGAGCGTTTCCTGCATTGCTCGCAAACCAGGGCCCTGGATCGCCCTACCTGCTTCAGGAGGTGAATGGCGAGTGAGATGCGACTCACCCCCAGCTGTCATTGCTGCGGTTATCGGTAAACGCATCAGCAGAATATCTGTCCTGCGTTGCCACGTGGTTCAATGCTAATTAAGACCTTTTCGCATTCATTCTATGGAGGGCAATCAGGCAAATTGCTTTTCCCGCAGCCTGCAGCGAGCGGGAGGGGAGATGGATAATCATTCATTGGGTAGCCGCGCTCGCGTACGCGGTCCGTGAGTCGAGGACGAATGATTTACGCGACGCATTAGCATGAGAATGCAGAACGCTGGGGCTAGGCGGCATATTGCTTTTCACTGCCAGGCGCTCGCAGAGCCCCCCTGCGTCCCTGCCCGCACCGTGGCTCCCCTCTGCTCAGCAGATAAACCTGAGCCTCTTATCTCGCTTCACCAAACTCGCTGTTACAGCGCGTTTGGCAATAACGTGCGGGAGATGAGCCACGAGGATAAAAAAAAAATCCTGCAGTTCTTATATCTCCTGCTCTCGGGGTTTCCATCCCTGTCGCCATCATCATCATCATCGTTGCAGCCATCCGTGTCGTGGTGGTCCCAGCTACTGCCACCTCTGTTATCGTCGCTGTGACCAGGGTCATTGTCACCGTCGTGACTCTGATGCGGCTCTGTCCGTCGAGGAGTTGCTTCATTTTTATTTTTCACAATTAGAGCCGGGCGGCGCGGTGGCCGGTGGTTAGCGCTGTCGACTCACAGCAGGAAGGACCCGGGTTCGAATCTCTCGGCTCGGGTGCCTTTCTGTGTGGAGTTTGCATGTTCTCTCCCCGTGTCCGCGTGGGTTTTCGCCAGGCACTCCGGTTTCCTCCCACAGTCCAAAAAGCATGCTGCTACATAGGTTGATTGGCTCGCAGGCTAAATTGTCCCGCAGTGCCGGCGATGGACTGGCGTCCCATCGTCGGTATATCCTTGCCTTGTGCCCTGTGTCTGCCGGGATAGGCTCCGGCTTCACCGTGACCCTGTATAGGACTAAGCGGTTTCAGACAATGAGATGAGATGACAATTAGAGCCGAATTGACATTTAAGGCAAAGTGTACCAATGTATGTTTCCATGACTGGGTGAATAACGAGTGCTCGCCAAAGCTGTTATCTCGCGATGGCCGTGTCGAGCGCCACACCTCGCTCATTCGCGACGTTTAGCCCCCGACGTCCAAAGCATCCTCATGCGTTCTAGGACAGTGGTGTCATTCTGAGCCTATTCAGAAAGAAACGATTTGGTAAAAAATCGTTTAAACACACCGTGGCCATGTGACTATAACGGCAGATGCCATAGTAGACCACTGTGGTCTACGCTCCTTTGAAGAAGGGATAGCGGGTCTACACAAGACCCATTGGGACTCAGAGAGATACATGGAGACCCACAGAGATGGATGGAGACAGAGAAATGCATAGACATACAACGGATAAGGAATAGTTAGACGGCATGAACGTTCGCCTGAAGTCATCGTGGTTGGTGGATCTCCACATTGACGGTCAACTCCTGGACAGATTGTCATTCACAAGAAGACAATTTTGAACACTGGTCGTGGAGCAGAGGCGCAGTGGTTAGGGCACTGCACTATGAATTTGCCCCAATCAAGTTTAGTTCTCAGCAGTGGCAAACGTTAGTGACGCCGATATAGCTTATTGTTCATCTCATCTCATTATCTGAAACCGCTTAATCCTATATAGGGTCACGGTGAAGCAGGAGCCTATCCCGGAAACATAGGGCGTAAGGCAGGAATACACCCGACGACGGAACGCCGGTCCATCGCCGGGCATTGCGGGACAATTTTAGTCTGCGAGCCAATCAACCTATCCAGGAGCATGCTTTTGGACTGTGGGAGGAAACCGGAGTACCCGGCGAAAACCCACGCGGACACGGGGAGAGCATGCAAGCTCCACAAAGAAAGGCACCCGAGCCGAGAGATTCGAACCCGGGACCTTCTTGCTGTGAGGCATTAGCGCTAACCACTGGGCCACCGCGCCGCCCTAGCTTATTGTTGTATGCAGGAAATACCAGCAAAACAAGCAGCCTCTCACGTTGATATCACTCAGAAGCCTGATGGTGCCTCCAACATGGGAGGCGAAATGTTGCGAAGGCGATGGCAGGAACACTCGATACGGCTCTCCCGAAAGTACAGCTATACTCACAATTGATGATTGTTTCGAAAAGCAGCTTTTCGAAGCAATCAGCATGCATCGAGTCGTGAAAACCAACATCATTTACAATGTTCACAATTCTCACACAATGGGAATGGATCTTAAATCATCCGCGCTTTGTTTTTGCTTTAAATGATTCCGATGGTTTGCGACTACCCCTTTTACCCTGCTGGGTGCCTCACGGTCGTGAGAAGGGT
>JAZEWT010000016.1:7864188-7879738 GCA_036362905.1 Mordacia mordax
GCAAGTCGGGCCCACTCGCAAGTCGGACCCGCTCGCAAGTTGGACCCGCTCGCAAGTCGGACCCACTCGCAAGTTGGACCCGCGCTCAAGTCGGACCCACGCGTGTCTGGCGGGGATTACAACTGAGGTCGACTCCCTTGAAGGGTTCCCCGCCGAAACACCACAGGGTCATCATTGAATTTTGTTTGGGACCCCAGTCAGACCGCCCCTGAAAACTACTGACAAAGGCCCGCCGCTGGCCCATTGCATAAACCCGCCACGCGGTTTAAAGGCTCGCACGTTCCAATCGGCGCCTCCTTCATCAGGAAATTGTCTTAAGCGTCCTTGTGAACATTGTAACCAGTGCATAAGCATTTTCTCAATGTATTGGTGTCGGTTTTCTCGGGTTGATGTGTGGAGTTCTCTTGAGAGATGCTGTTACAGAAGTCTGATGATTATAATAATGATTACACTTCGAGAGCGCTTTTCACCCGAGGGTCACAAAGCGATGCACAGAGCTGTGTGCATGACAATGGCTGTGTGTGGGGGGGGGAGACCGGAGTACCCGGCGAAAACCCACGCGGACACGAGGAGAACACAGACTCCACACAGAGAGGCATCCGAGCCGGGAATCGAATCCCGAATATTCGTGCTGTCGATTACCCGATGCGCCTGTGAATTGCTCGGGACAAGCAGATCCTCTGCCGGTTGAACTACACAGGAATCGATCCACGCCGAATCGGTATAGCAAAACCGTAGCGGATTCGAATCGACGAGCGGGCCTAAGATGTCGGGCCCTACGCCGCTGTAACCGCTTCAGGTCCCCCGCCGCCTCCTCCTCCTCCTCCTCCTCCCGACACCGCGTCGCGTCTTCTCTCCCCCCCCCCGCTCCTGCCCCCGTCTCCTCCTCCTCCTCCTCCTCGTCGCGCTCCTCGTCGGCAGCGCGAGACACTTGGTCGCGTGTGCGTCGTCCTCACGCTCTCTACCCTCATGTCCGTGTGTCGCAGGTGCGAGCCGGGCCGCGCCGCGTCTCGCCGGGCCGCGTCCCAGCGGCCCCGGGGCCCCCACAGGAGGCGACAGGTAGTTCTTTTTAACAGTTGTCCAGCGGGGAGAGAGAGAGGGGGGGTTGGCAAGCAGGTTGCAACGTCTAGTCAGCGGGACGATTCAGCTGGTCAGTGTCGCCGGACTGTGGGAGGGAACCGGAGGATCTGGCTTGAGTCTGGACATTGCTCATACGAGACCGTGTGATTCCGTCAATAACCACACCATTGACCAGCGCGGTGAAGTATGACCACATAACGCCACGACTCGCTCGCATGCAGCAGTGGATTTGACAAATCGGGCCTTTACGTGAATGCACGTTTTGCCAGTCACAGCAGTGTTAAAAAATATGTTCATTTAATGAAATCTCGACACCTGGTCACATAGTGACTTGAGTTAAACCGCGTGTGAAGAAGTGAGACTGTGGAGGTACAGGGTTTACTCTGTTTAGCTACTGTGGTAATATAGGTTGTGGATGATGTCGGGTGTATCGTGGCACAGTGGGATAAGCAATGTGGAATCGGTATAAAACGTGATCGCAAAGCCATGGAGATGCAAGTGGGTTGCAATGGTTGGAGTGCTTATGTAGGATGGAGTGGTGTAGTAAGGCGTCGCACAAGCACCGTAGCGACACCCAGAGGACGCTGATCAATGGGAAAGACCTCAAGCCAGATGGTGGCAATGCTGGAGTAAGAACAGACCCTAGTCGGTGTCAGCTTCTAGTAATCGTAATAATAATTGCATTTATAGAGCGCTTTTCACCCGAGGGTCACAAAGCGCTGCACAGAGCAGCGGAGAGAACGGCACGTCAATAACACGATTGGTGTTAATCGTCCAAACGTTCTGGTGTTGAAAACTTTTGTTACAACGTAACAAATCGACAACTCTTATCAGTCTCGTCCCCGTGGAAATGTGATTATTTATCGATATCTTTTTCAAAATTTTGACAAAAAAGTCAACTCTGGCCATCCGTTTAAATTCATTATTCGGTGGGGGTATTTTTTTAATAATAAGGTAATAAACTCGGAGTTTTTCTCGCTGTCGTGGGCGTTTATAGTTACTATTATTCGTAGCTTGTGTTTAAATTAGTTTTACAGACTTAAAATCTTGAATTTGTTGAAAGTTAAATAAGCGAAGCCTAGTTAGTTCACCGGTCTGGCCTAGGTTCTCCTACCGGGACGATGGAACCTTAGGCGGCTGAAGCGTATCTGGCGGTGGGTAAGGGCGCGTCCAGGTTAACGCGATATTATTTTAACAACAAAAAAGCGCAATGCACATTAGCAGTGAGGAAATGCCACGTTGTCCTCTTGACATTAAACACAAACACCTGCCAGTTTGTCAACGAAACGCTAACGAATGTCAGCAATCTGTAAACACCCTGCTAAGTCTCAACAGGAATTGCTCAAGCATGGGTTGACATCGCCTTGTTGGCAAACCTGAGCCAGTGATGGAATTTACACGTTCCTATGCCAGGGGAGTTTTTATGTCACTGGATAATAACTTGATTTCTCACTGTGTCACTTAAGTGTATTGACCTTCAACAAATCACTGACGTTCCATGTGCTCACGTTTCAAAATTTAAGTGATGCTTTCTCATCGCACAAATTAATGTTAATGTGCATATGCTAAATAATGTAAATCGTGTAGATGCTAACGTGTTCGCAAATATTAACCCAACCAGGCTGTTGTGAACAAGTAGAGTAAAATGTTGCATCGTCTAAAGTCTGGCTGTTGTGGAGTTTAATCTCATATCATTGTCAGAAACCGCTTAGTCCTGTACAGGGTCGCGGCGAGTCGGACCTATCCCGGTAGGCACAGGGTGCAAGGCAGGGATATACCCACGATGGGACGCCAGTCCATCACCGGGCAATGCGGGCACTTTAGTCTGCGAGCCAATTAACCTATGCAGCAGCATGGTTTATTGCCTTCTTTCTGTGAGGCAACAGCGCTACCCACTGGGCCACGGTTTTAATATTGCTTATTTTTGCTGCGTGCATGCAGAGAATCGTACGGCGTGTGAACACTTGAGGGAAATGGAACGTGACCTAGTGCAGGAGATGGACGACGTGCGTGGAGAAGATGAGGATAACGTGCACGGGGAGCATGTGCCTGTTGAAAATGGAAGGGGAGGAGATGTCCGGTGTGAGATGTTGGCCTCGGAAGAAGCCCCGCCGCTGTGCGGAACGTGGCAAGAGGAGCAAGAAGACCACACAGCGGTGCAACAAGGGGATCGTGCCGACATTCACAAGAGGGACTCGGGAGATGAGACCTTCGCAGATGCGGAGAGTGGAAGACCGGTGGACACGGACGATGAGAGTGAGGAGGATGGTGTTGGAGCAGAAGAGCTGTCAGACCTTCCGGAGGACACCGAGAGCCTACGGAGGGAGCTGCTTCTGTGTCGTAAGCAGCTTAATAAAGCTGAGCAGCTTCACAGCACGGTTCAGCGCTACAACGAGGATCTGCGGGCCAAGGTACGATATTCTTATTCAAACCCATATGTTACATTATCTAAACTATGCTGTCAGCTGTTAGAAATTCCATTATACTTCCATTCTCCGCCTCTTGCAGAATGACATCCACTGTTATCTCGTTCCACCACAGTCTTTCATATCACCTGTGATCTCCTACTTGCTTTGCCCTCCACTGGAATCTCCATAGCACTTCAAATTACATCTTCTTTATCTCTTCTATAGCCTCCCTTTAAAAATATCAACCTCTGCTGTAGCTATAACTCCTTCATTCTACCCCCTACCCCATGAGTTTATTCTCACCATCCATCTCAGCGTTGTCATCTCTCGTTGAAAGTACTCTTTCTTATGATCCACATCTCTGGTTTATACAGCGGCACTGCCCCTGTCACTATTCCACGTGCTTGATTTTCAGACGGAAAAAAGAACTTGGTTGGTTGCCAGTTGTAATGAAAGTGATCTAAATCACTTGCCATTCATAAACACGTCAATAAGCTTAGTTGAACAACGCTTTCTTCGGCAATGATGTGTTCATGTTTCATATAGTGCTGGTGGCCTGTTTGTGTTTTGACAGGTGGAGATGCTCAGCAAGCACGTTCACGAACTGAAAAAGAATCGGAGGCAGACGACAGATGCGGAAACCCAAACTGATGATGGCTCTACCGACACTGCCGAGCTTGGTAAATTGATGCTTTTGCTTGTCAATATTGTGTTGTGCGTTCATAAATCGGACCGTGAAGACCTATCGTCAACGTGTTTTTATCGTGTCCAGCACAACGGTGTGTCGCATCCCTTGACACGCTCGATGTTTTGGATTTTTGTACCACAGCGTATGAGTATGGTGTTTCGGAGTACTCCTCGGCAGAGCTGGCGCAGTCGCAGCAGCAGTTGCAGCAGTCTCTGGAATATACAACGTCGCAGAGTCAAGATCAGACGGAGGAACCCGCCGCAGTTGTGGAGGCGGAAGGGGTGTCACTGGCGGACAGCCTTCGAGCAGCGGCCGAGGACGCCATGCAGCAGTCGGGCATGGTGTACGACGAGGGAACGGGACTGTACTACGACTACACCACCGGGTTCTATTACGACGCTGTAAGCTCACCGCTTCTTCACTATGGATCGCTGTCCAGTTTGCGTTTAATTGCTTACGCCCTGCCGCACACTCTGTGGGATTTACAACTAAGTCAGTGAAGCGCTGTCTGCTGCTGTGTGAAGGGTCTTTGTGCAACACATGAACGTACTCTGTTATACTTTTGCTATGTATTCACGTCATTTGGTTACTCGATAATATTAGTGATTATAGTCTAGATTTTCATGCGGCGTTGCAGTTTATGTTTAACCCCCAAAACTTCCACGGCGTCGACTGTGGATTGATAAAGAGGGCTATAGATATTTAAAGTGGTAGTTTTTTTTATTAGTTTCATTAAAATGACGACCACCATATATCCTAGGTTAACTGTTGGGTCTTGTGGATACCATTGTTCTATCTGTGCGTACATTATTGATCGTGTGCCTGCATTTATATCTGTGTTTTGCCAGACCACACAAATGTATTATGACCCCAACAATGGGCATTATTATTACTACGACAGCGAAAAAGCCACATACGAGTACTACACGTCAGTTGATTTGCAGCCAGCAGAGGGCACCACCAAAACCAAGAAGCACAAAACTAAGAAGGATTTGGAGGTGAGGAGGGCTTTACAAATAATTGGCCACTCGTGGCTGTTGGTTCTGTGCTTTCATTGTGAACTTTAATATATGAAATAATATGGTGGGACGTATTGTGATGCATGTGTTTTGCTGAACCAGTCTACTGTAACACGCTTGTAAGGTTCTCCACGCAAACCAAACAACAGCTTTTGTAAACAATTACAATTAAACGTATCGTATTTACATGGCGAAAGAAATTCTATCGTCACGGTGTTGATTGCCATATCTGTAACTTTTTTGTCTTAGGCAGAGTTGTATAAGGTGACAGGCTCATTGAAAAATCTGAACCTATCTGGATACTGTGGCCAGTCTTATGGTAAACAATACTTCCATTTTTATACACATACAGTACAAAATACTTTTGATCAAACTGCTACCCATATGTATTTCGTCACAGATCACATTCAATTGCATAGTATGGCAAGGTAGGGCACAGTTGAGGCTATTATTTAGTAAGAAAGTTTCCGCTCTAGCTGATGTTTGGTTACGTGCGAATCTACTTAGTAATTGGCCACTCTTTATTTGGCATGTTACTGCAGTAATCTGTTATTGCAACTAATGCCATTGCTCATGTGTTGACACATTAATTTGGTTGATGAAACTCACGAATTCAGTTTGAACACGGCGGTAACTCGTGGAAGGAAAATGTAGTGATTGTCGATCATTTTCTGTTCTTGCTTCTAAGAAGGAAGACAGAGCTCGCCGTAGCACCAGGCGGCGCAGCAGGGAGCGGAAACGTGGCCGGGAGGCAGATCCGGACAGGTCGAAAAAGCGTCTCAAAAAATCGGTCCGGGACCACAGAAAGGCCGTGGACTGTATCACGGATGACGAAGATGAGGAGAGGGAAAGGAGGGAGAGGAGGAGACGCAGGCGGAGGTGCAGTCCCACAGGCCGTGGTAGCGAGACGGAGGAGGGAGAGATATCAGACTCGGAAGACTCCACCTCAAGCAGCAGTCGCAGCTTCTCCGATAGCAGCACCCATAGTAACGCCTGTGATGACTCGGAAGGTGATTACAGATTCAAGACTTAATTTTCGCGAGGGTCAATAAGGGTGTGAATGAAAACTGAAGCTCTGGCACTGTTGTTACTTTACTTAGATTGTCACAGATATGCACATCTTGAACGCTCTTGTCAGTTGTTCAGTGGTGGATGAGGCCTTCCCCAACATCCACAAGGTATAGGAGTTTGTACTTCAGCAGTGCAGATCCGTGCGGAGTCAAGGAGGCAAGGAGCATAAATGTATGAGTGTAGAAAGAGTGCATCACGGCATTTTCCTACATTGACCACTACTATCGGGTGCCTTTCTGTGTGGAGTTTTGCATGTTCTCCCCATGTCAGCGTGGGTTTTCGCCAGGCACTCCGGTTTCCTCCCACTGTCCAAAAAACATGCTGCTGCATAGCTTAATCATCGGCTTGCAGACTAAATTGCCTTCAGTGCCCGGTGATGGACTGGCGTCCCATTGTGGGCATATCCCTGCCTTTCGCCCTGTGTTTACTGGGATAGGTTGCGGCTCACCGCAACCCTGTACAGGATTAAGCGGTTTCTGACAAATGAGATGAGATGAGACTACTATTGCCCAGTACGTATGCCCAGTCACCGATGAAAACCTGGAATGCGTGGTCCTCAACGAATACTCAGCCCTAATTAGATGAAGACAGCTGACGAGATTGACTGCCTTCCTGGTGATCTCGTCATAAGCATTGTTGTATTTACAGCTCAAAAATATATATCTTCTAGCTTTAAAAAGTCAATTGGAGAGACATGTGGTACGGTACTTCTGTGGCCAATATGTCAATGCAGATAGTGCATTTGTATTGACTTAATAATTGTTGACGTTTCTCTTGCGTTGGAGCAGAACAACAGTGGCCGCCCTGCATCAGGGTGATGGTGGTTCGCTCTCCAGTTCTCCAGCCAGGCACTCTGTTCATCATCACATCGGACGCTGTCGCCACCATTGGCAGGTATAGACTCCTCCCACATCAGTGACTGAAGCCTGCAGGTTGAGACACCGGCTCTTGTCAGTGATGTTTTGCTAAGAAACAGAAGGATGTTGTGGTTTTACAGGTGCACCTTTGTTAAATTTCAGGGAGAAGGACATGGAGCACACCATTAGAATTCCTGAAATGGGTGTCAGCAAGGTATGTAGCGAATAGAATGCATGTTTCATAGAGTACAAGGGATAATCTTTCAACAGTTTCATTATCAATGTACGTTTATATATTTTTTAGTTTCATGCAGAAGTGCACTTTGACCCTGAGAGGCAGAAGTATGTACTCATGGACCAGGGCAGCCAAAATGGGACGATCATCAATGGCAACAGAATCCTGCAGGTACTGCACACACGGGCACGCAAAATCATTACACAAACAATTGTTTAATGGCAATCTTAAGTATCTCAAAGCTGTCAGGTTGCCAACAATCTAATTGCTTCTGGTGATATGAGATGGTAAGAAACACACAGCTCAATGGTGGTTTCAGGTACATTGATATGAAAGGTGAGGATTGTAAAGTTTCCTTTAAAGTTTTTCAATGTTATCCTAACTGCTATTGGTGCCATGTCACGAGACGAACTATCTACAATACTTAGAACTTGTTGGACAGTGCAAGCCTTCGTGTTAGAGAATTTCCAACAGAAACCGATATCGCAGAACTCCTGAGAGCCATGTGACCTGGTTCGTGCTTTGGAGGCAGTCCTTAGTCACCCTCTCGACTACAACTAATTAAATGTTTGTCATATTTAGTGTTGAATCCAGGTTAATGTAATGTGATGCGTTTTTAATGCCGTGATTGTCGATTAGCATGAGACCATCGACTGAACACTCGAGCGTCTTGCTCAATCACGTGTGGCAGCTTAAATTTGAACCCAGGATCTTGGGGTTGAAGCTCTGCTCTTTTTTTTCCTGTGAGCCACCCAGCCACCTCGTGAAGATGTATTTTTATACGTCGAACATGACGGCTAACGATCAACACCTATTCACACTTTCATCTCTTCAGCCGAAAGAGAGCAGCGACCCCCATCCCCTGGACCACGGTGACGAGGTGAAGTTTGGAGAGACTGTGCTCTCCTTCCACATCCACCCCGCCTCTGACACATGCGATGGCTGTGAACCGGGGCAGGTGATCGCTCACCTGCGCCTGAACCAGAAACACTCTCCACGGCCTGGTGAGCTAACGTGTGCACAAACGCACGTCACTTGGTTAGCTAGCGGCTCACAGATGTTAATTTTATCAGCGGTATTTTTTTATTTTAAGTCGTAGTGTTTGAGAATCTCACTTGCTATTCCCTTGGTCTAGTCCAGGAGTCTGACTTCTATTTATGAACTGTTGGTGTGAGGGCAGGCAATGTCCCCCACCCTCCCAATGTTATCAAGACAACTCATCAGTTTCATCGGGAAATCTTTTATCTATAGCCAGTTAGCATTTCTAGGCATCTTCACTGCCCAGCAATCTCCGATAATATTGTTAATCACATTAGTCTGTGTCTTCGTTAGTTTTCTTTCATTACAGACATTTTAATTAACTTTCATTGACTGTCATATTTCAGGAGACATTTTTTCTTCATCGATTTCATGAATGTAACACCAGCTTACTGAGCCACTGGTAAGCTAGAGCTTACAGCATCCCTTAAATAGTTTATGTTTTGCTTTCGCCTGTACGTTGACTTTGAAAATACAAACTGTGCTTAGGATAACATTGATCAGAATTGAAGTTGTGTGTGTACCACTGTACCCACACTAGCGGTGGCACCGTAGTTAGCGCGCTGGGCTACAAATCCGGCAAACCAAGTTCGAATCTCACTCACGGCCAACACCAGTGACGATTTTCTGAACCGGTCCTGGACCTTCCCCTAGGTCGATTCAGTCTCAAATGAGTACCTGGTGCAATGTGTAAACATTGCCACTAGGGAGACAAAGGCGGCCGGGCGTAGTGCTGGTAACCCACCCCCTCTTGTGCCGTGTCGACCTTCATAGGTGCTTGCTAACGGCACTTGATCCTACAGTCTGTTAAGGCTGTATGGGTGATCTTTGTCTTTGTACTCATGCTAGGTATTTCTTTGCTGAGCAAGGAAGAGAAAGAGAAAATTCGTCTCAAGGAGTTGAAACAAATGAAAGCGAAATATGGTCTTCAGGTATTGACATTTTTCCTTGAATCATTAAATGACCGTGAACTTTTCTAACAGTATTGATCAGTGTAGGACCAAACAACCATAAACACAAACAAGCATATTTAAATCTGTACATCTGCACTTACCACAGTATAGTCGTATTTGACATATGCGAGTATATACTTTGTCAGTTGAAGCAATAGACAATTATCCTAAATATACCTCTGTCTTTGCAACAGCTTAATAGGTACACTCGTTTGATCGGCATATCTCGGGTAGTGGAATACATTGTGGTTATTCTTGACCTCTTTCAAGATGTGTGGAAGAGAAGGCCAAATGCCCTCTAGGGAAGCCACCTAGAGCCCACTATTGGTGGCTGTTTGACCAATTAAACGAGCAGGCAATTGCAAGGCAGCGCCTATACATTTTGCCCAATTCCACATACAAGTAACGTTTCCCTTGGGTTCAACGTGCCTGGCTCGTTGCTTCTCGTGGCTGCGTTAGTCGAGCGCACAAGAGGACCAGGAGGTGATCAACAACTCGAAGTATGCGAACCGCGCGGAGCAGCGACGGCGTACCGTGGGGAGCGAGCACCCGCGCCACAAGGACGACGCGCCAGCCTCCATGCACGAGTGCGTGAGCTGCATGTATTGGGGCCCTCGTCATCAGCACCGTCGTGTGTGGACACTATTGTTTATGCTGTTTGTTAGTTGCTAAGAAGTGTTTACAATAAAATGAACAGCCCGAACTTTTTTTCTCTCTGCTAATTAGGCTTTAAAAGTTACATTTATTTAAAAGCACGTGTGAAATTCCAATATTTTTTCCAGCTTAATGTACAGCCCTTTGTCATCCCGTGGGAATTGTTTGACCATATTTTCCCGGATGGTCAGTGCGGATAGACGTGTAGTTGCACGGATTAGTTTGGATTTCGTGTGCCGCTGATGGTAGCCATGGTTCGGAATCGAACCCTGGTTTCTGGGTTCACAATGTAGTTTACGCATTGCTCCCTCAGTCTACTGTATTTCCTATTCCCCCTAAAAGATGCCGTCAGTAATTGTAAAGTCGAATGTGTAAGGGACACGATCCGGTGAGATTGTGGCCCAGCCTTGTTATTGATTGACAACCGTCCTGTCCCGCAGG
This sequence comes from Mordacia mordax, assembly GCA_036362905.1. Lineage (NCBI taxonomy): Eukaryota > Metazoa > Chordata > Hyperoartia > Petromyzontiformes > Petromyzontidae > Mordacia > Mordacia mordax. The sequence continues at coordinate 7,874,633 of JAZEWT010000016.1, forward strand.
GAGATTGATGGACGAAACAAGGGGCGGAGGCTGCTTGAGAAGATGGGGTGGAAGCACGGGGAGGGCCTGGGGAGGGACAATGCTGGCATTAAGGAACCGGTTGGTGCAACGCACGCACACGTGTGCAGTACAAACTAATACATGCACCGACTGTGGATCACACATCTCAAGCCGTTAAATGCAGGGTGCCTGCTTCCTGATAAAGTACAGAATTAAATTGTGTACTATTTTTTAAATGGTGTTAAGTTGATCACTTAATGTACTGCTAAAGGTTTTCACAGCTTGATGTATGAGAATTAGTGTCAATCAGTTATTTTGGATAACCATGCCAAGCATTCCCTCTCCTTCACAACGCTTTGTCCTCCACGTTGGAGGCATTCTCAGGCGTTCTGAGTTCTCAGTAAGTTGAGGTATTTAATATGATTTTACTGCAGTGCAACTTTCATCATTATTAGCCACGGTCATACCGACATAAGTTTAAGACTTCCCCAAGCCAGTGTCGGTACTACAGTGCAACACTTTAGATCAGAGCTTCTCAACCTCTTGCAACTGCAAGGCCCACTTGGCTTTGATCTCCAGGAACCACTAGGTTGGGCTCGGGACCCACTGATGGATTGCGACCCAGAGTTTCTGCTGTAGATGAACTGGGTGGTCGAGTGTGTGAAAGCACATTGCGCATGTTTTGCGCTCTGCGGACGTGTCTGTGCTCTACCGTTCCACGTGGAAACTTGACCTCTGTCCCCGTGCTACGTTGCAGATCAAGCCGCGTGCGATGAACAAACAGGCAGGGCTGGGCTCGGCTCCTCAACTCCCTGCGGACTCTCCTCTCTTGGCTGGAAATAGCCGCCGAGCTCAGAACTGGGAAAAGGCACGGGAGCGTTTCGAATCATTCACAACACAAAAGAGCAAAGCAGCTCCTCCTAAAAAGGGCCATTGGGTCTCGGGTGGCGCAAAGAAAAGTTGATATTGTCCATTGTGTATAAATTAAGGAACGGTGTATATTTGTAACACATGCAGTGTAATACTGGAAGTACATTTTGTATTCTATACTGGGAATTATTAAAAAAAAACATGCTAAGGTGTACTTTTTTTTTCTTCAATCGCTGATGTAAGGTTGTAGCTGCAACCATTTACGAGCATTGTTTACAGTAATTTCAAGCAATTTTGAAACATAGCAAGAGACACATAGCAGGGACACCCTGTAGCAGACATTTAATTGGAAAAAAGGATCCGTGGACTACCAATACTATGAACACTCAATTACAGTACACCTCTTAGCACCGGAGATGTGTACCTGGTGAATGGAGCGCTATATGATGATGATGATCCTCGATCCCTTCCAATCTGGGTTCAGATTCGGCCATAGTACTGAAACTGCTCTGGCAAAAATAGTTGACGACCTACTCGTCGATGCTGATGATGAAGGCTTGCCAAGTATTGTCCTTGTGGACCTGAGCGCTGCCTTTGATACCGTTGACCACCCGACCTTAAACGACTGAAGGATATAGGGGTCTCTGGCTGTGCCCTGCATTGGCTGAGCTTCTACCTGTCTGACCAGAAGCAGTTTTATCAGCTTCGGAGGACAAAACTCGGAGATCCATCCTGTTTTGTCGAGTTTCGCAGCCTCAATCTCAGCTACCATTACTATGCCGATGACATCCAAATCTATATCCACGCAAAATGATCCATCAATGCGTCTGGTCTTTGTCATCCTCACTTTCAATGGTGAAGGCCTGGCTCAATTTAAAGTTTCAAAAACTAAATGGCGACAAAACTGCAGTTTGCTTGTTGGAACCCCGCACCATTTGTCCAAGGCTAAACCTATACAATTGATGCTTGACAACCAGACCATTGAAGTTGCTAAGGCAGTCCGGAGTCTGATTTGATTCCTCACTCACGTTCGAGACACACATCGACAAGGTGACGAAGGTCGCCTATTTCCATTTCAGAAATATGGCCAGACTGCAACATCCTGTTACCTGCTGACACTGAGACGCTAATACACATCTTCATCTCCTAGCAATAGAATACTGCAATGCATTGCTCCCTGGCACCCCTGCCTACCCGATGAATGGTTTTCAGCGTGTGCAGAATTGCGGTTGCTAGAGGCCTCACTCGCACACCCATCCACGATCACATATCCCCAGTAATGATATCTCTCCACTGGTTACCTGTTAAATACAGGCTTGAAATCATCCTTCTCACCTACAAGGCTCTCACTAGCGCTGCTCCGACATACATCCGTGACCTACTTCAGGCACTCTCCACACCACAAATTCGATCCTTCAATACGAGCTTGCTGCATGTGCCCAGGTGGCACCTTCATTCCATGGGTGACAGAGCCTACTCGCGCGCTGCTCCCAAACTCAGGAATGCCCTTCCATTGGAGATTCGTTCAGCTGGGTCCTTGGGCATTTTCAAATCTCGTCTCAAGACTCGTTCCGTAAGGCTTTCAAGTCCTCTGGCTAACACTTGATGCGGCTCAGTCTTGTCGTGCTGGCATGATGGCTCTCTTCTGACCTGCGCCTGCTCGGGAAAATGTAATCCCTCGCTGTTTGTTGCAGATATTTTTTTTTTATTCGCTTTATGTCCTTCCAAACTTTGTGGCTACTATTTGACTTTCAGTTGAACTGCCCTGATGTTGTTGACATGCCGTTCTCTCTGCAACTCGGCTTTGTAGTAAAAAAAAACTCCAAAAAAACCGTTATTGTTTTGTCCTTATCTCGTTATTGATGTGGCGTTCTCTCTGCAGTTCTGTGCAGCGCTTTGTGACCCTTGGGTGATTAACTCTCCAGAAATGCAATTATGCGATAAATATTACATTGAACCATTTCCAAATATTTGTATTATTAATACTGATAATTTAGCATTTTTAAAATATACTTGAAAGATCTTATTTGATAGTTCTGCAACGATGTGTATATTTTAAAAAACCCAAACATGATTGTTGCTGATTTTTCGTTCTCGTGTTGTTGATGTGTCGCTCTCTCTGCCGCTCTGTGCAGCGTTTTGTGACCCTCGAGAGAAAAGTGCTCTATAAATGCAATTATTATTATAGAAAACGGTGCTAGGTCAAGTTAACATGGTCACAATGGCTTTGCATTACCGACAGCTTTTTATACGGCTAGTGAGTGATATATATCTCCGCAGCTGTGTGCAGCGTATTGTGACCCTCGGGTGAATAGCGCTGTCGAAGTGCAACTATTATATACGATGGCTTCATTGGAGCATCGGTAGTAGCTGTCCGCTTGCCATCGAGTTGATAATAAAAAGTCGGATTCTGTGAGGGTGGTCGACAGTGGGTGGTGCATTGAAGGAGCCCGAGTTGGTGATTGATTACCGACATCCCGACGTACTGGCAGTGCGCGCTCGCCTAGCTATGGTTGCTATTCATGACAGGTGTGCGGAAGTAATATTGCTGAGGACTGGTAATTGCGGGAGTGGCGTGCAAGCCTGACATGAGGTGCATTGTGGCGTGCAGATGGGTATCTGATTTTGTCTGGTTCGGGCCATTGGAAGCTTCCTTTCACTTAGAGCTTTCATGACTTGCAGAAGGCGTGACAAGGACCCTGATACTTTTGCCCTAAAAAATTTTAATCATAAGACCTTAAGGGAAAAGACCAGCGTAATAGTATGATGCGTTGATTTTTTTTAAATTTAATTTTAATGTCTTGAAAAAATGGAGGCCAGCAATTTGACGGTGTAAAGAATGAGAACTTGAGAGAACAGGTCTACAGGAAGGGATCACTTTGTCCAGAGCACAATAGGAGGAGAAGAAGTTTGCGCAGTCTCATCGTCAACAGCCATGTGACGTCTGATGGAAAATCTCTCATCTCATCTCATTATCTGAAACCGCTTAATCCTATATAGGGTCACGGTGAGTCGGAGCCTATCCCGGAAACACAGGGCGTAAGGCAGGAATACACCCGACGACGGGACGCCAGTCCATCGCCGGGCTGATGGAAAATTAGATCATTCAATTCAATTGCTCGGTAGTTAAAAGTGTATTTCAGTTTTTGTGTACATATTTTGTTAATATTTTTGCAAGGATTTTTTAAAAATTGTCGAATGGTTCAATTTATTGACAAGTATTGTAATTTGTCTATAGTATATGGCTAGAAATAAAAATTGTTCACATTTGGCATATAAACAACACATTTAAAAAAATACTGTCAATGCTTTTATTACACACTATTCTCAGATGTTTAGCTTTTGATATGAAAATGTTGATGCAGTGTTAGAACTCTGCACTATGTACGAGGTGTTTCAGGTATGATTCCCTGTCACGGTGTCATCGTGTGAGATGGATGTGAGTCTGGCCTATTGTCAACCCGCGCTGACTATGTGTCTGGTTGTACAACTTCCACCACGGACACGGTGTGAGGAGACCGGCGTGGAAATTAGCTCTGATCTTGCAGTGGATTCACTATGGGGCTGTATTTACATCAACCAGGCGTACACATGCGGGACCCTCGTCAGAATTGTATTGCTGTAAATGTGCTTCATGATGATTCCTCACCCTCGCACAGCCTTCACAAATAGAACTCCTGGTAGGAGGCCTCTCTGAGCGAACAGGTGTTGGGGTAAATTCCAGGTACAACCATTCAAAGACCCTCCGACTGAAGCGTGTTGGCGTCAGGAAGGGCCACTACCTCCATGGAGAGCGCGACAAAAGCGTGGTGGGGTACAGCCCAAAGGACCTCGTGGGTGGCCTCACCCAACTGCGTCAAGTGTGGGGAACCCGGCTGAGACCGGGCAAGCGGGTCTTTCAACGGTCCTAAATCTGTACTGATGTAGATTTTCACGGCTCGATACATGATGATTGCTTTCAAAAGCTGCTCTTTTGGAATAGCCGTGTCCATCGCTCCTCTCGTGACGTTTCGCCTCCCACGTTGGAGGCATCCTCCAACACAGCTATCCAGAAAGAGCAGCTTTTGGAAGCAATGTAGGGAGGCCGATTTGGTGGCGCGAGACGTGGAGAAGAGGTGAGAAGCAGTGCGACGTGCAATGTTGAGTGCTCTTGTTCCAAGCATGTACCACGTTCTTCTGAAAATGTAAGTGAAGCTGAATTAAGGCAAACACCTTGGTGTGTGGATGAAATGAGCG
>JAZEWT010000016.1:7906569-7920258 GCA_036362905.1 Mordacia mordax
GAGGTGTGGTGAGGTCTCTCGGGTTTTCCTCACCTTGCAGTGGAAGGGCTTGCTGTCCGAGTGGACGATCATATGGGCCTTGAGCGTCTGCTTCTGCGTGAACGCCTTGTGACACAGGTGGCAGTGGTAGGCGCGCACGTTGGTGTGCGTCAGCTGGTGGCGCTTCATGTTCGCCTGCAGGGTGAACCCACGACCGCACACCCCGCACTTGTGCTCCTTGATGCCCTGCAGGTTTGGGGGAGGCGGGGGAGAGCAGCCACAGGTGGCTCTGTTTATCGGCAGTCCTCGACTTATGAGCGTCCGACTTACGAACGAGTCCTTGTCAAGTACTGTTAATTCTCTCATCTCTCATCTCATTGTCTGAAACCGCTTAGTCCTATACAGGGTCACGGTGAAGCCGGAGCCTATCCCGGCACACAGGGCGCAAGGCAAGGATATACCAACGATGGGACGCCAGTCCATCGCCGGGCACTGTGGGGCAATTTAGCCTGTGAGCCAATTAACCGATGTAGCAGCATGCTTTTTGGACTGTGGGAGGAAACCGGAGTGCCCGGCGAAAACCCACGCGAACACGGGGAGAGCATGCAAACTCCACACAGAAAGGCACCCAAGCCGAGAGATTCGAACCCGGGACCTTCTTGCTGTGAGGCGACAGCGCTAACCACTGGGCCACCGCGCCGCCCTACTCATCTCATTATCTGAAACCGCTTAATCCTATATAGGGTCACGGTGAGCCGGAGCCTATCCCGGAAACACAGGGCGTAAGGCAGGAATACACCCGACGACGGGACGCCAGTCCATCGCCAGGCATTGCGGGACAATTTTAGCCAGCGAGCCAATCAACCTATCCAGGAGCATGCTTTTGGACTGTGGGAGGAAACCGGAGTACCCGGCGAAAACCCACGCGGACACGGGGAGAGCATGCAAACTCCACACCGAAAGGCACCCAAGCCGAGAGACTCGAACCCGGGACCTTCTTGCTGTGAGGCGTCAGCGCTAACCACTGGGCCACCGCGCCGCCCTACTGTTAATTCTAATTCGCTTTATATTGTGTGGGCAGCAAGAAGGTCCCGGGTTCGAATCTTGGCTCGGGTGCGATTCTGTGTAGAGTTTGCATGTTCTCTCCCCGTGTCCGCGTGGATTTTCGCCCGGCACTCCGGTTTCCTCCCACCGTCCAAAAAACATGCTGCTGCGTAGGCTAATTGGCTTGCAGACTAAATTGCCCGCAGTGCCCAGTGATGGACTGGTGTCCCATTGTGGGTGTATCCCTGCCTTGCGCCCTGTGTCTGCCGGGATAGGCTCTGGCTCACCGCGACCCTGTACAAGACTAAGCGGTTTCTGACGATGATGATAATGATACGCGTGGAGTGTACATTATCGGTATCAGGACCAGCTTAATCCTGCACAGGGTCGCGGAGGGGGGGAGCCTATTCGGGCAAATATAGGGCGCAAGGTGGGGCTATACCCGTGAAGGCACGCCAAGTATATCGTAGGGCACAGTTTTATAACATTAGATATTGTGTTCTGGCTTAATGTTTTATACACTGTACATATTTAGAACAGTACCAGACAATTTGCAGGAAAGAGAGATCGTGGACGACAGAGATTAACTAATGTCTCCGATGGATGATCGACAATGGACAGTCTCAGAAGATCAAAGAGCAGATTTCTTCGGAGGACCATTGTCATCAACGTCCTGTGGGATATGGTACCTAGAAGAACACCGCTAATGTCCAAATTCTGAAACCATCCAGCGCATCACTGCATCGTGTACCGTACAGTTCGACATTAAATCCTGCCTTCCGCCTTGTGAACACATCGACTTGAGAAAGGAACTCAAGAACGGAACCCGTACTGATGACGCGGAGGGAAGCATTCCGCCAAAAGCTATTTACGAGTTAGAGCCCCTAGCATGGTGACATTTGGATACAGGTTTAATAAAAAAAGAAAATGTTATTGTTGTTGGTTTGCCGTTCTTATGTCGTTGTTGTTGCTGGCATGCCGATCTCTCCGCAGCTCTGTGCAGCGGTTTGTGACCCTAGGGTGAAAAGCTCTCCAGAAGTGCAATTATTATTAAATGAGAATTACAAATAGATGAAAGTGATGGCAACAACACGCGGTTGAACCGTTTATAATAACGCAGACGATTCGTCGTGCAAAGTTATACATTGAAGCGAACATTTTAGAGGTCACGAAAACTAAAAATACTGACAACAAATACACGTAACTGCGTATTTTGATCAAGAGTGAAGTTTAAATGGTTCACTGAGCAAATCCAAGCCAAAGCTTTAGGACCCAAGCAGCTCAAGAGGCCTCGTGTTCATGTGAAACATTCAAAGCGCACTCCAACCAAACAGAAACCTTCCGCACGAATGAACATCGCAATCTAATGCATCTCTTCATCTTCCGGTCTCCGTCGCTCGTCTCCCGCTACAGTTGATTATTATTATCTTGCTATAATCTCTCTGTAGTCGTCTCACTCGGATTTTATCATTCGAAAGGAGGGCCTAAGATATTCTCTACATAGGGTCCCGCATGGGCCATTATCAGCATTGCCTAGGGGTGAGAGTTACTAACATCGCTGATTGGTGTCATCGCATCACAACCCTGTACTGCACTCAATGATTCCGTCAATTTGTTACCGGTATGCGACACCGGACTGGACCAGCTTACTTTCACCTCTGCCCCATTGTCACTGTGGACCAGTTGCGGCTACTGCCGCCGCAAGAGTTGGTACTGATCTGGATGAATGACGACGGCTGTTTCTGAGGCCTCGGCTGACGTGGGGCTTCTGTCGAATGACCCGAGCAGCTCAGAGAGAGCGAGTGGCTCGGCTTGACGCTACCTCCTCTTTGACGGCTGTTGTCTCACGCTGTGTGACTGCGATCCAGAGCTCTGGACACAGGGTCTGGGGCATCACGTCGGGACCCAAGTGCCAACGTGCTGGGCTGTGAGGTGGCCTGGATGTGAAATTACAGCAAACGGATTTGTGAATCTCTTTGACACAAACATCTTTTTTGTTCTTCTATTTTTACATCTTTCGCCTGGAAGACTCGATGCATTGTAATTGCTTTGAAGAGCTGCTCCTTCGAGCTTGTCGTGTTGAGAGGAGAGAGGAGGAACCCACGAGACGGCTATCCCGAAATAGCAGCTCTTAAGAGCAATTATACTCATCATCGCTTCACACTTGTGTGGCTTTCTTCGGTGAGCTGAGATTATCCGCACTGAAGCACTTTTGGGTCGGGTCATGTGAAAACTAAATGTCGTCAACCCGCCTCCATCCGACTCAGCCAATCAATAGAGTTTGTCGCGTGAACAGAACGCGTCAATTCCTTACAACACAGCGGTGCGTTGGAGAGCGAACCCACAACACTTACAATGTGCAGAACACGACTCAGTTTAACACGGGTGGTACAGCGCTCTGAGACACTGCGATGTTACCAGGATTTGGCAACATAGCAAGTAGGTTGCTGTCTGTGCACCTTGATAGGTTATTCGCTATTATTGTCCCATGGGGTTTCTCTGGGTACGCTGGTTTAGCCCCACGTGCAAAACGCCAGTGTAGAGGAATGCATCTCAATGCGGGACCCAACTAAAATACGGAGACTATTTGATGCTTTCTTTCCACGGTTAATTGCCACTGCATTGAGTATTGCCCTCGCCTCTCAGTATCAATACCGCCTCTAGCGGCGAGTGCTGATTTTACATCGCTCGCAGCAATCAGTCTCATCTCATTATCTGAAACCGCTTAATCCTATATAGGGTCACGGTGAGCCGGAGCCTATCCCGGCAGACACAGGGCGCAAGGCAGAGATATACCCACGATGGAACGCCAGTCCATCACCGGGCACTGCGTGCAATTTAGTCTGCAAGCAATTTAACCTATGCAGCAGCATGTTTTTTGGACTGTGGGAGGAAACCGGAGTGCCCGGTGAAAACCCACGCGGACACGGGGAGAATATGTAAACTCCACACAGAAAGGCACCCGAGCCGAGATTTGAACCCGGGACCTTCTTACTGTGAGGCGACAACGTTACCCACTGGGCCACCACGTCACCCGCGAAACATGCTTTTGTATTTCATTTCTTTGCTAACCTCTTTATGTGTTTTAATATATATTTTAAAGTGATGTGCACCGTTTTCCGGCAATAGACTTGACAGCTCTGGAATTATTGTTTGCGAGCCCCGGGTGAATAGGTGGGCTCCTGTGTCCCTTATGCAGCGATGTCTAAAGGAATGAAGAGGAGTGATCGGCACGCAGTCCGCTGTGGTCACTCACGCATCACAGCCTGCGACCCACTCGCCGCCCGCCGTCGTATTCTCGATGCTAAGCAGGGTTGAACCCGGCAAGCGCTTGGATGGATGAGCGCCATTGAGAAGGACGGGTGGCACAGGCGTTTGTGGGCAAGAGAGGGCAGTGGCAGATAAAATATACACTCTTGCTACCTTCACGCCATCTGACCAGCCTGGTGGAGTTTAGTCAAACAGCCATCTATGCATTGAGTGGGTAGACCCTAATACTGCAGTTATTAATCTCTATATGTGCTGCACGTTTATTGTCCCAATTAAATAAACATTAATCATAATAAGTAAATTAAATATTTGCGTTGACCTAAGAACTACGAGACTTCGCTCCGCAGCCGTGTAGGTCGCAACACTGTCCACCTGCGTATTCGCTCTCACCTGCGAATTCCCTCGAACGATTTGCAATGATTCCCTGCTTCTCGTGAAATCCAGAAACAACTCCATTCGGGGTAACGCGCCGCGTTACATCCTCACAGCTTCCACGGCGGTGCCACGTTGCCGCTGGCCGCCGGGCCCCTCCGGCGGTGGATTAAAGCCACAGGCAACAACGCGTGCATCGCGCTCGCGTCCCGTAGTATCCGTGTCGACTCGGGCCGTGAGAACAACTTATCTGCCTCCCGCCCACACAAACACCACCACCCCCCCCCGGGCCCCTTCCGCTAATAACCGAACGCCCCTCTGGTTCCATATCTCCCGTGCTCTCTCCCCTTTTCTTTTCCTTCCTTCCTGGCTCCATTGTTTGTCGAGCCGCCCCATCAGCCTTTCTCAGGCCCTCTCGCGGCGAGCCCACTCCCAGTTCCCACGTCCCCGGCGCTTCACCATCCCGTTGTCACCCGCCCGTCTGAGCACCACGCCTGCCACAATCCCCGCTCTTCCCTTCCAGGGGGATAGCGAGGCGACGGTGGGGCAAAGGGGAACAAGGGGGCGCTCACGGAGCCAGCGGCCAAATGCGATCCCCCTTTGGGAACAGGAAACATCGGCAATGGGGATTAGCAGTAGTCCCGTTAGTGACAACGTTTAAAAATATAAATGTGTGCTGTGGGTTTTCACGGCTCGCTGTGTGACCGCGAGAGGAGGAAAGATCGGCACAAATATTTCACAAGATTTTTTACATTGATGCGGGATTTAGTCTGATAATGCCTCCAACGTGCGAGGGGAAATGTCGCGAATGGCAGTGCAGGGACGCTCGACACGGCTATCCCGAGAGAATAGCTCGTGAGAGCAAATTTCAAAAGTACGTGAAGTTACACCAATCGTTTGTCAAACGTGCTGGGGAATACAGGTGGTGTTGGTCGCGGGGGTTGTTTAACCATACTTCAGCGTTCTGATTAGGGCAGCGATTAAGATTGGTTAGGGGTGGGGGTCAGAGAGGGATGCAGGATCGGTGACGGCGGCGTTCGGGAATGGAACTTCCATAACATCGGTACGGTTTGAATCAGAGACCAATGGCAGCGTGGAAGCCACTCTGCGAAGAACCGCGCGGTTGAGATGCTCACCTCGTTCACCTCGTTGCGCGATTGAACTCCTCGTTTCCGTGAGACCGGCCGATCTGATGACCCCGAGATCGTGCCTGAACTTTTATCACCGCACGTGCGCGCCGGTTCTGAAACCTACGGAACCTCGTTAAAGATCACCGGCTGCGGCTGACTAAGCGCGTAAAATACCCACATTTCCTCTTTACAAGCGAGCAAACACCGGGTAAAGTCGCGCACGGGATAACGCCACGGCTGCGCGCACTGCCTAACGCCTGCTAGGTAATTAATAACATTAAATACTCACGCAAGTTCTCACGGCTCCATGCTTGATGAGTACTTTGGCAAGCAATCAACATTAATTACAGTTTATAACGCGCCGCGCGTTTCTCTCGGCGTCTGACGAATTTGTTCAATGAGAAAACGAGTCGGAGGTGCGAGGGAGGGCTAAGGGAGCAACGCTGTTAGCCGGCGCCAACATTTGCCAGACATTGCGTCCTATGCATGACGACGTTATCGGCCGACTAATGAGCGTTTGCATTTCCATTTCGTTGCAGGCAAAAGCCGAACGTCTCAGGGCGTGAGCTCCGTGCTTCGGAGTAACTGCGTGTAAATGTAAAAACAGCACCAAACCAGAACTGTTGCCTGCAATTGCCTTGGCCGCCAGGTGATGGAACCTATGTTGCTGGTTGCGGTGCGCGCTGCGCCACCTCTCTCTCTCATGTGCAAGGCAGAGCGCTCAATGGGAAGGGCGGCGAGATGTCGAGAGAGCAACTCAATCAGATGAAAACGGAACTCGGATGAAAAGAAGAAGTTCCGTCCGACTAGAGAAGAGAAATTACTGCCACAGCAATAAAACGTTCATCAGAAGCAGAAGTTAAAGCTGGGGGGGAGGAAAAGAGAAGGAGGCTCAATTTAGGAACAAAACTGTTAGGAGATCATGTGGGCTTAGGGCTTATCAGCAAGTATTCCAGACGAGACTGTTACAAGTTGATATCTGGCAACATCATAACCCGTGCTGCACGTTCATGGCACTAAAGGGCATATCGTGAGGGTGGGAGCCCTCTCCATGTCTCGACTGCGAGGTCTTTGACAGCACAGGCTCTGGAAGACGCCGTCTCGCTCAACAAGTGTCGCACGCTCTTTACCGACGTAGGGTTTCGCGACTCCACGCGCGGTGATCACTTCCAAAAGCTGCCCTTTACTCTCGGTACGCCTGAGGATGCCTCCAACGTGGGAGGCGAAACGTCGCGAACCGGCGATTGGGAGCCGCTCGACACGGCTAGCCCGAAAGAGCAGCTTTGGAAAGCAATCATCAACGCGTTTTTTTTTTTCAATTCGTGGTATTTACAAACATAAATACAAATCTCATGATTTGCTACAAATAGCATCGTTCGTGTAAATTGAGCCTCACAATTGCCGAGAATCAGAAACTAGCTGGGAGGCTGCTAGGCGGTGAGCCAGCGCCAACAACTGCTGCCCAGTTCTTCACATATTTAGACGTTTTCAGTCAATCCGGTGAGCGTTATCTCTGTGTGAACCACCAACTCTCGCTGCTACGTCCACAGCGCGTAGTCCCAGGCTACGTGAAGCCATCACGCACCCCCCTTCATTCGATAACGTTCTCTCGCAGCGCGAGAACTCCGCTGAAAGCCGCTGAGTGGTGGCACAGTGAGCAGTGCTCTGCCCGGTGGATTTCACAGTCTGAGTTTGATCACCGGCCAGAATGAAGATCTCATCTCATCTCATTGTCAGAAACCGCTTTATCCTGCACAGGGTCGCGGTGAGCCGGAGCCCATCCCGGCATACACAGGGCGCAAGGCAGGGATATACCCACGATGGGACGCCAGTCCATCACCGGGCACTGCGGGAAATTTAGTCTGCAAGCCAATTAACTTATTCAGCAGCATGTTTTTTGGACTGTGGGAGTAAACCGGAGTACCCGGCAAAAACCCACGCGGACACGGGGAGAACATGCAAACTCCACACAGAAAAGCACCCGAGCCGAGATTCGAACCCGGGCCCTTCTTCATGTGAGGCGACAGCGCTACCCACTGGGCCACCGTGCCGCCCACAATTAAGATCAATGGCGAATAACAGCCAAACCATTCATGGGCTTCCTCCTCCACCAACTCGCACTCACGAGTGTGCGGAAGTATGGTCAAACAAATCTCGTAACCCCCACGGCCTCGGCAGGCTTTAATCCAGCAGTAGACTAATAATAGTTAATAATAAGTACACTTCTAGAGCGATTTTCACTCGAGGGTCACAAAGCGCTGCACAGAGCTGTGGAGAGAATGGCATGTCAGCAACAACTACATATGAACGTAAAAATCAACAACAATCACATTTTTTTTGTTACAAATATGGTCTTGAAGAGAACGGCATATCAACAACAACAACATTAGAAAAGTTCAAGTGAAAGTCAAATAATGGCTATAATTTAGAGATGAACATAAAATAAGCGATAAAAATAATTGTTAAACAAACGAAGGAAGGAATAAGTGTTCCAGAGCAGGCGTAGGTCAGCAGCGAGCCATCATCCCAACACCACCACAGTAAGCAGCATCAACAGTCCGAGCCAGAGGACTTGAGAGCCTTACGAAACAAGTGAGTCTTGAGACGATGTTTGACGATGCCCAGGGACTCAGCTGATCGAATCTCCAATGGAAGGGCATTCTAGCGTCTGGGAGCAGCGCTCCAGAAGGTTCTGTCACTCATCGAATGGAAGTGCGATCTGGGCACATGCAGCAAACCCGTATTAGAGTTGCGTGTTGAGGAGAGTGCGTGAAGTAGGTGACGGATGTATGTCGGAGCAGCACCAGGGAGAGTCTTGTAGGTGAAAAAGAGGATTTTGAGTTCAATCCTGTATTTAACAGGTAGCCAGTGGAAAGACATCAGTACTGGAAATATGTGATCGTGGATGGGTGTGCGAGTGAAAACTCTAGCAGCCGCAGTTTGCACACGTTGGAAACGATTGATCACGTAGGCAGGGATGCCAGGGAGTAGTGCATTGCAAAAATCCATTCTTGAAGAGATGAAGCTGTACATTAGCTACTCAGCATCCGGGGGTAACAGGATGTTGTGCAGTCTGGCCATATTTCTGAAATGGAAATAAGCTACCTTTGTCACCTTGTGGATATGTGTCTCGAAGATCGGTGAGGAATCAACAGTCGCTCCTCGACTCAGGAATGCCTTAGCAACTTCAATGGTCTGGTCGTCAAGCATTAATTGGACGGGTTCAGCCTTCTAAAATTGGTCCAGGGTTCTGACAAGCAAAACTTCTGTTTTGTCGCCATTTAGTTTTAGGTAAATTAAATTGAGCCAGGCCTTCGCAGTTGACAGTGACGAAGACATGCAAACACTAGGCGCATTGATTGATGACTTTGCATGGATATAGATTTGGATGTCATCGGCATAGCAATGGTAAATCAGATTGAGGCTGTGCAGGATATGGCCAAGTGGTTGTATGTAGATTATGAAGACGAGTGGGCCTAGGGCTGAACCCTGAGGAACTCCAGACAAAACAGGATGGAGCTCTGAGTTACATCCTCCAAGGCTGACGAACATCTTCCGGTCGGAGAGGTAGGAGCTCAGTAAGTGCAGGGTACTGCAAGAAACCCCTACACCCTCCAGTCGTTCAAGTTAGGTAGGGTGGTCAACGGTATAGAAGGCAGCACTCAGGTCCAGGAGGACAAGAAATTCTTGGCAAGCTTTCATCAGCAGCGACGAGTAGGTCATTAACTTCTTTGACCAGAGCAGTTTCAGTACTATGACCGAATCTGAACTCAGATTGGAAGGGATCGAGGATGTCTTTCTTGAGGACATGTTTCTGGAGTTGTATAGCTACTGCACGTTCAAGGACGTTGGAGAGGAATGGTAAATTTGAGATGGGGCAATAATAATAGGGGATATTGTAATCAAGGCCAGGTTTTTTGATGTGGGGTAATTGTGGCACATTTGAATAGTGGGGGAACGATGTCAGAGGGAAAGTGAATTTTTGAGGAGATTCGTGACCAAGATGGCAAGGAATTTGAAATTTGCCCACATTAATTTGGATGGGAAGGGATCCAGGGACGAGTTTGTAAGCCGAGATCTGGTATCTAATGAAGAGACATCAGATTCCGTTAACTCGGAAAATTCCAGGAGTTTTGAGATCAAGGTAGGGGAAGGAACATTTATTTAGGCTGTGTTGGTGGTTGAGACTGTGTAGAGATGTGGTGGGCTTCGGGTTTTTTTCTGAGAAAAACTGAATCAACTGATCCACGTAATCTTTATTAATGAAGAAAGGTAAGGTTGAGTGACTGATTGGATGAAGGAGCCGAATAATGATTGAGAATAGGATATTGGGGTTTGTCAGAGGTACCAGCCGGAATGCTGGAAAAGTGGTCAGTACGGGCGCAATCAAGTGCCTTTTGGTAGTCATTGAGCTGGGTCTTTAAAGATTTGAGCGTGAATGGTGAGGGAAGATTTTCTCCAAGCCCATTCCGCCCTGCGTGTATTCACCTTGAGGTCCCGGAGTTCAGCAGTATACCAGGGGGATGATTTTCCACCTGAGACACAGCGTGATTTTAATGGGACCAAATCATCCAGTATGCTTGATAGCAGACTGTTGAAAGTTTCAACTGTCGCATCAGAGGCAGAGTGAGCTGAGACATAGAGTGATGAAATGTTGAATGCAGCGGTAAATAAGTCTTAAGTGATGGCGTTAAGATTTTGGGATTGGATTTGGTGTTTGGCGATGGAAATGGGTGACGGAACCTGAAGATCAAACCACACAGTGGAATGATCAGACAGACCAGGATCAGTGATGGACAAGTTGGTTACAGATACGCCTCTTGAGCAAACTAAGTCCAGAGTATGACCACATTTGTGAGTGGCAGATGTCACATGTTTGACTGAAGCCAAATGGGCTCAGAGTGGCCATGAGATCCCTTGCAAGGGGGCTCTTTAGAGAGTCAACATGGATGTTGAAATCGCCAAGAATCAGGATCCTCTCAGAACTGGAGCACAGCTTAGAAAATAGCTCAGACAGTTCATTGACAAAAGAAGTGGCGGCTCCAGGTGGGCGGTAGAGCAGCACCAACTTCACAGGTTGAGCCGACCTCCAATCCAGAGACATTTGCTCGAATGAATAGAAGGTCGGCGACGGAATCGGACGGATGTCGGCAGTAACATGGTGGAGAACTGCAAGGCCACCACCACGGCCATGGGAACGAACCTTCTGATGGAGTGAAAAGTCTCGCAGTTGAGCCTTATTCACTGTGAGAAAATAATCTGGATGGTGCCAGATCTTTGTTAGGCAGAGCAGATCAGTTCCATAATAAGTAATGAGTGGAGTACACATTGAGCAGGCAAAATGGGTTTCAGTTGCAGACAATGTGCGTACTGGAGGTACATCGACCAGTGGTATTGTCCGCAAGCAACGCTGAGCTGCAAAAGGCCTAATTCGTTGCTTTCTCAGCAGCCAACATGTAGGATTTAATACAGGGATGGAAGTAGGGAAATCAGCCGTAGACAAGTAAATACGCCTTTTGCAACCAGCACCTTGATGGATATAATGAGGGCAGCGTAGTATTATCAGCTGATGGCATATGGAAAGAAGGTTGGGTATAGTGAGATGTGATGCAGGGCAGACGCTCAGGAGAGCTGCACGTGTGTACGTGATCATAATGGATAGGGGCCGGTGCACACCGCGGCAGACACAGGGCGCAAGGTGGGGCCACTCCCGGGATGTGACGCCAACACATTACAGGGTTATAGGGGACTTCCTTAAGGAGACAATATACTCAGCAGGCGAATGAACCAAATCCGCACGAACTCCACACAGAAAGGCACCCGAATCCGGAGAAGCGGCGAGTAGGCAGAGAAGGAGTGCTGAATGAGGGTGAGAGAGGTTGCTGGTACAGTGCCCGGCGACTGATGGTCCTGCAAGGCGAGGTGGAGTCTGCTGCTGCTGCTGCTGCTGCTGTTTCAAGGCAAGATGGAGGCTTCACTCTCTCAGCGACTGGAAAAGTGCCCTTGAGTTGAGACATAAAATTATTAAGATTAATATCTAAAGTGCACGAGTGTGTCTGTATCAATAATACAGGAGAGTGTACAAATAGATAATGTGAGAGTGTGTATCTGCTTTACACGAGAATGTATATGTCTACAGTACGTGCATGTGTGTCTACAGTGCATGGCATGTGCGTGTGTTAATCTAAATATGCCTGTGTCTACAGTACTACCCGTGTATGTCTATCTATAATACACGTGGAGAAAGTCAATACAGATGAATAGGATAGATATAACACTAAATTAACAACGATAAAACGATTAAAACTCTTTCGACACACACGCAGATGGACTGGCAATACTGGATAGCTGTGATTTACAACAGCCATGCTTCAACAGCCGCTAAGAGCAAGCTATGAGGAAACGATTATGAGGGTTAGATGAGGGGAGATGAGGTGAGAAAGGTGAGGGCCATCTCGGAGCTATGCAACGCGGTGAGTGAAATGCGGGTACTGGGTTCGGTGGCGGGCGAGGATTCACTCGCTCCCACTGCACGGAAGACCCGAAGAGTTGAGACGTAAAATATAGCGATTAAGAAGAATTAAAAATTGCCAGAACTAAAAGAAATTATTAATAAAACCAAAAGTAACAAGAATAAAATGATTTAGGCTGCTTCAAATACACTCAGAAGTAGTGGTAAATCTGACGATCGCAACAGCGGCAACATCTTGCCAGCGTCCCTCAGGATGGCGGAGGGGTTGACCCTACAGTAGACAATTGGCTGTACGTTGCATGACTTAAAGCTGGAAATTAACCCGGAGAGAGATATTTTTTTAAATGAAAACGAGGACAGAGACGTCATTGTCATTGGCAGTGTTATTCAGTGAAGTCGCTATGTCGCACGACCATACCGATTACGTAACACATTTCAATCCCGACGTGTGTGTCCCCATGTACTGTGGGAGGACTCAGGCGAGGTGGCAGCGGTAGCGCACTGGTCAGCGAACTGCGCTATGAACACCCGCCTTCCAAATTCCAATCACGCTCACGTCCAACATCGAATATTTGAACTGGTTCTGGAACTCCTCTGGGTCGACTTGGCTGCAAACGAGTGCCTGATGCAGTATCAACACGGGGGAGACAAAGGTGGCTGGGTGTGATGCTGGCCACCCACTTGCTTTGTGTGCCACGACGGCATTAACGTGTGCTCGCTAACTGGATTTGCCCAAAAAGCCTGTTAAAGCTATTGGGATATTTTTACCAATGTAGAGTTATTGAAAAATAGAAACAAAGGTAACACAATTAACAAAGCAATTAATTATTATTTATCAGACGCCCTAATCCAGGGTGACTTACATCACACACAGACACATTTCGAATAAATAAATAAATAAATAAAGAGCTTTGCGGCACATATGTCAAAGTGTTGTTGTCAGACCTCTAAGTAATGGTTGTACAGATTTGGCTTGAGTAGTTTCCGAAATGACACGAGTGACTCTCTGGTGCTGATTTATATTGGGATGTCATTTCACCATGATGGGGACAGAGTAGCAAAGCGGTAATAAAGGTATTTCGATGTTCTAACAACAAATTGATACTTTGCCACAAGCGCGTGCAGTTACTGCAAACTTGATGCCTTGCGAAAGGCATCTATTTGGTGACGGAACATTTTAACACCCGCTGTATCATTGTCGGAAAGGGCAACACTGCAACTGTTTCCCATCACAGCCAGTGGAAGGCTGCACGGCGCGTGTATGAAATATGAAATACGGTACTGCAGGAGGCACTGTTATTAACGCGATTCAATTCTGTTTTGTTACCGCATGCAAAGCGTTTGAGCTGCGCTGAGAATGAACGCCGCTTTATAAATGAATACGTATTTATTCTAATGATATGACTATAATTACTTAAGAAA
>JAZEWT010000016.1:8011583-8025419 GCA_036362905.1 Mordacia mordax
ACTCGACGTGGTAGCAGGGCCTGCAACTGACGAGAAGCAGTATGAGCAACGCGCTGATATAGGTTTTCCACGGCTGCGCGTGCGATGAGGATGGCTCTCCACAGCTCTTCTTTCGAGATATATAGAGATAAGGAACACTCGACGCGGCTATCCCGAAAGAACAGCTATGGCGAGCAATTATGAGTCTGAGCATTACAACGTAGCCCTCAAGTGATAACCTGAGAAAACGGCTCGGCCAAACACAGCCAGAGGCTGTGTTAGTCATTCTGGGGCCCCAAGCAAAATTCAATGACAATCCCCACCCCCACTCCACACACCAAGAAGAGCACAAATTTGAACGCTACTCGGCCAAATGGTCAGCCATAGGAGCCCCTGAAATTCCCTGGGTTGCCTCACGGTTAGGACGGCTTGTGATCAGATTCCATTTGTGCCTTCAGGCTCATAACGATGCCGGTCTAGTCCCGGGCCCATCATGGCCAGCTTTGGAAGGTAGGGGCCTTGTGACCGTACCACATCGACGCCCAGCGGGGTTGGGCTCTGAGCCTGGGGTGGTGATGCAGGCTCTGTCCCAGCGGGCGTGACAGCCTGCATCACTCGCACGCTATGCTAATTTGTTGAGGCTCTGTTTTTAACAAAGCACTTGCTGTCACATCGCTGCCGCAGCTGTTGACTTGCTCCTGGTGGGAGTCCTGGCCTGAAGTGCTGGTCAATGCATCTGTCTGGAAATAGTAACAATAACAATGGTTGCGGCTGTGATTGAACCCGTTATTTACGCAGAGGAGCTTCACTAAGTGCCAGGACTCGTTTTTAAAAGGGTCCACGCAATATATATGTGTTTATCTTCAGTAGCATTTTTTGTATAATATATCAACCATGATAACATTTTTTTTGTACTTACAGTTTACATCAGTGCAATTGTTAAACAAAAGTGATGTGTTGTCGTAGCATATATAGCTAATATATTTCAAATATATCTCTTAGTAAATATAATGTACCGTTTGATTTTAATTTACATTTTAATTTCTAATCGAATTTTGAGTCAAGCTCAACAATCGTCTGTCCGAATGAAAGAAATGTTGCACCAGAACACCGCTTGTATCCGAAGAATGCAGATAGATGTTGTTGTTGATATGTCGTTCATATGTTGTTGTTGTTGTTGACATGCCGTTGTTCTCTTTGCATCGCTGTGCAGCGCTTGTGACCGTCGTGTAAAAGGTGCTCTATAAATGCAATTATTATTAATATAAGATCGTTATATAAATATCCGGACTTAACGGACTTCCGGACAAGCTTATACCCCCATTAGTTCGTTACACTGATATTTCACTGGAAGTACAACTAATATTATTAATATGAGAAGAATGCAGATCCTCCTGCTCAGGGTTACACGCAAGTGACAGAGCGAGGCATCACGCATGCGTCAGCGAGCACACCCACGCGTTAGACTTGTGACATTGAGAAACGACGGACTTGGATTGGCCACGTCACTGGACGTGATTATAGCGAGTGATCGAGGTTAAGAAAATAGTGGCAGCCAAGCGAGATGAACGGGACCCTAGGCACATCCTCCACCAAGATAGGGCGATGTTTCGTGGCTATTTTAGATCCTGAATGCGTGAGCACAGCAAGCACTAAACAAATACAAATAACGACGATGCTATCGCTCGAGCGTAGCATGAAGGCAAGCTTGCTAGCGCTGATTATGCCTCCAACGTGGGAGGTGAAACGTCGCAACAGGAATGCTCGAGATAGCTATCCCCAAAGAGCAGCTCTTGAGAGCGATTTTCAGACAAAAACATCAGTAATGTAGACAAGCGCGAGGTGTATTATTGTATCGCGAGAGCGTTAAGGAATAGCAATGACTCAGGATGGCGGTGGCTAGAGCCTGACCCAATGTTGATAGCGATGATAAACGATGCTCATGGAATTCTGACTGATCACAGAGAATGCCGTTTCAGTTCCGGAAAGGATGCGTCTTTGGGCATAACTTTTGTGTGAACTCGACCCCCCCTCATTGCGTCAAGAACCTATTTCCCCGTGCACTACACATTCCTCGGAATGTGCCAATTAATCCTGCCTGTCGTATACAGTTCAATACACAACACATCCTGCAGTTTTACATCCTCGTGACACCATGTGCTCATGATAAACAGCCTGACAGAGAGTCTGTTACTCATCAGACAATGTATACACGCAGAGCCGGTCCCACGCCCGACCTAGTACGGATCACTTACCCATTGCTAATCCTGGCCAGGCAATCTCCATTTACAGTAATCACTAATAATCTTCTTGAGATGCTCTGGCCAAGGGCACTATATTTTTCGCCCATCGCTCAAAGGGGGCGCAACGTTTTGCACAATGGATTTGCAAAGCAGAGGTTACTGGTCCGATTCGATCTCCAGGCACGGCAATCAAAGCATTCCACTGCTGGTCCACCTCGCAGGTATAAATGGGAACCCGTGCAGTCCACTGTTGCGTTGTACTTGGTCAGATAAACTATGGGTACTGCCGCATCCTGCAATACTTTCTGGCCAGAATGGAAGGGCAGGTTGAATGGCCCCCTAGAGGGCTCTCTACAGCGCCCTCTAGTGGCTGCTCTTTCACAAGTAATCGCGCAGGCATGTGTGGCACCCAACTGGGTGAGATCCCTGCCCGACTGCCTTCAGCGGGTGGATAGGTCGTCACTGGCTGCAATATTCTTACTGGTCCATTATGGCGCGTTGAGCGTGTCCTTCTCTTTCATTCAGCCTGAAGAAACATCCAGAGTGGAAGGCGAAACGTCGCGAGATAAAGAACACTCGACACGACGAGCCTGAAAAAACAAACAGCTGTAAAAAGAAATTTTCATACGTTGAGCCATGACAACTCTACATCAGTACATATGTGTTTCGTTATTCACAACATGCTATACATTAGAGAATATGTTTCAATATTGTCAATATATTTCAAAAACAATTAACAACACATTACTTATAGCATGATAAACGTATATTTCAATTATCATCAATACAGGTCGCGCAATGTGTTTCCTTTTCCACAGCCGTGCCGTTTCCAGATATTTGATTTTGATAATAAATGAAAAGGCCCCTTTTCCGAACGTGGTTGAATATATAATATATAATATGCAGAATCCATGCATTCATTCATTATCAATACCCGCTTAATCCTGTACAGGGTCGTGGGGTGAGGGGGGGGCGGAGCTTATCCCGACCAGCAGAGGGCGCAAGGCTAGGTGATACCTAGCATGTGACGCCAGTACATCGCAGGGCACACTTTTTGGGCCACTTTACTCAGCAGCGTGTCTTTGGATGGCGCGAAAAAATCGAAGAACCCGGCGAAAACCGATGCGGTCAAGGAGAGAGAGAACACGTAAACTCCACACAGAAAGGCACCCGAGCCTGGAATCGAACCTGGGTTTCTTAACTTCAAGATGCTCCTCCTCACCTCCAAGGCTCTCACTGGCGCTGCTCCGACATACATCCGTGATCTACTTTAGGTGTCCTCCTCAACATGACAACTCCGATCCTCCAATACGGGCAGCTCGCTGCACGTGCCCAGATCGCACCTACATGCGATCGATGACAGAGCCTTCTCGCGCGCTGCTCCCACACTCTGAAATGCCCTTCCATTAGAGATTCGATCAGCCGA
Organism: Mordacia mordax; assembly: GCA_036362905.1. Lineage (NCBI taxonomy): Eukaryota > Metazoa > Chordata > Hyperoartia > Petromyzontiformes > Petromyzontidae > Mordacia > Mordacia mordax. The sequence goes on from JAZEWT010000016.1 coordinate 8,015,232, forward strand.
GTCCCCGGGCATCTTCACATCTCGTCTCAAGACTCACTTGTTCCGAGAGGCTTTCAAGTCCTCTGGCTAGGACTGTTAACGCGGCTCAGTGTTGTCGTGCCGGGATGATGGTAATCCTCTGACCTGCGCCTGCTCGGGAACATACATTCCTTGTTTGTTGAAGAATTCTTTTTTTCGCTTATTTTACGTCCGCCTATAATTTATTACCACTATTTGTCTTTCCAGTTGAATTGTCTTGGTGCTGCTCTTGACATATCGTTCTCTCCACAGCGCAGATTTGTATTAAAAAAACCCTTAAAACGTTATTGTTGCCAAATTGCTGTTCTTATGTTGTTGTTGTTGACACGCCGTTCTCTCCGCAGCTCTTTGCAGCGCTTTGTGACCGGGTGAAAAGCGCTCTAGAAGTGCAATTATTATTGTAATGTCTCGAGACGTCTCGATCAGCAGCAATGAGAACCACTCGCGGTAAGAAGCCGAATAACCGTGATGATGTTCACTCTGGGGCGGCACGGTGGCCCAGTGGTTAGCGCTGTCGCCTCACAGCAAGAAGGTCCCGGGTTCGAATCTCTCGGCTCAGGTGCCTTTCTGTGTGGAGTTTGCATGCACTCCCCGTGTCCGCGTGGGTTTTCGCCGGGTACTCCGGTTTCCTCCCACAGTCCAAAAAGCATGCTGCTGCATAGGTTAATTGGCTCGCAGGCTAAATTGCCGCGCAGTGCCCGGCGATGGACTGGCGTCCCATCGTCGGGATATCCTTGCCTTGCGCCCTGTGTCTGCCGGGATAGGCTCCGGCTTCACAGTGACCCTGTATAGGACTAAGCGGTTTCAGACAATGAGATGAGATGTTCACTCTTGTGACAAGTTGTTGATAATGCAATTCTCCCGATTGTCATCAAATTTCTTATCACAACACTTCAGCCCAGCGCTGATTGCAAAACAATCATTGAAATGTTGCATCTCCTCCTGCCAGGGCGGCGAGGTGGCGCATTGAGTAGGGCTCTCCATTCCCGACCGGTTCTCCTGCCGGGTGCTCCGTTTTACTCCCACTGTCCAAAGATACACAGCTGCTTATGTTAATCAGCCTGCTGATTACATTACCCCCAGTGCCGTGCGATGTACGGGCGTCATATCCTGAGTATTCCCCCGCCTTGCGCCCTCTGTCGGCCGGGATAGGCTCCGATCCCCCGCGACCCTGTACATGATTGAGCGGGTATTGATAATGAATATCCTCCTTCCTTTTGTTGTGAAAGAAAACCCCGTTTTAATGTTGCACTCTTGCCACTATTGTACTGTCGATCTTCTTTGTATATCATGAACTTATTGGAATTATTGTCCACGTTTCTGCTGTGAAATCTTGAATGGCTACTGTTTAGTTTATGATTATGGATGGGGGTTTACCTTTGTACAAGTTGCTGCTATGAGTTTGTTTAATTGTGCAATCGTGCGTGTTACTCTTCATTTATGTGATCAGGGTTAGTGTTTCATTTTTGCACAGATTGTTGCTGTGAGATTATCTACCCTTTCATTTAACGCAACGTTGGTCAGTTCGCACGTTTTCTGCATCGCAGGAATCCCGTATCTAGAGTTTGCAAACTCACCCGGAACTTTCTACTGCAATAATAAACGTCCATTTAAACATCCTTACAATTCAGACAGGGCGGCACGGTGGCCCAGTGGATAGCGCTGTCGCCTCACAGCAAGAGGGTCCCGGATTCGAATCTCGGCTCGGGTGCCTTTCTGTGTGGAGTTTGCATGTTCTCCCCGTGTCCGCGTGGGTTTTCGCCGGGCACTCCGATTTCCTCCCACAGTCCCAAAAAATGCTGCTGCATAGGTTAATTGGCTTGCAGACTAAATTGCCCACAGTGCCCGGTGATGGACTGGTGTCCCATTGTGGGTATATCCCTGCCTTGCGCCCTGTGTCTGCCGGGATAGATTCCGGCTCACCGCGACCCTGTACAGGACCAAGCGGTTTCTGACAATGAGATGACACAATTCAGACATGGACATGCGTACACCAATTTACTGAATGTGCGTTAACAACAATCCCATGACCTACCCAGACGCTCCTGCAACTTAAACAACCCCATCCCCTTTAGTACGCACGTTCTAGTTCTCCAATGCCTGCGACGAAGTTCGATCAACCGTGCAGATGCGGTTTGCGTGACCTCTGGTGCAGGAAATGAAATAGAGAAGAGGCTGGCACCGTGCGGCACGCGTTCCATGAGACGCATGCGAGATGGTTCTGAGCTCCGCGCGCAATCGGAGACTAATTAACGAAACTAATTTGGAGGAAAATAAAAACCCGATGAAAACTTCGCCTGACTGCTCTGTCAATCTGTAAACGACGCCGCCCGGTGAAAACTTTTTGACGTAGAAATAAAAAAACGATTCGATTCGTTTACTTCCTACCTTATGGGCGCCATCTTATCCATAGCAGCACGCAGATCGGTTGATAAGCGTGACGCGATTAACTCTTGGCAGCAAGCTTCTTGAAGGATCTCCGACCGGTGAAAGTGAGCCCTTGCCCCAGGCCATGCCTCCTTAATAGCCTGGTTCCCGGCTCCAAAAATCAGCTGCGAGACTGGACTCGGTGGCACAGGACTTGAGGTCACATCCACAGTGAGATACGGTGTTCAAGATGTGGAAATAATTTCCGGCTTGCCGACCCAGACGGACCCAGGTGGTCTAAATGGGCTCATGGCTGTGATTAAATGAAGGTCTGCTACTGCATTCTACCCTGTGCCGTGCATAGCATATACGGCTGGCGTTGTGCAGTTATGGGATTAATGCTTTGCATTCATGCTAACTGTGCATTTTCACATCACTTTTCACATCCCTCTTTAGCTCAACTTCGTTCACATCTATCTCAAAAGGCTTGAAAATGTGTTGTATCTATATTCAAGGGGGGCACCGTCGTCATCATATGTTCCTTGCCCGTAATGCCCTCCCCCCCGCCATGGAGGCCCCAATTAAACCCTCTCTCCACCTTCCTTCATCCATCACCACACCCTTCCAAATCTTTCTGAACACACAAGACTCGACTTCCCCAATCCCCTTGAGCTCAGGACAAGTCTGCTCCTACAGATATGTTCTCTTATACATTCTGCCCGTCCAGCTCGAACCCTGTAGTTAGTGTGGTGAGCTGGATGTGGTGTTAAAAAAAGTAATAATAATACATTTGATATAACACGCAAGTAAGCTGGGGCAAACATTTCGTTAGACACTGTATTGGTCAGGGCTACACGGTGTCACCTCACATCAAGAAGCGGCCAGGTTTGATTCCTGGCTCGGGTGCCGTTCTGTGTGGAATTTGCGAGTTCTCTCCCCGTGCCCGCGTAGGTTTTCGCTGGCTATTCCGGTTTCCTCACACCGTCCAGAGACACGCTGCTGCGAGGTTAATTTGCCTGCTGAGCAAATTGCCTAAATAGTTTGTACCCTGCGATGTACTGGCGTCACATGCCGGGTATTCCTCCGCCTTGCGCCCCCTGTCGGCCAGAAGAGGCTCTATCCCCCCCCCCGCGCCCTGTACAGGATTAAGCGGCTATTGATATGAATGTATTGGCCAATGAATGAGCGTTTAAATTGTAGGAAACCGCAGAACCTGGAGGAAACCCAGGAACGATGAACAACAGCGGCAAGTCATTTCTGAACCACTGACTCGGCGCGATTACATGCGCTCAGAGCAGCGTGACGCGAGCGATGGGTGTCACACGGCCTTCACCTGGCCGTGAAATCTCCAGCCGTGTTTCTATTTGAGACAAAGCACGTCGTGCTGCCGGCACAGTCTAATATCTGTTTTTCTGTACTGCGTTAAATATACCAATTTGTACGGACCAGCGAGGTGAAGTATAGTCGCACAACCCCCATGACCGTCACGGCACACAGCCAGGAACTTCATCCACCAGTGGATTAACAAGCGGCTGTAGGTCTACACATCATCGAGCATGTGTTTTTTTTTATATTTACGTCCTCACTGAGAGTATCCTGTTCTAATTTGTCTTAAGGTCTCATTGAATCTGAAGTACGGCAATGTGTGTGTCTTACATCAATTTTACTGCCCATGTATTCAGTTGTCTTCTGAAACATTAACAAGTGTATCGAGTTTAAACTCCCATTTGTTGCACGAGTACCGTTGTGGCACCACGACCCGGACCGCAGACTCGTGGCGGCTCGACGATAACGGCCACGGCGAGGATCAGCGTTCACTCCACGATCGTTCAGCCAGCGAGCAGAGACTTCTTGACTTTTGATGTTTTATTGAACAGCGCGCGTGGGCCTGGGCATAACGAACACGAGCGGCGACTACATCCTGATGACTCTTCCCCAGGCGATTCTTCTCTCCCTCTGACCCCCTCACGACCAAGTCACCAACTCCCCGTCTGACCGAATCCTTATATTTCTCTGCGCCGCCCCCCTCTTGCGCCTTCAAGAAGACATCATGGATAGTCACATGTTACAATGAGTCACGTACCACGGGACAATGAGTAAACAACAGGAGCTCGCCAACAGGGGATTACGTAAATCAACAACCCGAGTTCGATTAATCACGGGTCTCGCAATCACACTGTCCGCTCATAAAACTCTGAACTCCACACTGTGACACCACGGCTTCGACTGCGGGCTTGTGACGGCTTACAGCGGCAACACCACGGCGAGGATCAGCGCCCACTCCGCGATAGATCAGTCAGCGAGCACGGATGAGCAGAGACTTCTTGATTTTCGATGCTTTATTGAAACCAGCAGTGCACGGGGCTGGAGTAGCGGCACACAACGAGTTGCTACATCGTGACGCTGCCTCCTCCTTCTCGTTCCCCCAGGAGATCCTCTCTCCGCCCCTCCTACCCCCTGCTCTTTATATCCCCGCGGCCCCTTCCAGAAAGTTCCAGAAAGTTCTAACCGACGTCACCCCACGTGGCTTTGTCCCCCCTCTCCAATAAAAGTCCCGGCAGACTGTGCTGCTCGTCCTCCACGTGGCGTTGGTTCCCCCTCTACAGTTAAAGTCCCCCCCCCCATTCCTTATCTCTGCAGTACCATCAACCCTCTTCATCACTCTGTCGCAACAATTCGTACGTGAGTACAGCGCCTTGGAGCAAGATCGCCCACAAGGCGGATACTTTTCTCGTGGTAAAAAAACCCAACACAATCGTTGCGTAATCTGTTGCCCTTGTTAATGTATGATCGTGTTAACGTCAGAAAGGGTAACGTTTTTGTGTTATTACACATGGTGGCGCGGCGACGCGGCAGCGAGTAGCGCTGATACCTCACAGAGAAGGACCAAGCAAGGTTAGATTCCCGGCTCGGGTGCCTTTCTGTGCGGACTACGCTTGTTCTCTCTCCCCGGGGTGAGTTTTGGTCGGGTACTGCGGTCTCTTCCCACCGCCCAAAGACACGCTGCTGCTTAGGTTAATTGTCCCGCTGAGCAAATTGCAAGCAGTGCTGCCCTGCGATGTCCTACGTCAAATCATGGTCACATCCCCGCCTTGCGCTCTTCGCCTGCCGCGATAGGCTCCAGGCCCCCGCGACCTTGTACAGGATGAAGCGGGTATTAATCATGATGATCATCACTACACATATTGGTACTGTACCTATTAAAGTGTTTCACAGCACATTTGAGTCACTCACGACGAGGAAATGACTCCGCTGGGGCGTTACCACTGATAAGAGATTCCAACCACTCATGCTCGATTACTGCTCTGGCTTTTAGCATATCACCACGGGCGGCACCAGCGGCACTAGCGGCAACAGCAAGAACCCCCAACACCAGCTACAGCAGCAGCAGCAACGCTTAGGAGATGTTTCCTCTCGCCGCCAGGGTGACGGCTCTGCTGCTACTGCTGGTCACCTGTCTCCGGATGTGTCTCTGTCAAGCCCCGGAGTCCAGCAGCCAGCGTCTTCCCACCAACAGAGGTAGGGACTCCCGGGGGTGGCGCGTGGGGCAGCGAGCTTGTCGGAGCCGAGTGTAGGACACGAACCAACAAGTGGCGGCGTATGCTGGAGGATGGTTGTTGTGGCAGGGCGCTGGCAGGATTGGAGCTTGGGTTGCCACCTCGGAGGCGCATGGCGTTAATAGAGTAAGATCGGATAGGGCTGTACACTGTCACTGGCAGAAAGCCCGGGCGTTGCATCATGACTTGTTCCATGAAAACGGGCAGATTTCACAGGAAAGCTCTCTCCGCAAAAAAACTGGGACGATCCCGGAAAAGCCAGGCAACCCTCGGTGGGAGGGGGGGGAACAAGGTTTACATCTTGCACAAGCCTCTAGCTATGGTGAAATATATAGCTAGCATGTTGTACTGACCGCGCCAAGCAGTGCGTCGCAAAGCCAGCGAGTATAACTCGCTCGTTCGTTTGCACATAAACAAAGAGCCAGGAAGGACCCTCTGACTTGTTTTCTACAATAAAGAATTAAGGCCTTTGGTTAAACTGCACGCACAACACAAAAGACACATAATACATGACACTCTCAACAACATACATGTGTCTACACCGGATAGCGTGCCGTTGACCTGTACCTGCTCAGGAACACAACTCCATTCCATTATTTGTTTTAACTATTATTTCATTCATCATTTGATGTCTATTGATTTAGTCATTATTTTACTTAATTGAGCTCCTCTGATGTTGTTGTTGACATGCCGTTACTTACATAGCTCTGTTCAACGCTTTATGAGCCTCGGGTGAAAGGCTCTTTAGAAATCTAAACGTTGTTATTATTATACAGTATCTCAGCTGTGTCACGTCTCAGAAGGCCAGAACACCTGCTCATTATATCAGACGGCGCGTGTGTAAATACATGTTAACGCTCTCAAATATAACCATTAACATATATGCGAACTACTAAACACAGCAACACATCGACTGAGAACAACATCGTAAAAATATCTGCATGTAAAGCCGAATAGCCTGTGCACCACCGATGTTACAATGAACGGGCCAGGAAACCCACTAATTTTCACATCTGACCCAATCTATGCATGACAGCAATGAACTGCTTCAAAATATCTTATTTATCTTATCTTATTGCCAGAACCGCTTAATCCTGTACAAGGTCGCGGTGAGCCGGAGCCTATCCCGGCAGACACACGGTGCAAGGCAGGGATGTACCAATGATAGAACGCCAGTCCATCACCGGGCACTGAGGGCAATTTAGTCTGCAAGCCAATTAACCTGTGCAGCAGCGTATTTTTTGGACTGTGGGAGGAAACCGGAGTGCCCACCGAAAATCCACGCGGACATGGGGAGAACATGCAAACTCCACACAGAAAGGCACCGCTATTATATGTATCAACATTAATATTGTGATGCTATCTTACAAACGATGCTCTTGGGTATCTGGCAAAACGCAAGAGCTCACGCTTTGAGAAATGTCACCCTGCTGCCGATACCGATTGGATTCAACTCAATTAACTCAATTTCCACTATTCAAATCCCCATTCATTAACGCTGGGACCGATTACTCGCACACAGACATAACGACAATAAATGGCTGTCTCAACAAAATGTCTGCAGCGAGACTCACGTAGAGATGTGAGGCATGGGTGCTCTGTATGAAACAACACACTTGGTCTAACCAAGTGTGTTAACTCGGCTTATCGGCTGCAAGAGTCTATAATACTGGGAGCTTCTCCTAGGAATTCAACAGTGGTATTTTGTTATCAAGATTCGCTTAAACCTGTACAGGGTCGTGGAGGGCCCCAAAAAAGTGTGCCCTGTGATGTACTGGCGTCACATCCAGGGTATTCCCCGCCTTGCGCCCTCCTTCGGCCGGGATAGGCTCCGGGCCCGCCGCGACCCTGTACAGGATTAAGCGGATATTGATAATGAATGAATGCACCCTTTTGCAAATAGGCGCCATCAGTGATTGTTTGGCAGAATACACCTACGCTTACCCCACCTTTACCAACCAGCAATGAGCAGTGTGGTAAAGTATGGTCAAATAACCCCTCTAACCGAATACTGTGGGGAAGTCCTCATCCAGCCGTGGACTGACAGAAAGCTATACATGTCTGATACAACTTATTTAGTGATAAAAGCATGGAATTGCTAAGGAGTCTCCGCTTTTTCCTGCAGTAGGAGTTGCTATGAAGCCGGAGCCTATCCCGGCAGACATAGGGTACGAAGCAAGGCTATATCCAGGATAAGACGCCTTCCATCACAGGTCGCCAGCGGCAATTTATTCATGCCAATTAACCGAGGCAGCAGCATGTCTTTCGACTGTGGGAGGAAACCAGAGTACCTGACAGAAAACCCATGTGAAAGGCAACCGAGCCGGAATCAAACTTCGGGTTCTTGCTGCGATGCAGCAGGATTACTCACTGCACTACCGTGCCCCACCTGGGACGCTTAACCTCCCTTGCACTCGACCCTTGCGATTTAGACCCCCATCCATTCTTGATTAAGCCCCAACTCTTCTATCCCTGAGCCAATGCTTTGTTTGGCGCCACCCCTTCTTCTCCAGGCCACGCCTCTTTCATATTAGGCCCTGCCCCCATGCAACGCGTTCAACTGGTTTCGGTAGAGTCTTGTGGAACGGAGGTTGCAGCAACATGGCAGGGGAAGCACGGATGCGGTTGTGGTCGAGGAACTTCGAGAACTATAGGAATCATAGACCGCAGCAGGTTTGCTTAACATGTACAGTATGGCTGATAGCGGGGAAGTTTTAAAAGCCATGTGATGAAATATATTAGATAAATATTTACGCAATTTTTTACGCGTGCCTTTTTCAAAAAGCTTTGACTGGAAAAGCCCGTCGTTTGTTAGCAAATGACAAAGTAGAAGTGTTTAATAAAACTTCCTCCAAATGGAGTTCGTGTTGTTGGTTCATAATTTCCGTGACGCTTATTAGCATAAAAAAATGCAAGGCTTTGCTTTTCTCGAAAAGGCTTCCAATAACTAAATGTCAGAGACCCTTATCTAGGGCGCGCTCTTTTTAATTGGACACAGTCTATACGGGGATAATTGGCAAGCGGCTTCAAAATAATTGCCTTCCCCCAATAAAGCCTAATTATACTCCCAGAAAAATAATCGTAAAATCGGAACTTCCGGCGTGAGAACGCATTATTCGGCAAGGGTTAACGGCATTAATAATAATACGAATAATTGCACTTCAAGAGGGCTTTTAACCCGAGAGCCACAAAGCGTTGCACAGAGCTGTGGAGAGAAGGGCTGGTCAGCAACAACATGAATCAATGAAAGACCAGGGCATTATCGGTCACCTGAAGCAACAATAGTTCGCGCAGACATTCATTCCACATGGAATACTCAGAGGAGCGAGGAAAACACGGAGAAACGAGACTCGAAGGTAGCCACGAGCTGGTCCGACGCCAACATTTGCCAGGCGTTGGCAATTTATTAATGAGTTTTTAGTTTTCGGAGAAGACCGGAGGACCCGGAAGAAACTCAGCAACAGATAAAAGGGAGAATAAACAAACTCCGCACGGAATCGTTTGCCCCGAGGTAAGAGTCGAACCGTCTCGGGGAAGGACCCGCTTCCTGCGAGGCGCGGATGTTACCACTGCGCCACCCTGTGGTAGAGCCTTCGTGTGATGGCACGATCAAACATCAGTTGTCACTCGCGTGTTTGTGTGGCGTGGCGCTGTCCCGCATCATGTTCGATGTTTTTACTCCACGTGGTGAGGAGCCGCGGGCACGTGGACGTCAGTATTCTGGATGAAGCTGACAACAATGTATCTTCAGACCGGAGCAGTGCACACAGTCACACACGTCACCTGTCCGTCTGTTACAACAGACATACAGGGGCTTTCAGCAGCACCTACGTTTGGAATACTATTTGTTGCTTTGTTTATTGTAATGATGTAGGTTTTCACGGCTCGATGCGTGATGATTGCTTCGAAAAGCTGCTCTCTCGGGACAGCCGCGTCGATCGCTTCCTCTCTCCTCTCCTCGCGACGTTTCGCCTCACACGTTAGAGGCATCCTCAGGCGCAGAGTTTGCGCCTGAGGATGCCTGAAGATGTCGACTGATATTCAAACCGATCCCGCCGATTGATCCTCGTAGAGCCCACGTATGATTGGTCAGAGAGCACGAGAAGAGACGAGGAGGTTGCGGCCTCGTGCCAGTGTAGCCGGAGCCAGCCTGCACCGTCTCTCTACACCCACGATGCGGCCACCAATCGCACGAGAGACTGCAGGCCCGCGCCTAGGCCAGCAAGAATGTCAGAAAACCAGGTGA
>JAZEWT010000016.1:8049312-8073725 GCA_036362905.1 Mordacia mordax
GCGAGCGCTGCCTCCGTGCCCGAGACCCCTTCTGTGCCTGGGACCCCTCGCGGTCCCTCTGCTCGTCCGTGCGGCCAGGGGATCCCCCTCGGTGACCCCCCCCCCTTACCCCGTGACATCTCCGCTGAGATCAACCTTCGTTATCCTTCCTTACTTGCGATGTGGCGTTGGTGGTTATGATGGTGGTCAGATCCCTTATAGTTATTCTAGAACTCAAGGGATATTCGATGGCTCGGCCAAACGTCCTGCCGTGGTTAGGACCACGAGTGGATTTGTGTGGAGGCCTCAGTGGGGAGCGCAGGTAATGCATGTCCGTCATTGATATCATAAACCCTGGGTCTGTCCCACGACCAAAAACATTTAACTTCATCTCTTTGATGGCACGTTTCTTTCAAATAAGACACCTGCACGTAAAATGATTCTGCATCCAATATTTAAACCCCATGCAAATTAAGTAACGATTGGGTTGAGTTGCAACAGTACATTGAGTCATTCATTATCTATACCCGCTAAATCATGTACAGGATTGACGCGAGCGGGGGAGCCTATCCCGGCCGACAGATGGCGGAAGGCGGACCTATACCCAAAATGTGGCGTCAATACACCGCAGGGAACACTTTTGGAGGCAATTTGCTCAGCAGGTCAATTAAATTAGGCAGCAGCGTATCTTTGGACGGTCGGAGAAAACTGGAGTAACTGGAGGAAACCCACACAGACACGAAGAGAAAACAAGCAAACTCCACACAGAAAGGCACCCGAGCAGGGAATTGAACCCGGGTCCTTCTTGCTGCGAGGCGACAGTGCTACCCACTGCGCAACCACGCCGCCCATCAGTACATTTCATAAAAAGCATTTCATAATAATCATAATTGCACTTTTGGAGCACTTTCACACGGGGGTCACAAAGCGCTGCACAGAGCTGTGGAGAGAACGGCATTTCAACAACAAAAACAATTATTTTTATTATTAAATCAGCAACAATAAAAATACCAACGTACCGTCTGTGATAGCCTGACTGAATGGGCAATTTAACCTCTTCATTTAGTTTTTTTTTTTACTCTGGACAGTCGTCGAGGCACCGTGGGGCTTTAGAGGTGAGGCGATCGACTGTGAAGGTAATGCGACAATTCACTGACAGCCAGCACTGACAGCCAGTGGGCTAGTCAGTGTCACACGGTGGAACAGAAACACTTAACTGCATGTCCATTAGTGTTGCGCCCACCCTGTGTGACCAGTACTGGACGCAGCGGCCAATGACCTTGCAGCCTCAGTCTCCAGCAGCTGCAGGTGATGGCCATCAACCCCCATAGCCCCGGGGTTAGTAAGGAGGGACAACGTTTCAGTAGTCATAGTGTTCAACCCGGGCGATATTAGAGTGAGTGACACGTGTCATATCAAGGTCTCTCACCTCCCACCAATAAGCCGTTCACATTCCACACAGCCTCAACGTGTCGAGCAGTGCACTATGGGGCTGCCACAATCCCAGGCCTAAGTGTCTGGCCAGGTAGTCTTATAGTTCATCTATCTGGGCACGAGATATTTCTGCCACTTAGTGTAAAATTGCAACTATTGTTGATATGACCGAGTGTGGTGCTTGTGGTAATGTGGTGGTAGTGGTGGTTGATGGTGGTTGCGTTGATTGCCCTGATGTAAACAATGCCTCTAGGAGGGAGACAAGGGCGACTGGGCCTGGTGCTGGCCACCCACGCCCTCCTGTTCTGTGCGGGACTCTGTAGGTGCTCGCTTACAGCGCTTGACCCTACAGTCTGTGAGGCTATACGGGGGAGATTGTGTTTGATGGTTGTGCTGCTCGCGGTGCTGCATGTGGTACCTTGGTGCCGTCACAAAGGGAGTGCGACTGAGTAATTCATCAACAGGACGTTTGTTATGTTGCAGGAACTGGCTGCAGAACACAAGTGGCGCTGATTCCAAGGTTTGCAATGGTGAGGCCCCCGAATGCTTTGCTTTGGGAAGCATACGCAGGGGAAATAAACAAAGACGCTGTGTGCACACTACGAGTCCCTGTACTGGTGTAGCTTTACGTGCCTCGATCACTGGTCACAGGCAAGGTCACGGGTAAATAGTTTTTGTCAAACGACTGCTATTATTATTATTTATTATGATTTAGCAGACGCCCTTATCCAGGGCGACTTACATCTCTGTAGAGGTGTAGTGAGGAAACCACAAAGCGGCGAGGGGAAGGCAACCATGCATTCAGCCGACGCCAACATTTTCCAAACATTCGGTTATATTATGATGTTTTCAGTCAATGAATAAGTTTGTTTTTAGATATAGGAGGAAACGGGAGAACCCGGAGGAAACCCACGCAGAACAGGGGGAGAAAAGAGGCAATCTCCGGGCAGAAAGGTGCCCTGGGTGGGAATCGAACCGCCTAGGGCAGGAACTTCTGTCTGTGAGGTGTAGATGTTACTGCTGCACCACCCTGCCTTTACGGCAGCCTGCAGCGGCCTGCACCAGATCTGTGCTCACCGCGTAGGAAATGCACCACAAACCAATGCTGCAGTTGCACCGGGATTTCTCAGAAGCACCGCTAGATGCCATTAGCAGCGGGCCGAGAGAACAGCGTGCAGCCGATCGTCTGCAGGGTTATGTGATGCGACCCTCTAAGAGGAAACACTCAAAGAATGTACATCAATATCCCGATTGATGCATTATATATATGGGACAACCACAGCACAGTCTACGTGACGTGGAAAAGCAATCTAGCTTCCAATCCGTGCCAGCCTGGTTTAGCACAGGCGTAGTGTGGCTCTTGATTGCACGGCGAAAAAATAGCCGAGTAACGGTTGACTTCAGAACCGAAGGCACCATTCTAAATCGTTACAATTATCATCGTCCACAGTGAGGATCGGAACAAACCGCATGGATTCAGCTGAAAGTGTGCCACCTGGACACAGCTTCACTTTGCTGGACAGCTCTCCTCAAAGTACTGCTGAGTGAAATCCAGAGTAACCGCCCCCTGTCTACCCCATGCAGTGTTGACACTGTGATTCCCAACTAACATGTGGTGTCCTAATGCACCGGATCTGTCTAACACCCTGTAAGGGAGGACAATATACGTCTCCCGAAGATGATCCGACATTGATTGAGTGATTGACATGACGTGAGTTCCCGATAATTCTTGTCAGGATGATCCAATGTGAATTAAATTCCATTTAATGTGACGCCACTATTGTGGACTTACCCTATAGAAAACGACTTGCGCACAGGGTTACTCGAAATATATTTACAAAAATCCTGCGCTTGCAGCCAAACGCCTGTTGCAGTTGTTGTAGAAACCATGACCGCGCATGATTTATCTCCCCCCTGTGTTCGAACTGATTTGCGCTTAGCAGCGCTATTGTAATCGAGGTTGCTGGGTAGTCTTGCTGCCAACTTGCGAAAGATCTGACCGCATCGGTAGATCGATGGTTCGATGACTAAATCACGTCGGGTCACAAGTAACTGCGGTTTAACGCTCAAATCAGAAAGCACAACAGCGTGCAAGCGACTCGCATTCCGCAAATTCGATGCCGCTTCACAGGTACCGACACAGCGGGGACCCACAAGGAGCAGAGGACGGGACGTCTGACCAGCAACTATTACGGCGCGATGGTGACGGGCTGGTTCTTCTTCACCGTCACCTTTGTGGCCGTCTGCCTGCTCTTGTACAAACAGAAGAAGGTTGCGGAGATCAAGATTCGTGATAAGGCATCGCGACTTAAGGCAGCTCCGAATGGCGACGGCGAAGGCATGGATTGACACGGGCCGCGCCGACCGGGGTGATTTTGGCCCAACGACCCGTGTCATGCGCTCGTGTCACGTGCCGATGCATGCATCATCCTGTGACAGTGCAAGTGGCACGGGCGAGAATGACTTACATTTTTAACCGGTACGATCTTCTCACAACCCCCGAGTCCCCCCCCCCCGCCCCATATCGTATTGAACACTTGGGCCACTTACCAGTACGCCATGCCAGAACCCACCGGCTTTCACCTCTGGCTAGTGGTTTAATGCAAATAATCACAAAGATGGGTGTAGCACTTTCACAATTAAAATCAGTAAGGAGACGTTTTTGTTAATATTATATAGACGATGGAAAGGGGGAAAATAATTTACCCTTCCTAGCAAATAATATAGATGTTAAGATGTTCATTCACCACAGTGGCACCGAGTTCTAACAGCTCGACCCGAAATCATATCGCCTTGATATGAGCTGTTAACGCTATGGGTACTTTTTGCCAGTATACATATATAAGATTACAACAGGTTTTACCGTATCTGGCGATTATGCAGGTGTTAAGATCCCAAACACCGCAATAGACACATTTTACAATGTGTCCAGTTTGCAAAAGCCACTCATACTAGTGGCAAAGTATGCAAACAGGTAGCTTTGATAACCTATGCATTGTCCTTCAACTGACCGACCTTCACCTGGCAGTGGCTTCCTTTTGGGCCTATTTGCCGGTGTCAGCCATTGCCAAAAGGCAGTCAGCTCAGGACAATGCTGCCTCAATGCTTTATAGCTTAGGTGGGGCTGTTAACGCTATGGGTACTTTTTGCCAGTATACATATATAAGCTGTTTTGCCTTTTGGGGACATGGTCTAGCATTGGTGAAATGGGCTCTTATACTGGTGAGACGAGGTCTAACACTGGTGAGATGGGGTCTAACACTGTGTGATGGGGTCTAGCATTGGTGAGATGGGCTCTTACACTGGTGAGACGAGGTCTAACACTGGTGAGATGGGGTCTAACACTGGTGAGAGGGGCTCTTATACTGGTGAGATGGGGTCTAACACTGGTGAGATGGAGTCTAACACTGGTGAGATGGGCTCTTTCATTGGTAAGACGAGGTCTAATGTTGGTGAGATGGAGTCTGACGCTTTAGACAAGATTACAAATAAAGTGTGGACCATTCAGTTTCAAGGACAATACACACATCAAGGCGTATTATCTGCATATTTAGCCACAAGCAAGTGTGGATATTCCAAACTTGATGCCTTGTGAAAGGTGTCTATGGTGTTTGAACACCTTAAACACTGTATTGCCATGAAGGGTATTAGTTTTCCTTTTCATAACTGTTACAATTATTGTGTTCATCATTATTACAATCACTGTTTGCGTTCAAGGTTCATGCGTTAGGTGATGCGCGCAAGATAATTTGTTACACATTGCTGGGGGGGTGGGATCTTAATTTTAAGGAACTAACCTCGTCACAATCTATGAAGATAAACCATGACAACGTCATAGAAGCACTTTACGATAAACGTTTAATATTTTTTTCATCTCATTGTCAGAAACCGCTTATTCTTTTACAGGGTGTGCAGTGAGCCGGAGCCTATCCCGGCAGACACAGGGCGCAAGGCAGGGATATACCCACATGGGACGCCAGTCCACACCTGGCACTGCGGGCAATTTAGTCTGCAAGCCAATTAACCTATGCAGCAGCATGTTTTTTGGACTGTGGGAGGAAACCGGAGTGCCCAGCGAAAACGCACGCAGACACGGGGAGAACATGCAAACTCCACACAGAAAGGCACCCGAGCTGAGATTCGAACCCGGGACTTCTTGCTGTGAGGCGACAGCGCTACCCACTGGGCCACCGTGCCGCCCTTAATCTTTTTGTTAACGGATAAATCTCCCGTACGTTGAACTTTATTCGCTCACTTCCTCAGCTTCACCCTCGTGCCGTCTACAGTAGCCGACCACTTTCTGTCAAGTGAGACCCTGTGGGTCGTCGGGGTTATTTTTCTCCAAAACACGCCTCAGGTTGAGTAATAATTGTTGGTTCTTCAGGTGCACGTAGCGATACTTCGCGCGGATATCGTGCAAGTAAATTAGAACCATACGTACCAACCTTAGGTACGGCCACGCTGCTCATTGTAAACCCTGTTAGCGCAAAACATTGTATAAACCATTAAATACGTCAAAGTGCTTTTTAAAATGTAAAACCTTTTGCAACGCCGTTCGATTAGCCGTGTTGTTCAGTGCAACATTTTTATGGCTGACCGTGGCATGTTCACCCATAATAATAATATTTACATTTCTCAAGCCCCTTTCACCCGAGGGTCACAAAGCGCTGCACAGAGCTATGGAGAGAACGGCACGTCAGCAACAACAGAGTAGATTAGTGAAGTAAAATAGTGACTATAAACCAATGAAGGACACGAAATAAATAAAAATGTAGACGTATTATTAAATAAAGTGCAGTGTACATGTCTACATTGTATATGAGTGTAGAGTTTACAAGGGAAAGCAAGCGAATTTGTGACCCCAATTTGTGAGCGCGCATCCACTTGGGCAGAGGGTGCTTTGGTGCGTGTCAGCTGATTTCAGTGGAACCTGCAGAAGGCAATGCTTCGCAATGGGAGCCTCGCCTAACCCGTGCAGGTTACTGTCACTGCATGGCACCTGTCGAGTGCGAGAAAGAGGGTCTCCGTTAACGGGCGACTCCACGGCGGGATATCATGACTCCGCGGCGGGATATCATGACTCCACGGCGGGATATCATGACTCCGCGGCGGGATATCATGACTCCGCGGCGGGATATCATGACTCCACGGCAGGATATCATGACTCCACGGCTGGATATCATGACTCCGCGGCGGCGACGCGGCTCAGCGTTCGCGGTTCCGCCGCTTGCTGCGGAGGTCAACGGCTAGAATGGAGAGGCCACTGGTTATCAGCGCCTATGTCTGAAACGTGATGACTGTTGTAATTGTCGCTTTTCGCGGCTCGGTGTGCGAGAATTGCTGTCAAGAGCTGTCCTTTCGGGCCAGCCCTTTCGCAGCTCATTGATAATTATGCTTATGAATCGTGTCGTGGCGGCTATCTTGAGAGCAATTTTTAAAAAAGAGAGCAATTCTCGCGGTTGCTGTAGATGCGCTGTCTAGATTCCATGGCATCATTCGCAAGAGGAGGTCGTTGTCAGCCGGCGTCAGCGTCCACGTTTTCAAAAGTCCTAAAATGTCTCAATTGGGATTATGCGTAGCAATCATCGCCCTCGTCCTGACAGACTAATGTCTACTGAAGTCAACCGGAGGCAGCTGTGGTTGATTTCCCTTCGCTTCCTGTTGCCTCGCCAGCCCGTGAATCCAGTTATCCAAAGGTAGAGACAAAGGTCCCCCGTACGACCTCCCAACAGACCTTCGGGTCAAGTATCGTCTACCGCCGCTCAACGCTCGAGCTTCTGATCTCGTGGCCAGATTCTCCGAGCTGAACAGCCGGTGGGCCCCTCGCTACAGGGACCTACTGGATGAAATCCGCCGGCGTGGTGGAGGGGGAAATTCAAGAATTTCAGAGGAGCGAGCCCGAAACGTCGATTTAACAAAACCTTTGTCAATCCACTGCTGGATGAAGGGCTCCCCGCATCGCAGGTCGTGTGGTTCCACGTTGTTTTGTGGAAGGGATGTAAGCACACACCCGCAGCAGCAACATAAGTTTTCATTCGCCGTATGCTTATTTAATGTGCGCTTAGAATCCAGCCTCCAATATATTTTGCTGAGGGTAGCGTTAGTAAGAATTACAAGCTTCAAAACACAATCGTATATATGCGGTGTTTAGGTTTCATCCCGGTTCCGCTGTCTTGTGACTGAGCGCGGCCGCACGCACACTCAGTGTTAACTGCTTTCTCTGGCCCTCCTCATAAACAACGTCTCGTTCATCCCTCTTACGTCTTAGATGCACCAGTGCATCAAACGCTTACACTGCCCGCGAGTCTTGATGTTCCTGCACCTTGCAAGAATGTCCTGGAACATTTGGTTGCTACCGTTTGACAAACGCTTTCTATTTAAATGTCTTTATTATTGCATTTGCTTGTAAGGATATATTTTTTCTAACAAATGATAATTTTATTTGTCATAAAAAATGTACAATTATTACGTTAAAATTACATGTAGGTGTGCATATGTTCATAGTGCCAGTGATTTACCTCAAGATACCTCAACTCGTCTCAGGTCATTTTCAGGGCAGTCCCGTGTGGAAAGCTTTGGTCAGTACCAATGTTCTGATATAGGGTTTCACGTCTCTAGGAGAATTTCTCTCCATAGCTCTTCTTTCAGGATGGCCGTGTAAAGTGCTCCTGCTCTCTCCTTTGCGACGTTTCAGTGACGTTTGGCATGAGGTTGGAAACTTGAGTGCGCAAAACCCACGCGTGAAAATCTGGCTTCTTTCAACACTGCCATCTGCTGGACATTGCTGGTGGTCACATTCGAGAGCTCGCTTGGCTCAAGCCTGAGCGACTTTCCAGATCGGAAGCATTGAGTCGGATTTGTTTCTGTGAAATGTGTAAGTAGGCGAGTCTCCTCCAGTTTGCAGCGAGGCTGTACGAGTGTTTGTACGAACTTCTGTGCAGGAATCGTACTGACGTCGCAGTGTGCTGCACGCGGTCTCACGGGTTCTCGCTGACTGGAGAGCGCCCTGCCTCTTACTTTCGGTACGATCGCTATTGGTTGAGCATGACCTTTTGCCGTGTGAAAGAATAGACCAAAGGACCTCTAGAGCTGCCTCTAGTGGAGCCCTTGCTGTCAGCAGTGGCGTGTGCGGAAATCTGCAGATAAAGCTGCTTTGAAACTGTCTACGTGGGTGGTCTTAGTGGCTCTGGACGTCCAGACTAAATTCAATGATAACCCCCCCACACACACACACACTGCTTAAAAGCACTGGATCCTCCCAATAAATGCAGCAATAATTGACTCCAAACTCTAATTTTAATCCTAGATTCTCATCTCATCTCATTATCTGAAACCGCTTAATCCTATATAGGGTCACGGTGAGCCGGAGCCTATCTCGGAAACACAGGGCGTAAGGCAGGAATACACCGACGACGGGACGCCAGTCCATCGCCGGGCTAATCCTAGATTGAATAGCTTTACTGCAACATCGCACCAAGCAGTAAACATAGCTAACCTATTTGGGTGTGCGGGAGGATAGCACACTTGTCTGGAATTGCTCCATGATTCAGACGGCTGGTGACTACGTGATGCAGTCATTGCAGACCGGAACCTTTCAAGACAATGTATTATTATTTTCATGTTGTACGTTCGCTTGGCAAATTCTCCATTGCTATGTTGTAATTTTTGTTGCTATAATGTCAAAGATTTTCCGTTAAATATAAACTTGTCAAAGGATTCTTACACGATGACTTGTCTGATTATTTCCAATTACAAGATGCAGTTCCACACGGTTGATCTGGGTACACCAGCGTGTTTCAACAAGGTTTCCAGTGGTGATATATATGTTGAGGGTGGCACGGTGGCCCCAGTGGATAGCGCTGTCGCCTCACAGCAAGAAGGTTCCGGGTTCGAATCTCGGCTCGGGTGCCTTTCTGTGTGGAGTTTGCGAGTTCTCTCCCCGTGTCAGCGTGCGTTTTCGCCGGGCACTCCGGTTTCCTCCCACAGTCCAAATATCATGCTGCTGCATAGGTTAATTGGCTTGCAGACTAAATTGCCCTCAGTGCTCAGTGATGAACTGGCGTGCCATCGTAGGTATATCCCTGCCTTGCGCCCTGTGTCTGCCGGGATAAGCTCCGGCTCACCGCGACCCTGTACAGGATTAAGCGGTTCTGACAATGAGATGAGATGAGTTTTATGTTGCATCGATCCCTGTGTGGTCTGACATGTTATGAATACACAAAAATACATGTACGAAGTAAGTCAGAGTATCTTAAACACACATCCACCCCACAGCCAATCAGTAAGGTTCGTCACTTGAACAGATCTCAGAGATGTTTTGTTACTGTATTACGTCAGCACACATTTGTGTGAGAGAGCAAACGCGCAAAATTTACAATGGAGTTCGACGTTTCGCTAATAATTTCAACGGGCTTCATCAGGCACCTCAACAAAAGGTGTGCCGAATAAGTAAAGAGATGACACGTTCTGTCAGTTGCTCTGGAACAAGACATGTTTTGTAAACATGAGAAAGCACGTGATCGCTCAGCCGCAGAGGAGAGCAGTGGAGACTTGAGAAAGCGGTGGCAACAAAATCTTACTTTCTCTCCGTGCTCTGGCAACACCGTCGTGGGAGAGGTACGAGCGAAGCCTCACGTCCACCAGAGCGGACATATGACCAGATAAGGAGCAGTGCGGCGTGAAGCCACAGTTTAAAAACTGAGAACGAAAATCGACTTTGAGCACTAGACGTTTAAACGTCATTCATTCTGTGTTGACAGCGAAACTCAGCATTGTCGTAAATGTTTGCTGTTAGGGCCCATTCATTGGCCGCCCTGGTTATTACTGTGGGTGTATTTGACCCTGAAATAAGTAGTCTCATCTCATCTCATTGTCAGATCCGCTTAATCCTATACAGGGTCGCGGTGAGCCGAATCCTATCCCGGCAGACACAGGGCGTAAGTCAGGAATATATCCACGATGGGACGCCAGTCAATCACCGGGCACTGCGGGCAATTTAGTCTCATCTCATTATCTGAAACCGCTTAATCCTATATAGGGTCACGATGAGCCGGAGCCTATCCCGGAAACACAGGGCGTAAGGCAGGAATACACCCGACGACGGGACGCCAGTCCATCGCCGGGCATTGCGGGACAATTTTAGTCTGCGAGCCAATCAACCTATCCAGGAGCATGCTTTTGGACTGTGGGAGGAAACCGGAGTACCCGGCGAAAACCCACGCGGACACGGGGAGAGCATGCAAACTCCACACAGACTGTGGGAGGAAACCGGAGCGCCCGGCGAAAACCCACGCGGACACGGGGAGAGCATGCAAACTCCATACAGAAAGGCACCCGAGCCGAGATTCGAACCCGGAGCCTTCTTGCTGTAAGGCGACAGCGCTACTACCCACTGGGTCACCGTACCTGGGCTGTGAATGATTTCCCGTTTTAGCCACACACAGAATTATGTTACTAAATTCCACCGATAGGGGGCAGCATAGGGTAAGAAAGACCGTTCTCTCCGATCATCAGCACCCTGCGTCCAATATCCCTGGCACCCTCGCGCGCACCTCTCGCCTGAATAAAGAAAATACAGCAACAACAACTGCCATTCGCCACAGTGGAGGAGACGTTACCACGGCGCTTGTGCCAGGCCAGGTGCACCTTTAGGCCAGGTGACGGTTACGGGACAAACCCAGGTGCCATGGCTAACAGGGCGAGGCACCACCTGTGCTTCCTACCGAGCTTTAACCGCCCAGGCACTCCGCCCATTGTTGTGAGCGCCGCCCTCCATTGTTGCTGGAGGAAGACTGTCTCCAACTGTCCAGTAGGTGCCCTTGACGAGCCTCCTGCACATACCTTGTCCGCCAAGGCGATACGGAGCCCGAGTTTTGGGTTCAGAGTTCAAACACCTGCGATTCCTTGGACAAGTACTATTTCTCTCCTACTCGCCGCAACTCGCAGTGATGTCTGTTCTCGCGGCTCGATACATTGGAACGTTCGTAAGGTCTGCTCTTGCGGAAATTCCATGCCAAGCGATCGAGAGATGAGAAACGCTCGATACGGCTGTCCTCACCAGCGGCGTTAACCGTGGGGCAACCCAAGCAGTTGCAGGGACCCAGGGACCCCCCTCCGCATCATGGGAGGGGGGGGGAGGGTGAAGGGGGGTGAAGGGGGTGGACGTCCGGTGATCACTAAGTCCACTTAAGTTTCATTCTCTCACTTCCCAAATGGCTTATATTAGGATGCGCTTCACGTCCCCCATTATTCCAAGCTAATGGGACACTGAAGCTAAGCCAATCATCATAAGAGGCTGCCTCTGTATACGTCAGGGGTGAACTCAAATGACCCGTGGGGGCCACGGCGAGAGCCTAAAACATCCGGCTGGTTGCGTGTCTTCAGCCTTGCGGCAACAATCCCGCAGCACGCATTGAGCAAACATCCCGGTGCAGGATACGAACGGTATGAGCGGTGAATCGGTATCGCAGGTAAACACCGGAAGGTCCTCGCTTCCTCTACCGCAGGGATATTCACCCTTGTTTAGAGGGTGGCCAGTCTCGCCGATAAAGGCGAAATAACGCAATCATTCAAGCCGGTGTGTCGTGTAACAGCTAGAATAACCAGAGAGAAGTCTGCGTGTGGAATTAAACGATTTTGGATGAAATAGTGGAAAACGAAAAAATACATCTAAAAAACTACCTTCTCAAAATCGAGTTGGGGCCGCCAGCGGGCCTTGCAATGAACACGACGGCTCTCGTGCGTGCACTCTTGCGTCTACTGAGGAGTGGGGATATTAACGCGTGCGAGCATGTGGTGTGTGTGGAGATCTGTCTTAAAGTTCTATAGAGCCTGCCTACCTCTCTATAGAGCCTGCCTACCTCTCTATAGAGCCTGCCTACCCCCTCTATAGAGCCTGCCTACCCCCTCTGTAGAGCCTGCCTACCCTCTCTACAGAGCCTGCCTACCCTCTCTACAGAGTCTACCTACCCCCTTTATAGAGCCTACCTATCCCCTCTATAAAGCCTGCCTACCCTCTCTATAGAGTCTACCTACCTCCTCTATAGAGCCTGCCTACCCCCTCTAAAGAGTCTACCTACCCCCTCTCCAGAGCCTGACTACCCCCTCTGTAGAGCCTGCCTACCCTATCTATAACGGTACTCCCTTCGCCACGTTAGTTTCCAGAATGCAATTTTCAATACACGTGGTAATGCGATGCCGCGTGCAGGGATTGAACTTGTCTGCACGCAATGAGAAGCAACAGGAACATATTTGCTTTCGCGTTCCACTGTAAATCTTCATACCCACAAATTCCGCTCGCTCTGCTGGTAATATTTGTGCACCGCGGACTGATCTCTACTCAATCTGTACGTCCTGGCCAGATGACTGTCATTTCCAGCTTCAAGTTGGAAGAGGGACCGCGAGGGAGTGAGAGTCAGACACGATTAGAATTCGTTCACCGCTCATCTACCGTGATTCACTATCATCATCATCAGCGGCTCTAAGAACTGCTCGTCGTGACCGTGTCGAGCGTTCCTCCGCATCGCCGTGCGGTGCGGAGGAACGCACTGGAGACTACACATCGCGAAGGAAAGACAAGGAACATTCGACGCAGCCGCGGAGAACAATTCTCATACATCGGGCCGTGACAAACGTACACCAGCACATATCATCATTCCATGGTCACTCCACTGCTGGATGAATACCTCCATCCAGCAGTGGAGTGGTCTCTTCCAGCGAATCATTCGCTGGAAGAGAACACAGCGCCAGGAGAGCGCAGAGAGGCGGGAGGGGGGAGGGTGTGGCAGCAATTGGATTATTTTGCGCCAACATTTGCCAGTCTGTGCGTCCTCTATATTGTGATGCTATCGGCCAATTATTGAGTATGTTGGGGGGGGGTTATGGGCGAAAACCGGAGAATCTCATCTCATCTCATTGTCTGAAACCGCTTAGTCCTTTACAGGGTCACGGTGAAGCCGAAGCCTATCCCGGCAGACACAAGGCGCAAGGCAAGGATATACCGACGATGGGACGCCAGTCCATCGCCGGGCACTGCGGGGCAATTTAGCCTGCGAGCCAATCAACCTATGTAGCAGCATGCTTTTTGGACTGTGGGAGGAAACCGAAGTGCCCGGCGAAAACCCACGCGGACACAGAAAGCAGCACCCGAGCCGAAACTCGAACCCGGGTCATTCTTGCTGTCAGACGACAGCGCTACCCACCGGGCCACCGTGCCGCCCTACAATAAACATCTCTCTCCGTGAAGCTTGGGGCGCGCGGCCGTTAAACCGCATCCGTTGTACGGACCGTGGAGGCAACTCATGCGGATAGCGGACAAGGGAAGAAGGCAGGATGAGCACCTGAGTGAACACGCATCGACTCTCCGCTGTGTGGCGACTATGGTCACCCACGACAGCACCACGGATACATATTGTCGCTCGTTTCCCAGACCCACAAAACCAGAGGGAGTACACCATCGCAGTGATCTCCACTCCGTCGTTAGTGATCATCTAAAATTACAGTCGCTGCTCTCGACCAGAGGTTTGGCAGCGCACTGTACGCGTGCCATTCAAGGCGAGCGTGGTGATTTTAACTAACATAATGAAAAGATAATTAACGGCGAGAAAACTAAGCTAAGTATTTTAAAAATCCGAGAAAAAACATGCTTTACTGCTCTGTAAATTTCTAAAATATGCTGCCCAATGAAAGCTTTTTGACGTAGAAAGAAAATACAATTGATTCATTTACTAGATTTAACGGGGGTAGTCTATCAATGGCGGGTGGTACCGTGGCCCAGTGGGTAGCGCTGTCGTCTCACAGCAAGAAGGTCCCGGGTTCGAATCTCGGCTCGGGTGCCTTTCTGTGTGGAGTTTACATGTTTTCCCCGTGTCCGCGTGGGTTTTCGCCGGGCACTCCGGTTTCCTCCCACAGTCCAAAATACATGCTGCTGCATAGGTTAATTGGCTTGCAAACTAAATTCCCCGCAGTGCCCGGTGATGGAGTGGCGTCCCAACGTGGGTATATCCCTGCCTTGCGCCTTGTGCCTGCCGGGATGCGCTCCGGCTCACCGCGACCCTGTACAGGATTAAGCGGTTTCTGACAATGAGATTAGAGTCTATCAATGGCTCGCAGATCCGTAAATCAGGGTGAATGCGTTAACGCTTAGCTCGCCGCGTCGAAAAGGGGTTTCCAAACTCCTGCTGTACATAGACATCGAACAAAACGAAGTCCAACCGCTCTCCGCCTTGTGGCCCTCATGACGAGGTAATAAGCGCCGCTCGCAGCGGGAGACGCGCTGCGCACGTGGACACGGAGACACCGAGAGCCAGCCAGTTCAGCGCTGACGCTGTAATTAGGCGGTGGTGAGACGGTTGGTGATGGGGGATTTTCCCACGTTGTGTAACCCTAGCGGGGTTAACGTCAGTAACACTCCAGGATTTATGTTCAAATGTTTTCAGTTCGGGTGCCACTGTCGTATTGGAGCCGATCACAGCCGCGACTGCTCCGTCCTAAGTTGATGACGGAGCATGCGTTCACATTCTTGTTACGCTAACGTCCCGTCAGATCATATGTCATGTTTGGAGACCGTAGAGATGACAGTGACTTGAGAAGGCCTTGTTTCAAAAGAAGATTGATCGCGGCTGGTGATGACGGTGATATCGTTTTCCAGTCGGAATAAAGACAACGAAACATCTCATCGTCAGAAACCGCTTAGTCCTATACAGGGTCGCGGTGAGTCGGAGCCTATCCCGGCAGACACAGGGCGCAAGGCAGGGATATACCCACGATGGGACACCAGTTCTTACCGAGCACTGGGGGCAATTTAGCCCGCAATCCAATTAACCTATGCAACAGCATAATTTTTTAACTGTAGCAGGAAATCAGAGTGCCCGGCGAAAATCCACGCTGACACGGGGAGAACATGCAAACTCCACACAAAAAGGCACCCGAGCCGAGATTCGAACCCGGGATCTTCTTGCCGTGAGGCAACAGCGCTTGCCCCTGGTCCACCGTGCCGCCGTGCCGCCCACACTGAAACATACCATGGTCGTATGCAAGAGCGTTAAAAAACGTTGTTGATTTTCCGTTCAGATGTCGTTGTGTTCACATGCCGTGCTCTCCACAGCTCTGTGCAGCGTTTCGTGACCCTTGGGTGAAAAGCGCTATAAAAGTACAATAATAATTATTAAAGCTTCTGGATCCCCATGCAAAATTCAATGATACATTGCCCTACAATGCCCGCGTTAGCCCGTGGTTAAGACCGCTCGTGTTCAACGTGTCTTTACCCGCAAGCAATAAACCTAAGAGGACTAAGATGCTTGCGGCACGGGAGAGCACATCAGATGATGATTTACCGCGCGCCGTCAAACTGCTTCTCGTTAAGACACAATGTGGCAGACAATGAAAATGCTTGCGCGGCTTGTGAACTCGCTCGGTAAACAGAAGCAGACCCGTCGTCAAGTGCGCGCTGATCTCCGCGCGATGCAAAACAACTGTGCGCTGGAATGAAAGCGCCGTGGAGCCGCCCGCTCCTGCTGTCACGCGACGCGTGGCCATACATCGCTGCGCTTACCGGGCGAGTCGTCGAAACGAGTCCCAAGTTGTCACATTCGTGCCGTAGCGATGTTTACCCGGAGGTCGCAAAGCGCTGCAGGAAATAGAGGCGCAGCAAAGGCAGCCACGCGGTCAGCCGGCGCAAACCCGCAGGACACGTTTCGAGTACGAAATATTGGGAACGCTTACGTGTGCGAGGTGTGTCTTGACTCTCGGGTGAAAAGCGCTCTATTAATGCAATTATTATAATTATTATTGTGACACGCGGACCACCTCGTACACATAGAAGGCATTCGCTTAAGTGGAGCTGGTGGCGATGTCGCGTCACACCTCTCGAGACAAGGCGCAATTAACAGCGACAGGACGTGAACAGCTCTGAGAGCGGTTTGGATTTAGCGAATGCCTTGACAAGCGACTGTAGGGGCAGTCGTCTCCAGTCTTTGTAAACACAAGCTCACGTTTAGAATATAAACGCAACACAAGATCTACACACACAAATTATATTTCACTTCCCCCCCCCCCAAATAGTACCACTCACCGATTCTTAATGTGACACCTGTGCTTAACTGCACACGATCTGTGAGCGCAGCGCCTGCGCACGATTTCTAGCAGCTTGCGCTCGCGACCGCCGGCCGGCAGAGTTTTAAATACAATCAGCGTACATCTCGGCTCTTACCCACTGTCTGTCTCTATATTTGTTTTTAATGTTGAGACGGACGATGCGAGACTCTGGGATCGAGCAGTCCATCTCGATCGACTGGTTGGAGACACCTGCTGTCGGGTTTAACTGTCGTTATCCACTTGCCAGGATCACGGGGGATCGATCAGATAACGGGGGGTGGGCACGACGCGAACTCAGACGCAGACCGAGCCACAGTGCCCCCCCCCGGAGTTGTCCGTGCGTATCTGGAGCGTAGCATCGTGTCAACAGCCGTGACTCACGCGAGTGAAAGCACAGCCCGTGCCCCTGAACACATTAACCTCGATCAGCAGCGCTTTTTTGGACGTTTTTCAAGCCTGATGCTTTAACTTTAAACTTTCAAGCATTACGTGGTTGCGCATTACAGCTCCTGACTCACCGTCGTAAGGACACTGTGTCCGTTACAAGCTTTTCATTGCGTCGGGTGATAGGCGCTCTAGAAATGCAATTATTATTATACTATACATTAAACCATTTTCCAATTTATGTATTATTAACACTGATAATTTTGCATTTTAAAATTATAGTTGAAAGTCAGATCATATTTTACATGTTCTGCAACGATGTGTATATAAAAAAAAACCCAAAAATGCTATTGTTGCTGATTTTCCGTTATAATGTCGTTGTTGTTGACGCGCCGTTCTCTCCGCAGCTCTGTGCAGCGCTTGTGACCCTCGAGTGAAAAGCGCTCCATAAATGCCTTATTGTCAGACGGCGGCACGGTGGCCCAGTGGTTAGCGCTGTCGCCTCACAGCAAGAAGGTCCCGGGTTCGAATTTCGGCTCGGGTGCATCTCCGTGTGGAGTTTGCATGCTCTCCCCGTGTCCGCGTGGGTTTTTGCCGGGTACTCCAGTTTCCTCCCACAGTCCAAAAGCATGCTGCTGCATAGGTTAATTGGCTTGCAGACTAAATTGCCCGCAGTGCCCGGTGATGGACTGGCTCTATAAATGCAGTAATTATTATTAATTATTAATGCAGTCAGTCATCTCAATGAAGTGTGTGCCACGAAGGCCCAGCACCAGTTCTTTTCGCATGAGAGCAAAGGTCCTAACCTGGATTTACCGCTGAGTGGGTGAACCTGGGTAGTGCTAAAGGGATATTGTGTGGTGGTGCATGGTCGAGGCATCATCGTGAGCCTGATGATGCCTACAACGCGGGAGGAGAAACGTCGCAAAGTTACGAGGAGCGCTTGACATGGCTATTCCGAAAGAGCAGTCATGCAGAGCAATTCTCAGAGCCCTGTCCCATCCACTGTGCGTCCGGGCATCCCTACCAAGACCAGGACTGTGCCTGCTCAGCCAGTTAACCCAGCGACTCCGTACCGAGGCACGGGAGGTGATGCCAAGCCACGCTGCTGCATCGCGCGAGGCCCCAGGATTGAATGAGGCGACCTCCCGGGATTAAAAAGTATCACGTGCAAGCAAGCTGACTAGCTCGGCTCGGACAAAGTGATTTAAGATTAAAATTATTGCCGTACAATCATGTTACGTGCCATTTTTCTGCTCACAAATATAAACATTTTCATTTGTCATCTTTGCAGACTTCTTGTTATTGATTTGGCCGAAAGGGCAATTTGCAGGGATTCTAAATGTTGTCGAGTGAGAGCATCTCTAACACGATGCGCTGCTGCTTTCCTCTGCAGCAGTGCAGGCCATGAAGTCAAGAGTGCTTTACGTGCTGCGCCACGAACACGATGACCTAAGTTCACTTCCGAGCTGTGGCTGAACGGACCCCGTTCAGCGAATAGATGGCGATTTGTCAGTTTGCTCTACTGCCTTCTCCCAGCACACCAGGGCAAGGCTCCTTCTCTACGTGTCACGCCAACCCTCTCTACTCCCACAGTGCTAGGTCACTCCATCTCTGAGTGATCCACCAGCCCTCTCCACCCCCACAGTGCTGGGTCACTCCGTCTCTGAGTGATCCACTAACCCGCTATACACCCACAATGCTGGGTCACTCCATCTCTGAGTGATGCACAACCATCGCTACTGCCCCCACAGCGCCTGATCCCAGGCAGCATGCAGTGGAGCCGCCACTGCCAGGTGCGATTCTTGACAATGTCCGCTCTTCCTCTTACCCCATCACCTTGCAGAGTTACTTCCCTCCTCCATCACCGTCCTGTTCCACCACTCACCCATTCATCCTGGTCCTCGTGTTTGTTTAGTGTCTCGAACGCCTCTGCAAAGTGACTGCAGTCAATCACAAATTCGCCCACATGGCCACAGAACCACGAGACAGCCTCTTCGTCAAGTACTGCTCACTCACCAGTAGACACTCACCACGATTCACTCACCACTGGCCACTCATCAGAGAGGGCCTGCAAGTACACCCCATCAATTATGTGAGGCAGCAGTACCAGAGCCCCTAGTCACAGAGGAAACGGTTCAGCTGGGCCACCAGATGCTTCGGACGGTCGAAGCTGGAACCCTGTCCACTGGACATGATTTTCTGCAGAAGATTAAAGAAGATAATAATTGAATGAAAGAGAAATCGTGGACGACAGAGATTGACTTATGTCAAGAGTCTCTCGAGATCGATGAACATATCAACAATGAATATTCTTAGAAATTCAAAGGGCAGAGACTTGTGGAAGACCATTGTCACCAGCGTCCTGTAGGATATGGTACCTAGAAGAAGAAGAAGAGAGATGAACCACGTGCACGTGATCACAAGCGCGCAGATGGGAGAGGAGCCTGAGACGAGAGGTACAGTGCTCTGGACCGGGACCCCCGAAGATTCGTTGGGTAATGAATGACAACAGGGCCTCTGAGTGGTCTACGAGATGCTGTCTCGGGCACCAACTCCGCGGCAGTGCAGGAAAGGAGGCCGCGCTTCTCTCAAACCTCTAGTGAAGTGTCTGGTTTTCTTGCATGATGCTTGTCCGCACTCTTTAAATATCGTCCCGTGATATATATTGTTTCAACATCTGTTCATACGTCATCCTCACGAGTACCTGCTTCACCCTTCCCTCTCCTTCGCAAATGAGAGAAAAGGAACACTAAGCATGGTTTGCCCAAAAGCACAGTTACGGAGATAAATGCTAAATCTTAGCGATCGTCCTGCCTCGGTTACTCAAGCAACACAACGCGTTTTGAAATAACACGTCAAGGCACCGATATTTCCCAACATACATCATCGTTTGAATTCCATGCTGACTTCTCACTCTGGGCTCTAATTGCGCACGTCAGCTCCGTCTCCCCCCGCTCTCACGCACCATCTCCCATCTGGTTCACGTTTGGCAAGGAATCCCAAACCATCATTCCATTTCGTCGTGTACCAGGCCTGGAATCAAATAGCAATCTTGCACGTGAAGAAACCCAAAATATCCACACGTGCGTTCCACAGAGGCCTTTCTGCTTTGTTCCATCTCCCTGCCACTCACTCTCCCGCTACCCCTCCCCACTCTCCTTTCATCTCGTTTTTTGTAATCTCTCCTGATGCGGCTGTACATTTGTCGTGAGTGCGCTTGTAAAATTAATTCTCAAGCGAATAACCTAAAATTAGTGGGCTTAATGCGAGTGATGTACCATTGTGTGTGAGGTTGTAGACAGACCGGAAAAACAACCCACTCCTCGTATGAGCCCATCGTTAACGCTGTGGCATCTCCGCTCGCTCACAGCGGCCAAGGGTTGCTATGGGCTGGTAACCCCTCCACCTTCAATTCAATTACCACTAAAGCAGGAATTCATGATGTGTCCTGAACAACTGCCACTTGGCGAAAACAGGCGACTGAATGCCAATCCTCGGGGTTTCTCCATAAACAACAAAATGTTACTGCGTGTGGCCACGTGGAATATTCGAACGCTCACTGCGGAGAAGCTGCCACTACTCTGTCGGTAGCTGGACCTATACCATCTGGACCTATGTGGTATGCAGGCAGTCCGGTGGACTGGTTCTGGCTAAACTCATCATGAGGGGTGGACAGTGCTCTTCTCGGGACAGGAAACTATCCGACAACAGGAGTGGCTCGTCTTCTAAAAAAAAAGAATGAAAGGGGTGTGAGAGTGTGACGGTGCGATGTGGGAACATGTGAGTCCCAGGCTACTGTGGGCTCGCCTTCCAATAAATGGGAGGCAAGGAACTATAGTGGTGGTGGCTTAGGCCCTCACCGAAGAATCAGGTCAGTGGAGCGCTGCAGACAATGCCGATGAGTCAGATGATTTCTTTAACCTCCTATCTCAGGTGCTGACTAAAAAGCTCCCTCCAAATAGTCACCTTGTTAGATGACTCATGCCCGAGCGGGTCATGATGCAGCTACCTGTGCTGGAGTGATTGGAAGGCATGAGCCAGGTTAGCTTGACAATGGCAAGAGGCTGGTAGACTTCTGTGCAGCTCATGGGTTTGTAATCACCAACACGCTGTTCCGTCATCGGCATATCCACACAATATCATGGATGCATGCCAGCTCCAAGGAAAAAAATCTACTGGACTATATAGTGGAGGAACAATAGTTGTGGGCCTATGTCCTTGACACCAGGACCTACCGTGGACTTGATGTAACATCTAACCATCGGTTTGTCATCTGTAATATGTGCATTGCATTCTTCCACGGCAGTTGTGAGGGTCCACCAAGGCCCTCGTACAAACCCACAGTGTTCTCGGCTCCCAGATGACAGCTTCAAGCGGGAATTTCATCATCGTTTGCAGCCAAAGCTGGCATTGTCCACCCCGCCTTCGCCTCCTGATGCCAAGGGGAAATGGGTAAAGTTTAGAACTGTGGCTCATGCAGCTGGAATGGCTGCACTGGGCACATGGTCAAGATCTCCTCAGAGACCCTGACTGACGGAAGATGTGTTGCAACCAGCCAAGAAAATGTGGCAAGCCTACTGCCAGCGTCTACAACATCCCACGCTCGAGAATGAAGAGATAAATATATATTAATACAGCAGAAAGTACCCAGTGAGCTTGCAAACTCTCGATGCGGGGTTTATATAATACAACAATGCGTTCGAACTGACCAACGCTCGGAGGTTCGGAGAGCTGTGCGGCATTGCAACGACAAGTGGTGGTCGCGGGCTGCTGAGGAGATGGAATCTGCCTCAGTAGCTCGTGATCACAGGTCACATTTCAAAACTATCAGAAAAGTGACTTGCAGCGTGACACTTCCGAAAAGGAAGTAATGATGAGCTGATTTTCCACCCAAAAGAAGAAGTTTGTACATTGGCCGATAATTTCTGTGAGTTCTTGGGTGAGGGTAACCGCCTCAGCCCAGATAACACCATGGAGTAACATGGGGTGACCCTGCTGGGACTGTGGTGCCTGACCTATCGGAAGAAGTAGCCACCCCCGTGAGTGGTTTGCAGAGGTAGAATTTGTGGAGGAAGTACGTAAGGCAATCCAGAGCCTGGAACCAGAAAAAAAACACCGGGCATAGATCTCTCCCATCTCATCTCATTGTCAGAAACCGCTAAGTCCTGTACAGGGTCGCAGTGAGCCAGAGCCTATCCCGGAAGACACAGGGTGCAAGGCATGAATATGCCCACAATGGGACGCCAGTCCATCACCGGGACCGGGTATAGATGATGTAGTAAAATGCTGAAGGAAGGTGGTGTCTATCTGCAGACTGCCCTATGTGACAATTTCAACTGTGTGGACCACAGGACGGGTTCTGCAGGATGGTAAGTATGTCCTGGCAATCGTCCTCTTTAAGAAGGGGGACGGCACTAATTGCAACAACAATCGGGGAATCTCCCTCCTGAGCGTGCCAGACAAGTTCTTGTAACGATTATTCAATATCGCCTTGCCAGGCATGCTAAAGAGAGGCTTGAGGAACCAAGTGTGGTTGAAGGCCGGGGCAGTCCTGCACAGATGCCATGTTCTCTGTCTGGCTGCTCCAGCAGAGTTGCAACAGGAACTATGTGTCTACTTTTTTGACCTGGTCAAGGCTTGCAATAGGCCAGGGATGTGGATTATTATTCATGAGTTCGGGGCCCATGTCTCGCTGCTCACAATCATTAAACACGCTCATGATGGTGGGCAAGTCCGGGTAAAGCGAGGTTATTCGGGAGTCGGAGCCATTCCCTCTTCACCTTGGCGTGCAACAAAGATGTCTTCTGGCTCCTACATTATTTAACAAATGTTTTGAACATATAATTGAAGAAGGTCCATGGATGTACCGGCGGAATCTACACCTGGTATAGATATAAGAGATACTGATTGATCACCGAGTATGGTCAAGGAATGGTTACTTATTGGCCAACGATATTATGTATTCCAATGATCTGGTAATCGCTCTCCACTTTGATGAGGAGTTGGGGAACCTGCAGCGTGTAACCAAAAGGTGGGGTATCACTACCCCTCCCGCCCACAAAATCAGGCACCCGCCTGGGTATCTTCTGCTACCGAACACTGCACCCATGAACTATCAATGAGCCATGGGGCAGAAGTTGTCGCTTCACACGACGCGTCGGGTATTCTCAGCTGCAGTCATGCCTTCTCTTCTCTATACTTGCAAAACCACCCACCACGGTGGAATATTTAGACTGATTTGAAACTTACTGGCGGGCTTGCCTACGATTCATCCTGAGTTTAACCACGTTAGATTCTTTGAGAAGCTCACACATTTCGGAAACATCTCGACAAAGTCCAAATTGTGAGCTCAACCAACAGGCGAGGCTGCATTGACTAGGTAATGTAGCCCGCATCCCCAGCCACCACATACCCAAGCAGCTTCTCTTTGGCTGGATAAAGGGAGAAACTAAACGTGCCGGGCACGGGTTAGATAAAAGGTGGTCTTATGTGACAAGGAAAACGTTAAGCTGAGTGGCTTTACTGATCCATCTCAACAGCAGAAGGCTCGTGAGAGACACAATTGGGTAAGGCAACCACGCTCCAATAACAACAGAGGGCAGAGGAGCGACGCTTGAAGCGAGGAGCAGAGGAGCACCGGGCAGCTAAACACAGTCAGTTGGCACAGCAGGGAGCACAGGTGCAGCATCTCCAGTCATCTCAAGCAGGCAAGTCATAACACCTGGGGTCTGGTCCGTGACCTCTTGCCAGCGAGCCTTCGACGCTTCGCGTGGCATCAGAGCACATATGGCCTGGCACAGGCACTATGGTGACGTCATTGTCTCTGAGTGGCGAACGGCTGTTGTTTTTGTTGTTGCTTCCTCTGGGCACTGCTGAGAAACATGTTTTGTGTTTGTTAACAGACGCTGCGAAGCAGCTGTCAATCAAACAATGTAAAAGTAGAGCGGGGCGGCACGGTGGCCCAGTGGGTAGCGCTGTCGCCTCACAGCAAGAAGGTCCCGGGTTCGAATCTCGGCTCGGGTGCTTTTCTGTGTGGAGTTTGCATGCTCTCCCCGTGTCCGCGTGGGTTTTCACCGGGCACTCCGGTTTCCTCCCACAGTCCAAAAAGCATGCTGCTGCATAGGTTAATTGGCTTGTAGACTAACTTGCCCGCAGTGCCCGGTGATGGAATGGTGTCCCATCATGGGTGTATCCCTGCCTTGCGTCCTGTGTTTGCCGGGATAGTCTCCGGCTCACCGCGACCCTGCACAGGACTAAGCTGTTTCTGACAATGAGATGAGGTGAGAAAAGTGGAGCATATTACACACGTGCCTGCGTGATAGATACGCATCAAGATGCTATGCGGTTTTGAAGCGAAAGCTGTGTCGCAATCCCCTTATCTTGTGAAACTGCATCCACGTTGTGTACATAGGTGTGTATGGGGTGCAACGTGGCCTCGGCGCGAATCTGCTCTTGCACTAGCGCCGTGGTGACATCACACCACTTAGCAGTTGTTGTTATTGGTATGACGGTGGTGCAGT
>JAZEWT010000016.1:8074897-8093630 GCA_036362905.1 Mordacia mordax
TCGTTGTTGTTGTTGACATGCCGTTCTCTCCACAACTCTGTACAGCGCTTTGTGACCCTCGGATGAAAAGCACTCTAGAAACGCAAATATTATTATTATTGGAGCGACATGCCGGACATTGTCCATTTCAGTGACCTGAAGTGTTCCTTGCAGAGAACTTTACTACGGCTTTGCGCACGTTGGAATTATCTTGCACACACTTTCAACATCTTCCTCCAAAAAACTCCAGATTATTTCACAGTGATTCCAACGTTTGTTTCCTTCGTAAGTGAGCTTTTGCAGGGTTTGTTTTTGCAATTTAGAATGACATAACGGGACTTGTTTTCGGGCACTAAAAACAGGAACAATTACAAATATGGTGTTTTATTTTCCTAACCTGCGGATATCTCGTTAGTAAATATTGTGGTTAAAATAAATGCGTTTAGACGACTCCAGTCGAGCTAGTGAAGGCTTACATCAGCAACTACGGTAAACAGATGAACTGGAGCCCAGGATAAGCTACAGCGACTCCACTCTGTGGATTTAATATGTACATGCCCACACGCTTCTCTCTGGTTCCAGCGCACGGCTAATGAATAATGGAATTATTTACAAAAAAAATTGCCATTAATTAATGTCATTAATTTGTATATACAGGATGCGGCAATTACTCTTTTCCCTTCTTGAGTAATTACACTCCGAGTGAACTCGGATTCTTCCAGGTTTGAGCCAAGTGGGGTTGGGATTCATTCTTGGCAAGACGTTTATAGGGGCCCCCTGCCTCAGTAACTCACAGTGACAAGAGCCAGCAGCCCTTTTGCATCTCCACCACGCTCACGGCCACACACTATGAAAGTCCCGGTGTATTCCAGGTTAACCTGTGCCTCTAGAGGCAGTCTGCGAGCTGCAGGCAAGTTCTGTTATGGAGCTCCGCTCCAAAGTCGATTTGTTCACAAGTCGGAACACAATATATTTCATGTCCACCTGCACTCTATACGAAGCAATTACCTACACGATGCTTTCAGGATTTGGACATTATTTTTTCTGTTGTAGATCTGGACTGCGTATGAAACTTAAAAGCAGAACACAGCAGTTAACGTTATAATGTCTCCTGAATGTTGAAAACTGTGGTGCCAAGCTTTAGGTTGGGTACATATGATGCTCACGCTGGGGTCGGATCGGTCGTTCGCCAGGTTACTCCGGGTCACTTGAGCGTGCCCGTGGGTCAGCGCTAAGTGGCTGACAGACATGGGGTGACATCGCGTGACTGGGTGACGTGAGACGGGAGCGAGAGTGGGGGTCTGGGAGTATATATAGGGGATGCACGGAAGTTCTGCCATTGTTCTCTTCTGTCGGGGCGTTAGGGGGGGTCGCGTCGGTGGCAAGAGTTCACGAGTTGACCACGTGGTCGCTGTTCGGGTACGGAGCGGCGGAATAAATCACACCTCATTCGTTGCGATGGAGAGGCCTCCGAGTCCCAGTGCGCCTGTGCTGGAGACAGGGGATGAGTGGCTGCCAACGCGCACACGATCGTGTGAAGGGGAGCAAGAAGAACCAACCCCGCAAACATTGACACGTCGCGACGCACTGTACACTGCAAACGTTGAGGGCTTCCTGGAGTACATCAACGTTACAGAAAACCCATTAAGCCATCAGCACCATCATCTGCCGTGCTCGATCCACTGCTGCATGAATGAATCCACGAGCTATTAAGTGGTGCATTCCACCTGTGGTGCCCAGTCTCGCGCGTGACAGACTAGGTGCGTTACGAGGGGTAACTCGAGGTAATCGTGGAGTTCGTAAACATCACGTGGGTCGGAGACTACGGAGAGTGGTAGTGAACCGCGCGAGGTATAAGAAGCGCGTGCGCACAGGCACAAGAGTTGGTTCTCCGTGGAATTTACGAGGAGGCAGCGCAGCAAATAGACAGCAGGATTGTGCTTGGGTGTGCTGAGCGCGTGGGCAGAAGGAGTCGATGTGCGGTGTTACCCCGGTCGTTTAATTGTGTACTCAACAAAGCATCGAAAACCCCAGAAGCCTCTGCTGATACATCGCGGGGTGAGTGTTGGTGTCGCCGTCCTGCCGCTGCAAGCCATCAGGAGCCCGCGCCACGTGGCCACACGTGTACGTCGGAGCCCGGGTGCCTAGCGGAGATGCGATGAGATCGACTCTTCGAGAGATGGTTCACCGTCTGGCACCACACCACCCGTAACCTGTACGCGAGTTGATCGCAACGCTCCATCTCTTCAGCAGGCATCCTCTCAGATGCATTCCGTTCCCCTGCAAAGCAGCCACGGAGGTCACCAGCCATCGTGACGCAACCACGACGGCTGACCCATGTGACCTCATCTGGGCAATCATAGCACTGCTACGGCAGGTGTATATTTATTCAAACGGCGGAGGCTAATTGTTGTGAACGAGTCTCGCTCGAACAAGTTCGTGAAGCCAAGCGGAGACCATTCCGAACGGAGCGATTTGTAACGCGCCACGCAAATCCCATGCCTGGTCATCGACAAGACACGGATTTGGAGGCATAGCGAGGAATCTGCAAATGTAGAGCCTCTCTACATATCGTTATATTATCGGCCAGTTGATTAGCGAGCAGATTTTTGTTGTGAGAGAAAAGCAGAGCAGTCGGCTAAAACCCACGCGGATGCAGGGAGAACGTGCAAACTCCACACTGAAAGGTATATGTGTTGGGATTCGAACCCTGGGTATCTTTACTGTGAGGTGGTATTACTACTCACTGCGCGACCCTAAGAAAATCCAGAATCTCAGCGAGACAGAGCACAGAATCAACCGAGACGGAGATTCCTGCCGAGCGCTGTGAACATGGGCCCCACGGGCAACTGCATGCATGACGCTCGATGCATGAGAAGTGCTCTCCATAGCTGTTCTTTCGGACTGATTCTCAGAGATGAAAACCCTCATCGTAAGGCACCTCTGTGTGCGTCTGTAGTCCTTGTTGGTCGGGCTCAGTCCTTCAACTATCTCTGCCCACGAATCTGCTTCAGTCACAGGCCACTGCCCGGAGTCAAACCTAGGACCCAGAGATGTCAGCTCAGCACTCTAATCTCTCAGCCACCAGGTCACCTCACACTTGCTCCCACTGTAGCTCTTACCGGTGTATTTTATTATCCGAACGGATTTTGAAGGTCACGTCCACATCGAAGCAACTGAGAACATGTGTTGATATGTTCTCTGCTTACGTATAAATAACCTAATGGTACCTACGTAGTCACCAGTGATTGCGAAACATGTGTAAAGGGCTAGAGGGAGGTTGCCAGGTCAGTGAGACATCAGAGCACCGAGCCAGCACCACTCAAGTTCTGAGTTCGAACCTAGGTTGCAGGGACGAGTGATAAACCAATATTCTCACGTGCAGTGACGGAGTTCATGAATGAATCCACAAAAAATAATCCTCTCGTAGTTGTTTTGTTTTGCTGACATGTAACAGCCAATGAAAACGTTTTAAGAACTGAACATTGATTATAAAGATTTGATAATTCTAAGGGGGCGGCGGGGTGGCCCAGTGGTTAGCGCTGTCGCCTCACAGCAAGAAAGTCCCGGGTTCGAATCTCTCGGCTCGGGTGCCTTTCTGTGTGGAGTTTGCATGCTCTCCCCGTGTCCGCGTGGGTTTTCGCCGGGCACTCCGGTTTCATCCCACAGTCCAAAAAGCATGCTGCTACATAGGTTGATTGGCTCGCAGGCTAAATTGCCCCGCAGTGCCCGGCGATGGACTGGCGTCCCATCTTCGGTATATCCTTGCCTTGCGCCCTGTGTCTGCAGGGATAGGCTCCGGCTTCACCGTGACCCTGTATAGGACTAAGCGGTTTCAGATAATGAGATGAGATGAGATAATTCTAAGGAGCATATACTGGGATCAAACCGCAGCAGTAAGGATCGAAAATGAACTAAGTGATTTCATCCCATTAAAAGAGGTGTGAGGCAAAGCTGTGTATTTTCACCGGACTTGTTTAACTTGTACAGTGAGATCACCTTGACAGAAATTGAAGGTTTGCCGGGGTTGATCATTGCTGAACAGAATATTAATAACCTGAGTTATGCAGATGATGCAGTTTTCTTATTGGATTCAAAAGGGAAGCTGCAAGAATTTCTGGAAAATGTTGTTAGTAAAAGTGAGGAGAAGGGTTTAACCTCAATTCTTGGAAAACAGAATGCATGGTAATTTCAAGAAGAAAAGTGTATCTATATGCAACATCAAAATAGGTAATGAAAATGTGAAACAAGTCAATAAATGTAACTATCTTGGAAGCTTGACAACATCAAATGGAAAATGTGGTCATGAAACAAAATGAAGGAGATGGCCAAACATAGTTTTTTCAAAATTAAATTGATACTGATAAATAATAATGAAAACTTATTGGGACGAAACTAAGAGTTCTCCATTGTTATGTTATATAAATTTTCACGTATTCATCATAATGATGTACAATATCACCAAGTATAGAAAAGAGAATTGAAGCAACTCTAACGTGGTTCTTTTGACGCATCTTGAACGTAACTTGGACAAGTCACACCTCTAATGAAGGAATTTTGTCACGAATGGGATGTAGAAAGAAGGTGTTGAATGACATGAGGAGACCATTGAAGTTTCTTGGGTGTATTGTGAGGAAATAGGACATTGAAAACCTGGTTATAACTGGAAAAATTGAAGGAAAGAGAGATCGTGGACGACAGAATGACTTATGTCAAGAGTCTCTCGAGATGGTGAACATAACAGCAATGGACATTCTTAGAATGTTCAAGAGGAGAGATTTGTGGAAAACTATTGTCACCAACGTCCTGCAGGATATGGTAGCTCGCAAAAGAAGAAGTCTTAGTCTTTGGTCAACACCGTGATATTACCAAGGCGCATGCGCCGCCGCCGTCGTCACGACGATTGCATTTATTTGAATTATTGAGATTGCGGGGAGACATGGACATTTTCAAAGGCAAATATTCCAAACATTTTACGAGATGTGTTGTGTGCTGGAATGCCAAGCATGCCAATAGAGCAGTGTGCAGTGACCATCGCGAGATTAGTGGTTGTCTACCAACAAGGAGGTTCCTGTCACTTATGTTTGAATTTCATGTTATATAATGAAGTGAAAAAAAATCATTAATCAGGATTAAATGTTTAACATCTTCTTGCACATTTTCTAATGCTTTCATCCTTCTGCTGCGGTGAGTGAGTGTTAGCAGTTGGGAAGAAAAAAAACCTTCCCAGTGTAATGCAGAAACAGTATATCCAACTTGACAATTAAACTTTCCAGATGGTAGGGTATGCGCCCTGTGTTCCCTGCTTGTGTATCTCGTATCCCACACAAAGGCAACGGAGGGCACGGCAGTCACCAAAATCGCGGATTTCAATGAAGACCCGAGGGGCCTTATAGCAATGTTTGTTGCTCTGAGAATTTCGCCAATAGTAATCTCAACAATCATAGCCTCGATTACAAACCGTGGCACCATCGTGCAGTGTATTACCACACCGCATAACCGTCTTGGACCGCTACCCTGCACTTGACATCTTGCATACCCTTCTGCCATGGGCTCCTGCCAAAGCCACGTGCTGTGCTCGGTAACTAATTGTGCCATGAGCACGCCCGTTCGGGCAACCGCTCGCCGCGACGAAATATGTTGACGATAAATTCACCGCAGAAAAAAAATCCAAACGGTAGAAAGTGAACGCCAATGTCACAGCATCGACTTATTTATCCAACGTCTGCGCATTGCAACGGTGGGCAACCGCAGCAGAACACCGTAACTGTCCGGGCAGTAAATCAGGCTCAGACAAGAGCATAAATAAGCGCGGAGGGGCACTGAGAGCGATGTGCGGCACGGACGGGTGCAGGGGGCCTGTTTTTTAAGCGGCCGTGCTTGAGAAGCACCAGCAGTACGAGCCATGACACGTCCCGGGAGGGGACCACACCTCACGCTCACAACAAGGGTTTAGGCTCAGCGCGGCGTGTGACTGAACGTTGACTAACGCTGCGTTTTGAGCAATTGTCTTTCTATCCTTCTACTTGAGCAACAGTCTCGCTATGAAGATGGCCCATTGCACAAACGCCAGCTAATTGCAGATATATGTGTGCGCTTTAGGGGAACGGTGGCGTTGTGGTTAACGTTGTCACCTCACAGCAAATGGGAGCCGAGTTTGATTCCAGGCTCACATGCCTCTTGTGTGTGAAATTTGCGTGTTTCACGCGTGTCCGCGTGGGTTTTCGCCACGTTCTCCGGTACCCTTCCACAGTCGAAATACATGCTGCCTGGCTTAATCGCCTGCTAACGATACTGCACACAGTACCCTGCGATGGACTGTCGTCTCATCGTTGGTATATCTCTGTCTTGCGCCCTGAATCCGCTGAGATAGGCTCCGGATCACCGCGACCAGTACAGGATTAAGCAGGTAATGGCAATCATGATTGGAGCAGCAACTGTTGATTGAGCTGTTTGTTTTATCTTTGCTTGCAATAATCGTAATGTTTGCATTTCTAAAAGCACCTTTCACCCGAGGGTCACAAAGCGCTGCACAGAGCTGTAAAAAAAACGGCATGTCAGCAACAACATCAGCGTAGTCTAATGAAGGATATCCAAAAATGGGAAGTAACGACACATGCATGTACTAATGAAACTATTGTATACTAAATATGTCTTCGTGTGTAATGCTTGCTTTGCAAGTGTTTACGTATAAATGTTAAACGTAGGCTTGTAATTGTATACACAGTTCCTTCTTTTGTAGGACAATTATTTTAATCACTTATTTTATGTCCTCCTCTAAATGATAGCCATTATTTGACTTTCAGTTGAACTGCTCTGATGTTGTTATTGTTGTTGACACGCTCACCAGAACCGGTTGCTCTGGCTCCTAAATAACCGATGCAATGTCACGATCACGTGGCTGTAGGACACTCGTTCTCTCATCTCATCCCATTATCTGAAACCGCTGAATCCTATATAGGATCACGGTGAGCCGGAGCCTATCCCGGAAACACAGGGCGTAAGGCAGGAATACACCCGACGACGGGACGCCAGTCCATCGCCGGGCATTGCGGGACAATTTTAGTCTGCGAGCCAATCAACCTATCCAGGAGCATGCTTTTGGACTGTGGGAGGAAACCGGAGTACCCGGCGAAAACCCACGCGGACACGGGGAGAGCATGCAAACTCCACACAGAAAGGCGC
The DNA here is from genome assembly GCA_036362905.1 of Mordacia mordax. Lineage (NCBI taxonomy): Eukaryota > Metazoa > Chordata > Hyperoartia > Petromyzontiformes > Petromyzontidae > Mordacia > Mordacia mordax. The sequence goes on from JAZEWT010000016.1 coordinate 8,082,062, forward strand.
CCGAGCCGAGAGATTTGAACCCGGGACCTTCTTGCTGTGAGGCGTCAGCGCTAACCACTGGGCCACCGCGCCGCCCGACACTCGTTCAATGTCGAGATATTCGCTCGGAGAGACAAGAGAGAACTGCCACAGTAGCGAGGAAACCGCAGGGATGTGGGGAGGAGAGAAGGCAGCCAAGCCGTTAACCGATGACAACATTTGCCGGACACCGCGTCCTATTCAGAACATATTATGTTGTTGTCCAATTAACTAACGAGCGCTTTTTTTACTTGTGGGAGAAAACCGGAGAAGTCAGAAGAAACGCACGCAGAACAGGGGAAGAACCTTCGTTCTGTGAGCCGCGGGTTTAATCGCTGCACCACCCTGCCGCTGTGGTAGGATGATCAGCTGGCAGATGAATATAGACACGCATGCAACAACACGTGTGACTCAAACACATATGCTTAGTTAACAAAATACAAATAATTAAGCGTTGTGGAAGATATCAATATTTATAAAACATCGTGCCATTTCAACAGCACACGCTGCATACAGTGGTACGCTCAAAGGGACTTCGCCCAGTTCTACAAGTTAATTTCATAGGATTCTTGTGGGGAGGGGTTTGGACACTCCTCCGTCACTCTAGTTTCTTTATTATTTCGCCTGAGGAAAGAAAGTCGACGCCAAGAAGAAGAAAATATTTCGGGCAAACATTTGCATCTAATGATCAGACGCCCAAAGGGTCTTGTTTTCAGTCTGGGTTCTTTCACGTGCTGTTTCGCACCGTGACAAATGCTTTCGCTGCACGTGCTGGAAGATCCTGCGGGAGATGAACCGGTTGAAAACCACATGGTGATGCATCGCGGACAAATCATAATCGTGATCGTCAGGAGCCGCTTAATGCTGCACAGCGTCGCTTTGCACATGGGTGGAGAGATCAAGCATCCAAGTCATGGCTCTACACCAGGCTTCATCTCGCATTGATTCACCAGTCATGGGCAATTTTGGGACAATCGGGGCGAGGGTAGGTGGTGGAGGAACGAGGACCAGTAAGTGCTATTATTTGCCGCTGATGTTTGCCGTGGCCGGGAGTTGAAATGATGTCACCGTGTGTCGAGCCCCACTCGCTGCGGTTGTAATTTGCCCGTGCCATGTTCCAGGGGTCACCTGCCACCATTCATAGGAAATGAAAGCTTTGTTCCTTGGTCAAGGAAAAAATACGAAAATGAAAGGGGGACGAGCTAAACAAGTTCGTCTCTAGAAACTCACAACAGTGCAGAACATCAACAATCCCATTATAATTGTTACACAGTTTCATTTGATTTTGTAATAAAGTTATGTCACAACTTACAACGCGTGGCACAGTATTCGTTCAACGTCGAAGGTGACAACGACTCAGAGGAACAGCGAGGAAACTGCAGAGTGATTGAGGGAAGGAAACCATGCAGTCAGCAGGCGACAACATTTTCCGGACACTGCGTCCTGTAAATTAAAATATTACCCGTCAATTAATAAGTGTTCTCTCTGTTTTCCAATTGTGGGGAAAAAAAAAAACGGAGAACCCAGAGGAAATCCACGCAGAACAAGGGGAGAACACACCCGAGAATAGAAACAAACCATCTCGGGCAGGACATTGTCTCTATGAGGCTTAGATGTCACCACCGCAATGCTGCCATTATTTAAATTTCTATTGAACTTCTCTAATGTTGTTGTTGTTGACATGCCGTTCCTGTCATAGGTCTGTGCAGCGCTCTGTGACCCTCGGGTGAAAAGCGCTCTAGAAGTGCCTACACAATATGAAAATGCCTCCGTGTCTCAACGGACATTGGATCCTGTAAATGCATTGTTTAGAGCCTTGAGGAAGTGATGGAAAGTCCACATTCCTATCGCGGGGGACATCGATCGATGTTATGAGGAGACTCTTCTGCCCCGAGCCGTTGTATTGTCCGTGAGGAGCTGATGGGCTCAGCGTAATCGTGGGGCCTTCACAATGCGCATCATCGGTAACAGTGCGCGCTTCATTCTATGCAGGGCCGCAGAGGAAGCGGAGCCTATCCCGGCAGACGCACGGCGCACAGCAGGACGATACTCAGGATGAGACGCCAATCAATCGCAGGCACCGATGACAATTTAACCAGTTCAGATAACTTGGGCAGCGTGTCTTTGGACTGCGGGAGCAAACTGGAGTACCCGACGGAAACCCATGCGGACACGGGGAGAACATGCAAACTCCGCCCCCTCTCCCCCGATATTACGAATAATAAAACATTTACAATAACATCGCACAGACATCTGCAGCTTTGCTATCAAGACTCCAAATCCATTTGTTTTACTTGTGGCTGGATTATGTTTGGCGGAGCCTTGTGACTCATTTTGATCGGGGGCGGGGGCGCTGTTGGTCGGCTGGATTTATTTCACTTCTGTTTTTTAGATGCGAAGTAAGCAATGATAAATAATGTCAAAAAACTAACACAAACATTTTCATTTTAGCAACCCACGCAGAGTCAAGCTTGACACGGCTGTGGTTTGCATTCGCAAATCACACGGTGGGGATTATGACAGTGCGCAGTTATTGAGTGCTCTCAGGAACTATTCTGTGCAACGCTTTGTGACCCTCGGGTGAAATGCGCTCTAGAAGTGCTATTTATGATCAATATTACTCTTTCGGGATAGCAAGGTAGAGCTTTGCTACTCCTCTCTCCTCCGCGATGTTCCAAAGATTATCTTGATGATGCTTCCAACGTCGCGAAGAATTGTCTGAATTGGTGCCGGGCCTCCGCTAGGTCGACTGAGTGCAATGCGTGGGAGACAAAGACGGCCGGGTGTGGTGCTGACCACTATGTCGTGTGCCGTGCGGGCCTTTACAGGCGCTACACTTGACTCTCCAGGTGAAGTTTTATGGGGAGACTCTGTTTGAGTTTAACCGCACGAGGCCACCGCCCAGCCGGAGGGTGTGGGTTGGACTCCGGGCAGCGAGCTGCGTTTAAACCCAACAGCGGGGACGTGAACACGTCTCGCTCACACATCTCATGAAGGTAGAGCCAGCGGATCATTCCAGGAGCCCTGGCCCAACTCCAGCACACTCTGGGCGGGTGTCGAGACAGCGTCTCATCAGCGGTCGCGCTCTGTTAAAGCAGTTTTGTTCTGACAGAGCTAGCAAGCGTAAGACTCTGTCGTCTCAACACAGGTACCAGTGACCACGCGTAGATTTTCCATTTAGTTTTATTGGCATGTGGCGCACCGGTCGTGACTCCGGGCTAGGCGCTTCACGTTCCGGCGAGGTGTGCGCTTGTGTTGGCAGCCACTCATCCTCTCTCTTCAGCTGCGTTATGCTGGGATTCCAGCCCCTTGTTCAGGGCTCCAGCTGCGGCGCTGGGTAAGGCGCGGCCGGGGTGAATACCGAGTCAGCCTCCTCATCCCCTCCCTCGCGGCGCGCCGTCAGCCTCCCTCCCAGCTCCAGCACCACCTCTTGGATTCCCGACTCGCTCAGAGCAAATCTCAGGAAGGAGTTTCCACTGTAGGATCCTTTATTCCCCCACCGCCGCGTAACGCCGTCGTTGTTGACCCAGAACCGCGTACAAATCCCGCCCGCGCGCGCTTTCCATTCCACCGTCCAGCAAAAGTCTCTCTCGCTTGCTGCCCCGCTCCGCGTTTTAACTCTCTCTCCCCTCCCCTCCACGTGGCGACCCGGGTGTCAATTATTAACCCACCGCATTAGTCATCATATCACGAGACAGTTGTTTTTCACGGGACACCACATGACTAGATGGGAAGGTTAATAAGTCATGCTGACCCCTCCCCCCTTATTCCTTAACTCTGCAGGTGCAAGCTCTTATGGTGAAATTGGTTTGCCTACGACAACACTGCAGAATAAGGGTCTGCAGTAGATCGTGATGATCGACGGCTCGATCCCAATGTCTTTAACAGTCGATCTTAAAAAGTCACCGCTGCTGACTCGTGTGTCATGAGTGCCACTTGTAATCACTCACTCACCTACCCACTAACTCACACTCACCCACCCACCTACTCACTCTTTCAATCACCCACTCAGCCACTCGCTTACTCTTCGAATCACTCGCTCACGTGTGGTGAGTCGCACGTGCCATTGTGTCACCATGCAGTGTCGAGCTAGATTAAACGGGAATTCGATTCAGTAATATATTGTAAGACTCATTGGGAATCGATCCAACAACTAAGAATATATTACATTTTTTGGGGTGTTTAAGTTAAGTCGAATTTTGAAGGCTATATCTTGTGTTGCATTTAAGTTGCAGACCACTGCTGAACATTGGATGCATCAGTTGTTGTACAGTTTGGGCCCGAAATAGCTGACATTTTCAATATTCAATACATATCAATTAATCCGTTGTTTGGGGCCCACCCGGTAGAAGTTGGTCATCGTTATCAATACCCACTTAATCCGGTACAGGGTTGTGGGGGGCTGGAGCCTATCCCGGCAGACAGAGGGCGCAAGGCGGGGCTATACTCAGGATGTAACGCCAATACATCGCAGGGCATTGGGGGAAATTACTCAGCAGGCCAATTAACCTAAGCAGCAGCGTGTCTTTGGACAGTGGGAGGAAATCGAACTACCCGGCGAATATCCAAGCGGACACGGGGAGAAAGAGAGAGAACACGCAAACTCCACACAGAAAGGCACCCGTGCCGGGAACCGAACCCAGGTGCTGCTTGCCGTGAGGCGAAAGCACATGGGGTTGAATTCAGCGATAGCTGTGTAATTGCAGAGCGCTCTCTTACAATGCGGGTCACTGCCCTCGAGGACAGTGTCTGCGTCTCACTGTCATGATGCCGATCGAACCTCTAAAGCGCGGTTGCCAATAAAACACGGAGCGGATCGTCGTGGGGAAGATACATTATCACTCAGCGAAGTGCACGACTCATAATGAAGACAATTTGTAATCCGCCGCGCATAAATTCATTCTGTGGAGCTAAGGAATGGGGGGGGGCATCGCTTTCTTATCTCGTCATGTGGTGTCTCGTGGTGTCTCGTGATATGGTGACTCAATGCATAAGGGTAATGATTGACCAACGAGCCGTGCGTGAGCCACCCTCACGGCACCGCGGGGTTATAAGGAGCACGGGTTGGAGGGGCGAGAGAGTTCTCCGGGGGAATTGGAAGGAGGAGGCAGCGTCGGCATGTAGCGGCTGATCTATCGCGGAGTGGGTGCTGATCCTCACCGTGGTGTTGCCACTGTAAGCCGTCACAAGCCCGGAGTCACGGCCGTGGCGTCACAATTCCATGTCCAAGGTAATCGTTCAACGAGAGAATAATTCAGAGGCCCGAGGAAACCGCGAGGGGGGAGTAACCCACGCGGTAAGGCGGCACCAACATTTATAGAACTGCAAATATTCTTATATCATGATGTTATCTGCCAATTAATGAGTGTTTTTTTTTCATGGTTGTGGAAAGAAACAGAAGAATCCGGAGAAAACCCACGTGAAATAGGGGGAAGACACACGAACTGCACAACTTCTTTCTGTAAGGCGTCAGACATCACCACCGCACAGATTCAAATGTCAATTACTGCAACATCCGCAAGCAGAATACAATGCTTTTTAAAAAAATCAGTGGGCCATGGTTGAATATCGCCTGAAGTCCTTCAAGCACCGTGACCACCGCTGCGAGAGTGAGAGGGGGAGGACGCGGGAAGGTTTTCGGGATAGGCCCGGACGCGTCTCCCTTCAGGCCGAGGGACAGAACGGGGCACGCCAGCAATTGTTCCGGAACGTCAACTCCACCTCGCTGTCAACTCAATTACAGCACTCACAGTGTCCCTGTCAGGCACTGGCGGCACAGGTGCGCGATTCCGCACTGCGGAGGCGAGAGTTGGGGCACCGTGCGCTGTTGTTCGGATGTTAGGGAGATAAAAGAGGCAGAACTGCAAACGTGGTTCGATTCACACATCGGGTGCCTTTTCGTGTGGAATTCGCGTGTGTACTCTGCCTATTCTGCCTAGATTATCTCCAGGAGGGCGGCACGGTGGCCCAATGGGTAGCGCTGTCGCCTCACAGCAAGAAGGTCCCGGGTTCGAATCTCGGCTCGGGTGCTTTTCTGTGTGGAGTTTGCGAGTTTGCATGTTCTCCCCGTGTTCGCATGGGTTTTCACCGGGCACTCCGGTTTCTTCCACAGTCCAAAAAACATGCTGCTGCATAGGTTAATTGGCTTGCAGACTAAATTTCCCGCTGTGCTCGGTGATGGACTGGCGTCCCATCGTGGGTATATCCCTGCCTTGTGCCCTGTGTCTGCCGGGATAGGCTCTGTTTCACGGCGAGCCTGTACAGGACTAAGTGGTTTCTGACAATGAGATGAGAGATGAGGTTATCTCCAAGTTCTCCCGTTCCCTGACAACTTAAAAAATATATACTCATTATTCGCCGATAACAATATTTAGGGAAAATATTGGCGCCGGCTAACCGCGTAGATGGCTTCTCCCTCCCAATCTCTCTGCAGTTTCCTCATTCCTTAAGTAGTTCTCTCTTGGAATACCTCGACATTGAACGAGCATTCGCCCCGCGTCACGATCTCCCATAGCGCTGGAGGTGATCGCGTTTGCGCTGATGCACGCAGTCGGACACGATGTCTGACGGTTCGTGCCGGGAGCTTCCCAGACATCCTTCCGAGGAACACGTGGCACAACCCACAAGGACACCAGAGACCTTTGAGTGTTATCTCCTCTGACGGGACCAGGGTTTTCCGGTTCTCCGGATGTCTCCCAAACGCAACGTGTAAATGGCCAAACATGTCAATGCAGCCACCTTCCTTATAAAGAGTCCTGAGACTCAGACGGATTTTTCCAGGAAAAAAAAAAGCTCTAATGTAGAAGTGCTGAGTATATAAATACTAAATGTATCCCCAAAGCCCTAAATGGACGCTGGACGAGGTCCCAGGCGCAGAAAATTATGAAAGCCTCATCATTACACCCACGGGTGTAGCTTGCTTGGTTGGCACGGGCCCAGGAGCAATTAGCGAAATTAGCAGCGTACCCGCCCTACGGGCCATTGGATCCGAACGCGAGCAAGCGCACGATTTATGACATCACAATTTCCCCATAAAAGGAGATCGAAACGGTAACTGTATTCTGAAGCGAACTCATCTCAAGTTGCAGCGAGTTGCCTGATGATGCTGATTGCAGCTATCAGTGAACGTCAGATTCATCTCATCTCATTGTCTGAAACCGCTTAGTCCTATACAGGGTCACGGTGAAGCCGAAGCCTATCCCGGCAGACACAGGGCGCAAGGCAAGGATATAACGACGATGGGACGCCAGTCCATCGCCGGGCACTGCGGGGCAATTTAGCCTGTGAGCCAATCAACCTATGCAGCAGCATGCTTTTTGGACTGTGGGAGGAAACCGGAGTGCCCGGCGAAAACCCACGCGGACACGGGGAGAGCATGCAAACTACACACAGAAAGGCGTCCGAGCCGAGAGATTCGAACCCGGAACATTCTTGCTGTGAGGCGACAGCGCTAACCACTGGGCCACCGCGCCGCCCTGAACGTCATATTTCTTTTGTAAATGCTGTGAGTTTGCTCTGCAATACACTGGTGTGCTGAGATAGTGAAGAATTGGCACGTTTTGTTCACGTTGTCGGGTGGCGGAGGGTTTATGACAATTTTTTTTACGTGGCCTATCCTAAAAATTTGAATTTATCAATAACGTTATTGTTGCTAATTTGACGTTCTTATGTCATTACTGTTGACGTGCCGTTCTCTCCGCAGCTCTGTGCAGCGCCCCTCGGGTGGGCACGTAAAGGAAACCTGTACTGGAGCGTGAAGTACATTTACAATAAGGCAACAAAGGCATGATGATGCGCAGAAAATATGGATGCTTACGAACCCTGAGTGCGGACCCTGAGTGCGGACATACATGCAATCACCTGCTCAATTATATGTAACATGGACCTCGCGTGCGTCCGTCTCCCCCACCCCTCCTCCCGACACCTCGTGGCTCGGCGTCGGCCCCCTTGTCGCCCATAGGACTTGGCGCAGTTGCACTGCCTGCACTCTTCATCACGTCTCTAAATTATAGCCATCATTTTTATTTCAATTGAGCTGCTCTGATGTTGTTGTTGTTGACATGCCGTTCTCCCCACAGCTCAAATTTGTAACATACATTTAAAAAAAAAACGTCATTGTTGTTTATGTTCCGTTCATATGTTGTCGTTGTTGTTATTAACGTCGAAGTGCAATTATTATTATTATTATTAAACGCTTTTCTTCACCTCTGAGATCCGGAGTTTCTAAAGCAGTCGGCCACCAGTGGTGGGACTCGGTGGAATAGGCTGTGTGTCTGGTGAGCGCAGTGGGTGAAGCAGTGGCACAGGGCTTCGCTCGCCGCGGACTTAGTCTGACTCTCGACCACGGCTGGCATTGGTAGCGATTATCAGAATTGTGCTGGTCCCTCTCCCCGGTCAACTTCTGGTTGTAAGACGTTCTGACGTGTGTGAGGCACCCAACCCTATTCGCCGAGCCTATAGTCAATAAAGCTTCGTGACACACACAGGACGAATTTGCAGTGGAACTTTTGGTCAGGATCATCCTATGATCTATCCACCAGCCTTCTCCTGTTGTTGCCCGAGTGAGGAACACATCCTTAAGATCGCCCCGCCTTACGATGACCTGGTCAAGCAGGTGTCAGTGTTTAGACCTGGGATGCATCCAAGATGTTTGTATTTGCTCTGGTGCTGAGATGTGGTGTGTGTGGTTGTGACACCGTGTTCTGTGCACAGACTCAAAAGTCTCGTGCCGTTGGAGTTAGCATCTCCAATGTCATGATCTCCAATAACTCCACTCCAAGTCTGCTGATTCCTCTTAACCCTGGCATTAAAGTCGCTGAGAAAGAAAAAGAAAACTACCTTGTCACTTCTTGAGACACAGTGGAGTACTTCATCAAGTTCCTGATAGAAGCAGTCTTTCTCTTCATTCTCAGATGGCAAGGTCGGTGTATAGGAAGCAGTTTGCAAGGGGATTGCGGAGAGACATTAATCTTTCATTAATACCCACCGGTGTTAATATAAACTTGAGTAGGAGGTTGTTCTCAACTGAAAACCCGACTCCATGCAGATGTTGCCCGCCCTGAGAATATCTTTTCCAGAAGAAAGCATAGCTTTCACCCACTTTAGTGAGTGAGCCTTCTCCAAATAGCCTGATCTCAATAAGTGCTGCCACGTCCACGCTCTCGCGCTTCAAACCCTCGTCAGCAAGTGCTGGTTTGCGTTGGTGTCGGTACCGTGCCTGAAAAGCATCCTAACGTTCCAAATGGCGAGTCTTAAAGGTGAGCTTCTTGTTCCTAGATTTCGACCGCAGAGTGCAATGATCTAACAGGTGCGGTTTCCTGTCCAAATACAGTGACTGAGTGGGACATTTTTCGGCGACATTTTCGAGGCCATTCTCCAGCTGCGGTCCGCGAACAGGGCTACTCAGACGCACAGGGGTCTGCAGAAAGCATCTGCCACTCAATCCCAGATGCTGACGACCGCTGCCCAGAGCCGCTGGCATGCAGAGGTCTGACTCATTCAGACCTATCCCTGTAGCCAAGACACTCCATCGCCGCCAGACTTAATGAGGTTGGGAGCTCAGAGTTGCAGGAGAAGATACCTGCGCGGTGATGTTACATTTTTTTTTTAAGTGTGGCATTGGGGATGCGCTCGTCCCAGCCCCATGATCTTGATTGTAGAGGAGATGCTTCCAATGGAAAAGGAGACTCAATATGACTGGAAACTCCTCACAACTGCAGCAGGTTGTTAGACAACGGGTTTGGCGGAGAACCGCCTTGAAGCGTGGACAACACAGCTTGCTTTTCTGTCAGGGCGAGCGCTCCCTTCGCCTTTCTCATCCCGGACTCACCAACTACACAGCAGGGCAATGGTTGAACGATACCAGGGCATGTCCACGTGGAGTGTGCCTGCGCATTGCTAATCTAGGGACCACTGAAGCTCCGATATTCACTACCGATCATCCAGTTGCCGTGTGTACAACGAGGAGGCCCGGTAGGAGTCTTGGTGAAGGAGAGGATGTGTACTGGTAAGGGATGGTCAGGCACTAGGGCTTGCTCCCGGTTCACCACATGGGCTAGCCATCAGCATCAGGCTGGGAGCAAGAGGGTTTCAAGCAAGTGGGACGGAGGCATGGACCTTCCTCAAACTACTGCACTGCCTCACTAGACGCGTCACAACACCTTCTGAGCGAGCACCCACTCACCCACTCAACCGCTCACCAACTCACCCACTCACGAGTAGCCGGCTCTATTGAACGTGAGAATGTTCAGTCTGATCGTGAACGCTGTGAATGTCAGTGTCGTGGAGCGCAGCCGGTACACTTGGTGCTCGCTGACAGGGCCGCAGACGGTGAAACTGTGAGGGCAAGCCAACGGGCCGGCTCCCTCGCCATCAATCGCACTGCCCGCTGGCTGCCCTCTTGTTCTGACGGCACGCGCAGAGCACCGCGGTGGCAACGCCATTCTCTCCAGCATACACGCGGCTGCCACTCCAGCGAGGAGACGGGAAACTTCTGTCTTTCCATGCTCTTTATTAATACTAATCATAACAACATTACACTAACACACAACACTCAACTTACTACCCACCCAGCGCCTTGCGCGCGATCGACTCGCCTCTCTATATGCCCGTCGCCCCGCTGCCCATCTCCCATGCAGACTCTCCTCCCTTCGCTTCTGCACACCTCTTAATATCCCTCAGACATCACCCAGCCACGAGATATCACTCTACGTCTGCTTAGCCAATCCGATCATCACACGTCCGCCTTATGTCCCTCTACCCCCCAGACCACGTGTTGTTTACGATTTCGGGAGCAGGGAGAATCCCACCACACTCTCTGTCGCCCTCACTTTCTCCTCCTCACCTAACCGTTTCTCACCCCGGACGACCCCCCGCCCGTACGACATCCCACTCGCACCCACATCGCCACGACCCCTCCACGGCCCAACCGCTGGGCGTGGGCGCGCAGGTGCACCCAGCCTGCCGCGGCGCGAGGCTCGGCACCACAACACCGCTGGGACCCTATCTGACTCCTTGTACATTGTGATTGTAAATATCGACTGCGTTGATCCGGATAAAAACTATTATTGTATCGTAGCAATCCCGCTGCTAGAGCTTGCACGCTCACTGGGTATTATCGGCTGTCATAATAATAATAACCATATTTATATATTTCTGGAAGCGCGTTGCATCTATCCTGCAGGGCGCATCGCGGTGGCGGTTTTGCTCCGCGACGCAGTTTGTTTGCGAAGCCCAAGGAGGGCAACATCGTTATCTCTCCACGACCGAGATTACCATCGTCGTCTGTCAGCAGAGCCGCCACGGTCTGCGGACTCGAATCTCACGGAGAGATACAAAGACGTGTCTGAGGACATCACAGTCATGGTCCCTCAATGACAACACGCCCGTTGATAAGGGTAGTAATGCACCACTGTCACGCGCGATCTGAGCAGCGTGAAATGTCAAACTGGTGTCAGCCAATGACTTTTGTACAGCGCGGGTTTGTGTCCTGTTGTCACGACCCGAGTTTAATTCTTTCCTAAGTAGCCGAAACTTTCCATTGGAAGAAGCC
>JAZEWT010000016.1:8117817-8128824 GCA_036362905.1 Mordacia mordax
CGTGTGCGTGTGTGCCAGCGTGTACGCGCCCCGCGTGTGCGTGTGTGCCAGCGTGTACGCGCCCCGCGTGTGCGTGTGTGCCAGCGTGTACGCGCCCCGTGTGTGCGTGTGTGCGCGCGTGCGTGTACCAGCGTGTACACACCCCGTGTTTTCGCGTGTGTGCCGAGGTGTACACACCCGGTGTGTACGCGTGCGTGTTGTCTTTGTAGACATGCCGTCATACGATGGACGCTTGAAGCAGCTGGAGCGCAAGATGCACGTGAAGAACGTGATGCTCCGCGAGGCTATGGCAGAGTTCCTCGGGACGTTCCTCCTCGTCGTGAGTACAGAGGGGGGGGCCCAACGTGTGGGCACGTGGAACCCCCCCCCCCAACGCACTCGCACACGCGGGCCCCCCCTCCCAGTCTCATCCACACCAGTGACGGCTAGACCTTTTATATGTACGCTAAACAGCTGCTCTTTCGGGGATAGCCGCGTTGGGTGTACATCCTCTCTCGCTGGCGACGTTTCGAGTGATAACGCATCCCAGTGTAGGAGGCGAAACGTCGCGAAAGAGAGACGGAACACTTGGCTGTCCCGAAAGAGCAGCTATCGAGAGCAATTCTCATCGAGCCATGACACCACGAGTACATTTACATGTCATCATGTGTAGCAGAGTTTTTGTTCAATGTCAGGCGCAATGTAGAGGCGGTGAGGGGGAAGAGGAGTGCCAACGTTTGCTCGACTCTGCGTCCCATATGTTGAGATTATTGGCCAAATTGATAAAAAAAAAGATTTTGTGGGGAGGACACCCTAAAACCCGAAGGAAACTCGAGCAGTACAGGGGGAGAACACTCCACACAGAGAGGTGCCCGAGGTGGGAATCGAACCGCTTCGGGCAGGAGCTCCTTTCTGTGCGGCACAGAATAATAATATATAATAATAAATTGTACTTCTAGAGCGCTTTTCACCCGAAGGTCACAAAGCGCTGCACAGAGCTGTGGGGAGAACGGTATGACAACGACATCAGCACCGTTCAACTGAAACTCAAATGATGGCTATAATTTATAGGAGGACATGAAATAAGCGATAAAAAAAATAATTGTTAAACAAACGAAGGAAGCAATAAATGTTCCCGAGGAGCAGATCGGCAGCGAGCCATCGTGCTGGCACGGTGAGCGGCATAAACAGTAGTCCCAGTCAAACGACTTGAAGGGCTTACAAGTAGCTCGTGTGCCTCCCTGCAGTGTGCAGTCAATAACAATACAAAATAAATAAATTCTGCGGTTTTTAAAAACGCCTGTCAAAGGGGGTACTCAAGGAGCTGTGTGAGAACATCCTAACAATCGCATAACACAGAGCAGGCAAACGCACACATGATCGCTAACCCAGTCGGATATAAAAGCGGCTCGAAAACGATGCCTTTTAAAAAAGTTATTTGAGCGCTGGAGAGTTGGCCCAATATGATTGTGGAGGGCATTGTTCTGCACGCTAAGCAATGCCCTTTGCGCTTATATTGTGATCATAGTGGAATGCACGAGATGGCCGACTTACGAACCTTCTTGTTACGAACTTTCTTGTTACGAACCTTCTTGTTACGAACCTCCTTGTTACGAACCTCTGACTTACGAACCTCTGACTTACGAACCTTCTTGTTTTCGAACCTCTGACTTGCGAACCGTCTTGTTATGAACCTCTGACTAACGAACCTTTTTGTTACGAACCTCTGACTTACGAACCTTCTTGTTACGAACCTCTGAATTACGAACCTCTGACTTGCGCAAGCTCACATTTACGGGTGACCGTTCATGAGATTAATTTCACTAAAATGTACTTCTTTTATAACGGAATTATTTTTGGTTATTTTTGTTACGTACAGTCACATGGAATCTTGTGTTCCTACTTACAAACCCAACTCAGGAACTCAACCGGGTTCGGAACCGGGGTACCTTTCATAGAACGTCTCGGGAGAAAGTTATTTTTGTTTAAGCCTAGGGGACCCCTAGTGGCAGCTTAACCCAGTGTCGCACACGGACTGCACTGCCCTCCGTGTGTGCATTACTCCACCAGGAGGCGGTGATGATTGCTATAACCACAATTTGAGTAATTTGCGGTATAAGTTTCCACCTTGGAAAATGTGACCACGATGGCAGCGCAGAATGAGGCTTCTCTCGCTCTCCCCGATGACGTCAATGGATTTTAAACGTGCACTGTAAAGCAAGAGGCACGTGGTTACGGTTAATACAGCCCTGTGTTAACCAGGGCTGCCTGTAGGATTCGAATTATGAACTTCTGTAACGCGCATTGAACAGCCTCTCCTTGAGCCGTGTAAAGGCCTATCTGGTCTGTGTTCGCCACTCTAATTCCAACTGGTATGGTGATTGGTCGGGCTATCGAGGGGGAGCCAGGCAACTGCAGTGGGCCCCCCATTGAGGAGGGGGGGGGGCGATGGTCGTTCAGCCGAGCGATTCTCACGCCAGAATGACCCGGGCTGCCCCCTGAGACGGGAACCTTTGTTCACATTCACATTCCAACTTTATTGTCAAATCTGCCACATGTACAGGACATATAGGTGGATCTGAATGCCGTTTCTCTCAGACCCCAGTGTTGGCAAGGCGGTGCTGGATCACTGGCCACGCGCTTACCGGCCAGGGCCCGACCAGCTTGCCACAGATGTTTATCGCGAGATAAGAATCTCCTGGCCGTCCGAACACTCGGAGCGTTGGTCTGGCAGCGCCGAGTGTTGTCGCGCAGAGCAGTTGCTTCTTTACCGCCGCCCTAACGTGGCGCAATTTCTCTGAACTTGGCTCGCTTCCAGAAGTGGCTCTGGCTCCTCGGGACCGTGACGTTATCTATTTCTCACCTCGCTCAGACGCATCGGGTTTGTGGTCGGAGAGCGGGGAGGTGACTCGCTAGGCGCCAGTTGTGCAATTGCCCCGCGGCGCACCTCTGCGGTTTGTCTGTCGACGTTTGTGATTGAACGTGGGGCGCGAGTGTGGCCGTCTGAGATGCAGCCAGAAAACTCTCACGGAGAGGGAGGGAAATGGTTTTAAGAGACGACGATGTCTGTTAAACGTGCTCAGGGCAGGTTGTTAGAGAGGGCCCAAGATCGATTGCGATGTCAATCGCTTCTGGCATTGCTCATAGCCAGGATTCTAACTCGGGTAAACTTGCAAGGTGGTTGGTTGTAATAAAGGTTGCTAGTTTTCAAGTTGTACAACGCGTTGCCTGTCGTGACATGTCCAGTTCGAGGCGAGGGTGGTTAAACACCCGTCATCTCACGCACCATTTTAAACTCTACTCGGGTCATTATCTTGCATTGTATCGCTGGCATGATTAATGAGCGGGTGTGTCTGGCCGGTGACGAGCAGCTGACAGTTCACACAGGTGGCACTTCGGTTTGACCATCACACCCAGCACGGAGCGGTGGGGCCCCTGTAACGATGTGTAACGATGTGGGCTCGATGTAAATAGCTGTCCGTAGCTGTTCTATTGGCATAGCCGAAATCGCTGCCACCGACTCCCGGGGAATATGAGCGACAACTCCATCGCCCGCAGGAGTAAGCCGACACTCGGGAAATTGCCAAATGTAGAGAGAAATACACGCATCTCCACACTCTCCAGCGCACAATAACGTAAGGACTCCGCCAGTCAACCACACGTTGTCTCCATCTGTTTGCACCGCGTTTCTCTGCTTTATTGCCGAACGGGTCTCTCGGCTGAATAGCACGCCTTCCGTTCCGACATTCACATCTTGGCTGTCCCATGTGTAAACTCATTAACCCACCTAGGATAATTGTTCTGACTAAATAGCCCTCGCTATCCTGAGGGGCAACGTGCTTACCCCTCCCTACTTGCACAGCTATTAAGAATAGCCACATAACTCCACGGTTCCTTCCAAATGTCAGGTGGGACAGGTGACTCACTGGTGAGTGAGCTCATATGTCGTAGCGTGCCCCGGTACGCGTGCGTACGTGTGTGTTGGGAGCGGTGGCTCAGCGGTTAGCGCGCTGGACTACAAACCTGGCCACCTGAGTTCCAATCCCGCTCACGGCCAATACCAGTTACGATTTTTATGAACTGTGTTGGGCCTCGGCTAGCTCGGCGTGGCCTCAAATGAGTACCCAAGTGCAGTTTTTAAACATTGCCACTAGGGATACAAAGGCGGCCGGGCGTGGTACTGGTCACACACCTCTTCGTGTGCGATGTCAACCTTCCTACGTGCGAGCTAGCGACAATTGACTGTACAGTCTGAGGATGCACGGTCCATTGTGCCGAGACTCGCAAACGTCTGTCAAGTTAATGTGACTCGAACTGTGACTCCCCCTCCCCTCCTCCTGCAGCTCTTTGGCTGCGGCTCAGTGGCGCAGGTGGAGCTGAGCGAAGGCACCAAAGGCCGGTTCCTCACCATCAACCTGGCCTTCGGGTTCGCCGTCACCATGGGCGCCTACTGCTCCGCCGGCGTCTCCGGTACGCGCGCGCGCAACGCGGACAGAAATGCACCCTCACGGCGCTGACCCCCGTGCAGCCGTCCGACGTTTCGCTCCGTCTGCCCCCGGGGCAGGCGGATCGGGCCGTGATCACCAGACACATGCGACCGAGCCACCGCTATCGTTGCGGTGGCTCTGCGGCGTGGTGTTGAACCCAAGCCACAAACCCCGCGGTGGAACGTCACGCCCGTTACACGTCCGTTACCAGGTCCCGATGATTGGCAACAGCAGATTTTTAAAAAATTCAACGTAGTCTGTTCGGGCATCTGATAAAGATGCTTCTTGGGTGGCCTCCTCTCTGGAGGTGTGCCTGACACGGCCAACCAGGAGGAGACCCTGGGGCAGACCCAGGACCCGTTGGAGGGGAATCCCCCGGGACGAGCTGAAGGAAGTTTCTCGTGGAACGACATTTGGGCTAATGTGCTGAGCCGGTTGTCTCCGCGACACGAACCCGGATAAGCGGCATGAGTATGGATGGACGGAATGTAGTCTGTACTCCGACAGTTTGGTTACGGGTGTTGGTCGGGCCCACTGCTACCAGCAGCAGTTCTGAGGAAGGAATTGCAGGGCTGCAGCTCTGCCTTGGTGAATCAAGAAGGGTTAATGATCTACGCGTATTGGTTGTAATGTTCTTCCCTTTTGTTCGTATTTTCTCCAGGCTCCCCCCCCCCCCCTGTGCTTAAATGTAAAAATACCCTGAAGGGACCTGGGACAAACCTCGTGCCTTGTTATTAAAACCAGCTCGAGGCAGTTGCACACAAAGTCTGCCTGCACGTGCCTGCCGCACGGCCGAGAGCACAGCCAAAAACGAAAACAAAACGCTGGAACCGCCACTCCACCGGTATTCATTTTCATTTTGCTGCCAAATTAGCTTCTTTTTATAAAAAATTGCGTCGCGCGTGCACCGCTAACTTCTCAAAGCAACCCTTTCTTCACTTCCCACCGCCCCTCCCCTTCCATCGGAGCTCCCCTCCGTATCAAGGAGTCTCTGAGATCCTACGGTTACACGCGTGCCCTGCCCCTTTCATCTCGCCGCGGCTTCTCTTGAGGAATAAGTCAACAACCACAGCAACAGCAAAAAAGTTAGACGTGCGGGACCCTGAACAGCTGATTGTCACGCTGCCAGGCGCGCTGTTTTGCTTGGCAAGTGAGGAGTTTTTTTTTTAAGACGCCGAGGCTTCCCCCGAACAATGTTGTGATTCGTGATACAATTCTGGGTCAGATCGTGCGATTTTTAATTCTGGCACCAGTTCCCGTAACTCCCTACCCATTTACGATGTGTTTTGTTAAAAATAAGAGCTATGTGGCTCAATTGTACCTTCCGGCAACTCCAGCGTCATACTGCTGCTGCTGCCAAAATGAATGCTTTGGCGCAAAACAGAGCATTGCAAACCATTCTCAGTAGCGCGTTTCTTCACTGCTTGGTAACTTGGCTGTGTCAGGTGAGAAGGGTCTACGACACAATTGTAAAGTTGGCTCTTCAGTGACGTAGTTGTTTGGCACCTGTTTTCACCTTCATGATCGATATTTACTCTACAGTTATTGGCAGTATGGAGCCAATTTGATGGTTTGGTGGAAGTCCTTTCATGTTACACGCTGTTGGGTTGGTCATTTCAGACGTTTGTGTTACAGGAATCCCGCATCTAGAGCTTGCAAGCTCACTGGGTTACTTTCCACCGTTATAATGAACATCTATCGGTGCATCTCAACGTATCAGAATGGATGCTTGATCTGAAAACTTACTACAATCGCAAGTCTTTAAAAAAACACCTCCTGGCTCACCATGACCATGTTCCAATTTAACCGAATCCTGACAATGATAAGGGTGACACCTTATGATAGGTCTATCCTGATATGTTTAAATATCTTACCGCGTGGATTATCAACGATGTTCATTCCTTATGTTAGGATCGTTGTATCGGAGATTACGTCACTATTCCAAACAACAAAGCCTCTCGTACGTAGCCGTGCGGAATCGGGAATCGGTTCTTCCGTGGCAGCCTCAGTCATAACTTGTGGCGTGTGCGCAGCTATCGGGCAGCTGTTGCTGAACCCACTTATCACCGTTAATACGTGCTCTACAGTGATTGCCGTGGACACAGAGGAGCACTCAATGTGAAGAGGCAGAAGGAAGTAACGACTTCTGCAATGCATCAGTCTCCTCGCAACGTCATCGTCGAACATTGGTAGCAAGTCTAAATCTCATCTCACTGTCAGAAACCGCTGGGTCCTATACAGGGTCGCGGTGAGCCGGAGCCTATCTCGGTAGACGTGGCGCGAGGCAGGGATATGCCCACGATGGGACGCCAGTCCATCCCGGACACTGAGGGCAATTTAGTCTGCAAACCAATTAACCTATGCAGCAGCATGTTTTTTTGAGCTGTGGGAGGAAACTGGAGTGCCCGGCGAAAACCCACGCGGACACGGGGAGAGCATGCAAACTCCACACAGAAAGGCACCCGAGCCAAGATTATAACCCGGGGCTTCTTGCTCTGAGGCGACAGCACTACCCACTGGGCCACCATGCTGCCCAGCAAGTCTAAATGTTTGTCTTAATTAATCATGAATGTTGAGATTCTGTTGAGTGTCGGCGGAGTTATAAGATAACTGAGGGAGGCTTTTTTGTGAGCCTGGCACCTAAAGCCCTGTTTGGCGAATGCCTTAAGTATCTTGTCACGCTTTCAGGTTGCATGGTGTTTACCAGGAACTGAACCGCAGAGTAAATTGAGGACCAACTGTACTTGCACGATCTGACCCAAACATTAATTGTGCTTTTGTTCGGCACCAAGTTTCGGAGTGAAACGTCTTAGATTATTAAGGAAATGATTAGGATTCTTATTTTTTTCCCCAGATCCTGTTCCATTTTAAAAATGGTAACTTGGGTTTCCGTGCTTAAAAAAAAAAGTGGTGTTGCCCAATTCTCTGACAGCTTGGCAGGAAAATGGCAGATGTCATGGGGTGTACGTGACAGTGTGTTGTGACATCATCCTGCAGATTGATTCAGACGCCAGACCGTTTTAGAGCTTGTGAAACATTCCATAACTGCGACAAACTTCCCTGTTGATTAGATCCATATAAAAACTATTGCGAACACATTCCGGGTACTATAATCATCAGGGAGTGTCTTGATAGCTGTTGAGTGATTCTCAACGCTGTTGGATGCCCGAAGCCAGTAGTAGATATGCTACCTTGCTGTTGTGCGTACAGGACTGGCACAGCTATACCCCTTGCGGTCGGCGGTGGTGTGACGCTGAACTGTGCTCATTGATGAACTGTAAGCGCTCTCGTGAAGTGAGTCACTGATCAATGTTGCGATTAGGTTCAGTGTTCTACCAGGAAACGCGTAATTATATCATCTGCTTATCAACCTCTCGACAAGAGTGCTCGAGTCATCCTCGTGCACAATTGGATTTTTACCATTAACCCATTATCCAATCTGGTTGTCATCGGCTGCTTGGTCAAAGGGAACCAGGCCAACATGTTCACTGTTCAGGAAGAACAGGGTCCTGTTTGCCACGCTTGGCCAGTTCCTTTTAATTTAGCATAAAAAAAGTGTAGAGTGCCTGGAGAAAAACCTTGTACACTAGGAGACGCCATGAAGCTGTAGACGTAAATTTACAACCAATCTCCTTTTGGCGTATAAACACCCCCTCCTATAGGTGCCGACACTGACTGTAAGCCACAGTGTCTTGCTAGCGAAAAGTCATGATATGAAATATCGGTCCGAGCGATGGGAACTTCAGAATGTTACTAATGGAGCAGTGCAAACTGATGAATGTGTCAATTAGAAATCATCGGAAGCTTCCCCCACAAGTGAATAAATTGGTAATACAGGCGCGTGATCCGAATTCCACTGCAATGCCGTGTTTGCACCACGAGAGGGCGCACGCACTGGGGCCATCCTGCGCCGTCGCGAGGCCGTGACCCCTCAGCGTGACCCCGCAGCGTGACCCGGCCATGGTGGGTCGCGGCGCACAGGTACCGCCCAAGCCGGCACGGACGGTCTCTGCACTTCTCGAGACTCTCATAAACACCGGGTGGGATAAGATGGGGGCACTCAGTTATCAGTGACCATCTCCGATTGAGTCCATTAGGCTTTCATGGTTTTATATTTGGGTGATTATTTTACTTAGGAACTCAATAATGCAGGGAATGCGATTTCATAAAATCAACATTTCTTATAGAAGGACCCCCTAGACCCTGCTTTTTTAAGGATGGTAGACTCGGGACCGTTCCCATAATGTTTGTGTTTTATTACAATAGCATCCCTGCTCATGAGCACTCTAACATCCGAGACCGATTTGAGAGCTGTAACCCAAGCTGGAGAGAGGCTCGCCGGTCATAATTTGATCAATCCTCTACATTGGCGTTCATGAATATTAATGAGGTCTTCGCGAAGGAAAATTCCTCTTTAAAGCTGTTATTTCAGGATAGCCGTGTCCAGCGTTCCTCCTCTCTCACGACGTTTCGCCTCTCGCTTCGGAGGCATCAGGCTAGTGAATGGTGCAGCTGAAAGTCGTGTTTATATCAGTGCTACTGCACATGTCTTACGTGTACCAGGTACACGTGTGTTGTATATCCGTGGTAGCAAGAAGTCCCCTATGCTCGTGGGGCCCCTGGGCAACTACCTACCATGTCCATGCATTAAGACGGCACTGCTCATCTGTGTGAACGAGAAGATAGGTGGTGGAGGGTTAGTGACACGTTCTGGCATAATAACTTGCGTAGCTTACCTTGAGGCCAGTTTGATCTGTATTGCCATGTTAATGGACGCTCCTGGCCACGTGCGCACTGCTTCACGGAGTACTGTTTAATAGTTTGTGGTTGTCAGGATAATGGATTAAATTTGTCGGGTTTATTAATGACTCTGAAACTGAAGCGTCGCCTTGTGACGTACATCGCTCAAAGGACCCTTATGAGCTCTGTTTACAGAACCAAAATACCTCCCTTGACGTGGAAAGCTGAATTTTAAAAATGCATTTTGTGGATAATTTGCATGGGCGATTGCTGAAAGGCTTCGCCGCGCCGGTGTATGACACGCGATCCTGCGGAGAGAGCTCTGATTAATGCTGCATCAGTTCTCGAGCTGGAGAGCTGCCCATCTGTCAGATCAATGCAACGCACGTGTTGCCGGGGAGCGGTAGTGTAGTGGTTAGAACGTTGCGCTACGGACCTGGAGACACAAGTGCAATTCTCACTCATGGCGAATACCAGTGACTATTTTCTGAACAGGTCCTGGACCTTCCCTAGGTCTTTCCTAGGTCAACTGAGCCTCAAATTGTACCTGGTGTGGTATGTAAAAATCGCCAGTCAAGGTTATTTAGTGTAGTCTCGCTTTGCAGATTGCAGTTTTGCAGTGTTGTGTGCAATAATCCTGTCAAGAGCTTGCAAGCCGACTGGGTATTTTTCTGCTATAATAATAAACATTTATCTATCGATACTATTAGTTGAGACATTTTCTCGTTGGAGACTGCGTTATTCATCTCATCTCATTGTCTGAAACCGCTTAGTCCTATACAGGGTCACGGTGAAGCCGGAGCCTATCCCGGCAGACACAGGGCGCAAGGCAAGGATATACCGACGATGGGACGCCAGTCCATCGCCGGGCACTGCGGGGCAATTTAGCCTGCGAGCCAATTAACCTATGTAGCAGCATGCTTTTTGGACTGTGGGAGGAAACCGGAGTGCCCGGCGACAACCCACGCGGACACGGGGAGAGCATGCAAACTCCACACAGAAAGGCACCCGAGCCGAGAGATTCGAACCCGGGACCTTCTTGCTGTGAGGCGACAGCGCTAACCACTGGGCCACCGCGCCGCCCTGCGTTATTCGTTGATGTTTAAAAATGCAGTTAATTACAAGCTGGGCTAATTGTAAGTATGTGATTGATCACACGGTCAATCATAGGTTCGATTCCTCGACCAGTAACAACAAGCGTGGGGATGCGTCTCGCCGCTGATCATGTGTGCCGCTGCACTGGAGGAAATGTGCGTGATCAGCGCAGCGCGCTAACAACTACGCCACCGCTTCCCACATTGAGGAGCACCACGTTAGTCACACGGGTCTCGAGTGAATTAAACTGCAGAGTTACCACAAGCAACGTGATTTATAAACGGCTGTGTTAAATACACTTTTGGTTTCACACCTTGTAAATCGACTAATAGATGAAGCCTGACCCTATCTGTTAGGCTTGGGATTTATTGACCATACTTCACCGAATTGGGCAGTGCGTGCTGGTGAAGTGGCAGTCGAGCATCGATTTGGGCATCGTTCTCTACTGTTAACCGTGACTGGAAATTCCACTCTGATCACTGCGTTTATCATGCGACGTGCTAATCGCTGCGCCATCCCTCCGCCACATAGTGTGTACACCCTGTTGAAATAGCATTAGTCAACTTTAAATAAGCAATTTACGGATTAGTCACAAGATGTTACTTTCAAAATGATCGCATTGTGACCGTGGTGATGATGCTGTTGATGTTCGCGAGTGGCGGAAACTGGTCGATGGGGGGGGGGGAGAGAGGAAAATTTGCTGAGT
>JAZEWT010000016.1:8137739-8152133 GCA_036362905.1 Mordacia mordax
CCCCCCCCCCCAAAGCAGTGCTCGACACTGGGCTGCACGCGGGCCATGAGCGGCGCGCACAGTGAGACTCAAATCTAACGGCAAAGAAACGAAATTGGGAAAAAAAAAACGAAATAGACATACGCTTGACTGCTGTTTCAATCACTAACTTATGCTACCTAACGAAATTTCTTTGACGTATATAAAAAAAAACTGATTAAATATGTATGTTTACTCTGTAATATGGGCGGCGTGGTGGCCCAGTGGTTAGCGCTGTCGCCTCACAGCAAGAAGGTCCCGGGTTCGAATCTCTCGGCTCGGGTGCCTTTCTATGTGGAGTTTGCATGCTCTCCCCGTGTCCGCGTGGGTTTTCGCCGGGCACTCCGGTTTCCTCCCACAGTCCAAAAAGCATGCTGCTACATAGGTTGATTGGCTCGCAGACTAAATTGCCCCGCAGTGCCCGGCGATGGACTGGCGTCCCATCGTCGGTATATCCTTGCCTTGCGCCCTGTGTCTGCCGGGATAGGCTCTGGCTTCACCGTGACCCTGTATAGGACTAAGCGGTTTCAGACAATGAGATGAGACTCTGTAATGTTTGTAATGGATCGAGGTAGCACCTCGATCCGTATATCGAAGTGAATAAGCGAACTCTGAGCGCGACCACCTCCAGAAGGTAGCCATGCCATAGAGAAGCAGCAAAGGGTCGACGCGTGGTTTCAAGGTCCCGCTGTGCCGTGTGCTGTGCCGCAGGGAGGGCATGTACTGGAGCTGGGTACCCGTAGTGGCGCCCATGCTGGGTGGCGTGCTGGGGGCCTTCATCTACGAGGTGTTCATCGGCCTGCACCTCCCCGAGGAGCCCGCGGCCGCGGGGCCTGAACCCGGGACCCCGCGCTCGCACCAGGAACTCGCCAAGCTGCAGTCCAGCATGAGCGACGCCATGTGCTGATAGAGCGTCGCGGGAGCGGGGGGGGCGGGGGGCGGTTCGGGCCGTGCCATACGTTCTTCGTCACCAATGTCCGACGTTTAGCTCCGTGAGCCGGGCTCTTCTTCAGCAGCTCAAGAATTCAGAGTTCAGATGTCTAACATCGCCGTTCTCAACTGCCCACTGTCCGACCAGTGGATACAGGGCACTACCTAGCGGTCCGTGGAAACCAGACCTGAGCGGGCCTTCAGGTGCAAAAGGTTGAGAACGCCTGGTCTATGACGTTCTCGGTACGCGAAGCGAAACGCCGGACATCGTGCATACGCAGCACGGTCCGAAACTGCATCCGAGAGCCGCGCGGCGCCATCGCGCGGAACCTGGGCAGTGGAACGAGCGGACGCGGTGGTGACTGGCTCGGTCCAAGTGCCAGTAGCCCATCGACTGGCCAAGGCAAACGCAATGACCCCGGTCGTAGAGCCAGCGTCCATAGATGGCTTCCACCCATCGACGATATTCGGTTTCGCGAGTCAGTGTCGTTTTTTATGTCCCCGAACGAGGCTCCACACAGAGGTTGTTGCGCGACCCGGGGGTGTGAGCCCTTCACCAGCCGGGCCATGCGGCCATACCCCGCACACCACGCGACTCGCACGGCGTGATGGTGTACAGGCGTTGCGTGACCGCGATGCCCACGGTCGATGCCCCGATAACGTTAACTGGGAGAGGGAAAGGTAAAAACCGTTCGCTGGGTTCCGTTCGGCTAGAATTGGCGAACATTCATTGTGGGCTATCGGCTATGTTTGCTACTAGATTTTAAATGTACATTAGAAAATAAGTGGACCTCACCCCCCTCCCCCATCCATCTCCACTAAGGTCTTTTAACGGACCTCATTGGCCTCCCGAAAACCGTCATTCTGAACCAGTGTGTCGCGACCCATTGGTTGGCCGTGAGCACCACCTAGTGGTCGCTGCGGACCAGACCCAAATGGACCTTGAGGTGTACAAGGTTGAAAACCCTTGCTCTCGAGGACGATGACACTGACAATTTGCATATAGACCACGTTTTCGTGTAAATCACAACATAATATATGCACACCGAGATTATCATTATTTCATTTTAGTTTTTATTATTTCCAATAAACCTCTTGTAACATATGTACCTTTTGTTTTAATGGTTTAGTTGTAGTTATATAATTTAGAAAAATAGTTTTTATTTTCAGCTTCAAACCATTTCAATAATAAAGTTTATACATTTCAAACTTTGTGTAACTAAAATAGTTGAAGTTTTGCATATACTAGTAAAGAAACTCCGAAATAAATATTAGGGGTTTTTTTCCCTATTTTAAAGACTATTTGGGAAATAAGGCTGGTATTTTTGAAGCCTGCTGCATCTACCAAAGATCACGCTTGGGCCCGTATCCTTAGCCATGGCTGACTCGAGCAGGCCCTGCTGAAGTTGGCCGTTAACCGGCGCAATGTATGCACGGGGCTCGGGACCGTGTGTATCGGGCCCCCCCCCCCCCTACTGGCAGATTACTGATCACTGCATTATCGTACCGCGTTCACCTTGGGCCGCGCGCAGACGGCTGCCGAGGGGGCCTCCCCTTGGCTCGACCTCAGCAATGCATTGGTCTGCTTGAAATGAGCTGTGAAGTGTTCATACAAGTGCCTTGTACCTGCACTTGCGAATGTGTAACTTTTGTGGAGCACTTCAAACTTCTGTAAGGGTATTTAGTCTGCATGCGCTACCAGTCTCGTCGGTCGATACGTTTTACTTGCGTAGAATAAATAATACTGCCTCGAGTCCCCACCGCGTGCGGGGGCCCGGAGGGGCCACGCGGCCTGCGTTGTGCCTGGGCCTCGCCACGGTCGACCAGGTCTTGATGAGGGCCTCCATTGTGTCCGACGTGGGCGTTCAGGTGACGAGGCCACACGTCTGTGCACGCCGAGGGCCTTCATTCGGCGCTCTCTTAACGGGAATCGCTCTAACTGCGTAATGGAAGGGGAGGGGGTGACCATCTGTCTCAGGACGCGAAGGATCGCGAAGCAGAGAAGGGACACTCGACGCGGCAATCACGAAAGAAAGGCCATGGAGAGCAATTCGCAACGTAATCACATCCTTTAAACTGATTGGTTCTGTTTCTCATCAGAGACAGCCTTCTTTGTGGCCTTGCCCCGCCAGTGTTAAACAAATTGTTGTCAAAAGGCAAGCGGCTGAACAACAGCGCAGAGCTCGAGGCACTGTTGGCTCTGCTGGAGCTGTTGAGAGTTCCCGACGCCTACAACCCGCACACTCATTCACCTTCCACGCAGGGCGCTCTTAGCGATTATAGGACCCACAGGCAAAACGCAATATCCCCCCCCCCCCACCACCACCACGCTCGTCCTCGTGTATTATACTATAATAAAATGTATATTGTTCCGTCTCGTGCAGCTGCACCGGTGCAGTGTGATGACGTCACAGTGAGTGCAGCGCTGTGCCACAATACGTGTCCACACCTGGCAGAAGGCCCCAGCATGTGCTTCCCTGTGAAGGCCCAGCTATCGACCGCTTCGAACGTTCGATGCGCAACAAAATGGCATCGAGACCTTGTTTGAGTCTTTGCGTTCGTGTCCCGGCCGCGAAAATATCTCAAAGCGCCTGGCTGTCAATGGGGAAGTCCGAGCTTTGTTCAAATAACCCAAGAGGCTTTATCCTCGACTGTGCAACAATAAGGTGTGTAGCGGCGGTTCTTGACTCGGACACATTACAGCATGGTCTCGTGCAATTCAATGCTAAGTCTATCTTCGACGCAAACAAAAGAACAGCTGTTGAGAGGCATCCTCGACCAGTGGAGTCGTAAACGCCTTCACATCGACCCGACTTGGTGGGGATAACGCTAGCGGTGTGACGCGGAGATGCCCGCTGGCTTGTGGTTGTGTCCCATTACACAATTCTTTACGCTATAAATACGCGAGAGCGTCTGCTACTCTTGAGCAGACTCAATGCTGTGAACGCCGCGTCTCGCTGGCGTCATTACGATCAGAGTGCACCGTCTACTGTAACATGGGCATCGATGGGCAGACGGATGTCCGCTGCCTGCCGGTGTGTCGTGCAGTGGAGCTGCGTTTGCAGGCCGTGCAGCTGCACATGGGGCTCGGGGTTAAGAGCAGCGGGGTGGAAATTGGGAAGGGGCTTGAATTGTATTGCTTGCGGCAGAGCCCAATGTGGTTTACTTTCAAACCACGTTGTTTACCCTCTGATGACTTAAACGCGCAGCTTGGCAACTGTTGGCGACGGCTCACCGCGTGGGCGCCTTCTCGCTTGTTCGTGGCTCCTCCTCGTGCCCGTGGTGTTGCCTCTCGTCGATAGAGCTTACACTGCGGCGCGTGCCAACGTGAGGTCTTGGTTTGGCGCTCGGTTTTTAAATGAAATCGTTTCGTCTAAGCGCTACCCACGGCCACCGTGGGACGCCAGTCCATCACCGGGCACTGCGGGCAATTTAGTCGGCAAGCCAATTAACCAATGCAGCAGCATGTTTTTGGACTGTGGGAGGAAACCGGAGTGCCCGGCGAAAACCCACGCGGACACGGGGAGAGAACATGCAAACTCCACACAGAAAGGCACCCGAGCCGAGATTCGAACCCGGGACCTTCTTGCTGTGAGGCGACAGCGCTACCCACTGGGTGGGTATAGCCCTGCCTTGCGCCGTGTCTGCCGGGATAGGCTCCGGCTCACCGCGATCCTGTACAGGACTAAGCGGTTTCTGACAATGAGAAGTTTCGTATAAGTGACATCTCGAGTGTCGTTCGGAAGAGGGCAAGTGGCGTCTGCGCTGGGAGGGGTTCCCCTACATTACCCTCGCTGTAACGATGAGAGTTTGAGATCTCATGGAGGATTTTATCCTTAACTAAAAAATACTTCATGCCGGGGAGTTTTTCTTCACCGTGTGTAATGTTGTGTTTGGTGCAACCGCTGATGAAAAGGATGCCGATGCTATTTGCGCCGTATATTATTCCGCTGGCTCGCATCTCAAATCATACTTCAATGTCCACGTGCTCAGTGGAGGCGAGTGGCATTTTGCGTCTCGTGCTACCAGGTTCGGATTCAAGGTGAAGGCCCCTTTCATCTCACCGCTGATATAATAATAGTTGTATTTCTAAAGCGCCTTTCACCCGAGGGTCACAAAGCGCTGATATGGATTCAATTACCATGCCGCTCGTGTATCGTCTTTTTCAAGGTGTCCTCCGAACCCCCCCACCCCTCACCCGTGCAACCAATTTAAACCACATTCCGTTCTCAAACTTGAAAGGTGTTGGCTCAGACTCAGATCTGGGGATCGCGATGGGATTTTAAAACCCAAAACACCGCGGAATGCCCCTTCAAAGGCTAAAGTGGACCTCTTAGTGGCCGCGACTGCACCGCCTTCTGTACTCAGACGTCTGATCACAAACCTTCCATCATTTACAACGCCGTCTCTTGGCTAGACTTCTTGTGCTGCCACCAACGACTGCTGAGCCAAACACCCCACGCCGTTAATCTCGGTTATTCGAGCGTCACCTGGGAAAACCCAAGCGGCAGGCATCGAAATCTCCGTGATCCTGGCGGCCAACACGTGACCGTTGCACTTCTCCCCTGGGTTTCAGGCTCGCGGGCTGTGCGGCCATCACTCCGTAATCTCCAGCAACGAGCGCTCTGAAGCATAGAAGTGGGGGGGGGGAGGATGATTGTGGGGCTGCAAGGCAATTGCAAGTGCTTCCCCCTCCCCACGAGAGTAAATGGCGATGACCGACCGTTTGGCTGAACGCCGTTCGGTGGAGAGACAATTCCAAAACAGTTTCACAATTGATAAGTCATCGATGCGGGTGTGATGATCTGGTTGAGTCCTCGAGGATCTTAAAGTTTGAAATGCCAAGCCAGGATTGTCTGAGAGAAATACTGGAGGTAAAACCATAGCAAGAAAAGGACGAATACAGAAGGATATATAAGCAGGGCGAAGTTGTTGATTGACGGCATCGGGTCGGGCGCCACGCGTCTGGGCTGTGTTCTCCATGCTTTTGTCTAAATAAGACCAACACTATTGAGTTCATTCTTGTAGTCGTTTATTAATAAATAATTACACAAATCTCCATCTTGTCTCCGAGTCACTTCAGTGGTGGCAGCAGTGGGATCTCAAGAAAAATGCCCCGATACGAAAAGCGAACGATCACGACCTGAAACTTGGAAGATGGAGAGAATTAGGAGGACACTGAACAGGGCCCGAGACAAGAGGGAGCGCTGAGAGATGTGAACCCAGCGGCACCCTCCATGCGGAGGACCTGCAACAATCCCGACCTGAGCGGGTTGAAGAACCGTCGGGAGTCGTCCTTGGATCGCTGTAGAGATGCGAACTTGGATCGCATCTCGGATGCCTTGCTCGCAGTCTTGCGGCATGTGGAGGCACGCGAGCCGGTGAAAGAAGAAGCTGTGGCGGAGCGCCGAGGAAGAGAATGAGCTGGGCACGGGGACCTCCAATCTCGGAGTTCCAGCAGCCAGATGGAAACCCACAGCTGAGAGGAGAACATCGCCGGACGTCGACCCGACTCGGACTCCCATAGAGGTGTTTACAGCATCGAGGGATGGCTGGAGCTTCTCCACGTACCGATTCCAAGCAGCATGTGACTCAGCGGGGTGGGACGAGGAGGAGGCTCAGAGACGCTCGGCAGGAGGCACCGGGAAGGGTTGCAGTAACGTGCTTCCGATGCAGACCAGAGGGCCATATCACGGAGGGTGGTGCAAGAACGCCACGGCGGAGGGCACGGACCAAGTGACTTCCACGATGAATGTACACGCTCGAGCCCAGGTTCATGAGAGCACTCCGGGTCACCTGGCAGGCTACATTCAAACACACACACACACACGTGCCAGGGGGTCATGTGCACACCCATTGACGAGAGCGGAGAACCGAGATCACAAAGAGAGACCAATAGAGAGAAATGAGGGAGATCACCAACGGGGAAAAAATGAGACGGGGTGCCGGGCGGCGCGGTGGCCCAGTGGGTAGCGCTGTTGCCTCACAGCAAGAAGGTCCCGGGTTCGAATCTCGGCTCGGGTGCCTTTCTGTGTGGAGTTTGCATGTTCTCTCCGTGTCCGCGTGGATTTTCACCAGGTACTCCGGTGCCCTCCCACAGTCAAAAAAAACATGCTGCATAGGTTAATTGGCTTTCAGACTAAATTGCCCTCAGTGCCCGGTGATGGACTGGCGTCCTATCTCGGGTATATCCCTGCCTTCCCCCTGTGTCTGCCGGGATAGGCTCCGGTTCACCGCGACCCTGTACAGGAATAAGCGGTTTCTGACAATGAGATGAGATGACACGGGGTACCTATGTTAGTGGGAGCAACGATCGTCTCCGGGGACTGTCCGCAGCCCAGCAAATGTTGGCTATAATCTGGGAGAGTGATAGCAGCCGCAACGGGAACCTTGTTCATGGTGGGAAACATAGCGGGACTCAGTATGAAGGTGCTAGTAGACACGGGTGCAGAGGCTACAATTATAGAAATGTTTGAGATCCTCTCACAATAATATAAATAAATGCAACCGGTACACGACAAATATATGGCTGTGAATGGGGGGGCTTTGAAAAAATTGTAGTGGTGACAGTTCCTATCTCTAAAGAGACCCATAACTTTCGTGTGGCTTTCGACAGTCGCATTTGGATTGTTCAATTGTCGCGATTAAAGACATTTTACACCCAACAGCACAGGACTGCGCTTCCTGTCGGAGACCAGGAACCGACACCATGTCTGCATCCCCAGCCCTAATGGATTATTAATCTTATGTGAGCACTCCAGGTCGGGAGCCACGCGTCTGCACTATGTTCTCCGTGCTTGAATTTAAATACTATTGAGTTCTTTTTGTTAAAAGTTTATTAATACGTAATTACATAAATGGGCGGCGCGGTGGCCCAGTGGTTAGCGCTGTCGCCTCACAGCAAGAAGGTCCCGGGTTCGAATCTCTCGGCTCGGGTGCCTTTCTGTGTGGAGTTTGCATGCTCTCCCCGTGTCCGCGTGGGTTTTCGCCTGGCACTCCGGTTTCCTCCCACAGTCCAAAAAGCATGCTGCTACATAGGTTCATTGGCTCGCAGGCTAAATTGCCCCGCAGTGCCCGGCGATGGACTGGCGTCCCATCGTCGATATATCCTTGCCTTGCGCCCTGTGTCTGCCGGGATAGGCTCCGGCTTCACCGTGACCCTGTATAGGACTAAGCGGTTTCAGACAATGAGATGAGATGAGACTCTAAAATATAAGTCCATATTGCACCATTCATTGTGAGGATTCAGTTTTTTTGATGGGGGGGTCGTCATTGAATTTTGTCTGGAGCCCCAAAAAGACTGTGACCACCCTTGTCTTCATCTCAATGTCGGTAGAACAACGGAAGGACTGGGACCCTAGATGTGGATATTTGGATCTGTTAGTGTCCATCGGTGACAATCTAGTGGCGAGTGAGTGTGTAGTGGTGAGTGTAGTGGTGAGTTTGTAGCAGTGAGTGTAGCGGTGAGTAGTGGTGAGTGTGCAGTGTTGAGTGTAGTAGTCAGTGTGTAGTGGTGAGTGTAGTGATGAGTGTAGTGGTGAGTGTGTAGTGGTGAGTGTGCAGTGTTGAGTGTAGCGGTGAGTGTAGCGGTGAGTGTAGCGGTGAGTGTGCAGTGTTGAGTGTAGCGGTGAGTGTAGCGTTGAGTGTAGTGGCGAGTGTACAGTGTTGAGTGTAGTGTTGAGTGTAGCGGTGAGTGTAGCGGTGAGTGTCGTGTTGAGTGTAGCGGTGAGTGTAGCGGTGAGTGTGCAGTGTTGAGTGTAGCGGTGAGTGTAGCGTTGAGTGTAGCGGTGAGTGTAGCGGTGAGTGTGCAGTGTTAAGTGTAGCGGTGAGTGTAGCGGTGGGTGTAGCGGTGAGTGTGCAGTGTTGAGTGTAGCGGTGAGTGTAGCGGTGAGTGTGCAGTGTTGAGTGTAGTGGTGAGTGTAGCGGTGAGTGTAGCGGTGAGTGTGCAGCGTTGAGTGTAGCGGTGAGTGTAGCGGTGAGTGTGCAGTGTTGAGTGTAGTGGTGAGTGTAGCGGTGAGTGTGCAGTGTTGAGTGTAGTGGTGAGTGTAGCGGTGAGTGTAGCGGTGAGCGTGCAGCGTTGAGTGTAGCGGTGAGTGTAGCGGTGAGTGTGCAGTGTTGAGTGTAGTGGTGAGTGTAGCGGTGAGTGTAGCGGTGAGTGTGCAGTGTTGCGTGTAGCGGTGAGTGTAGCGGTGAGTGTGCAGTGCTGGAGGAGACTGGGGCCCTTAACGCCCTTCGCGCAAACACGGCCCTCGGTCCCTTGGTCTGGTTGAGTGGCGGCACGGAGGTCGCAGCCTGCGGCTCGCGACCCTCACCCTGCCAGTTAGATTCCCAGTCCTGGCTTCACGCAGCGCTCTGTGAGACGTCAACAATGAGTGTCCTGTACATTCTTCCACGCTGTAGGAATGTGGAATTTCCTCCCACGCTGGACACTGGACACGATCACCCTGTAATGTTATGAACAGACACTGACTTCGAAACGCCTGGCATCTGTTTGGCATGACCGACATTTTCTCATGGGCGGCACGGTGGCCCAGTGGTTAGCGCTGTCGCCTCACAGCAAGAAGGTCCCGGGTTCGAATCTCTCGGCTCGGGTGCCTTTCTGTGTGGAGTTTGCATGCTCTCCCCGTGTCCGCGTGGGTTTTCGCCGGGCACTCCGGTTTCCTCCCACAGTCCAAAAAGCATGCTGCTACATAGGTTAATTGGCTCGCAGGCTAAATTGTCCCGCAGTGCCCGGCGATGGACTGGCGTCCCATTGTCGGTATATCCTTGCCTTGCTCCCTGTGTCTGCCGGGATAGGCTCCGGCTTCACCGCGACCCTGTATAGGACTAAGCGGTTTCAGACAATGAGATGAGATGAGACATTTTGTCATGTTACCACTATACGCAGCAGCAACCGCAGTCTATCCACTGCTGGATGAATGCCTCTCCAAACCAGTTCCACTTCTCACGCTCCTGCCCAGCACGGCCACACTAACCGATTTCATCGCTCCGTCTCATCGGTGGGTACCTCTCTCGCATGCTGCTGAGGTTGACCGTACACCCTAGCGTCACTCACCTTTAATCGGAGGGTCTTCGGATCGCTATTTGTTCGGAACCTCCTCTTAGACCCGTTCACTAAGAAATACCCTGGCAGGAATGCTGGACTCCAGACCTGTTCACC
This sequence comes from Mordacia mordax, assembly GCA_036362905.1. Taxonomy (NCBI): domain Eukaryota; kingdom Metazoa; phylum Chordata; class Hyperoartia; order Petromyzontiformes; family Petromyzontidae; genus Mordacia; species Mordacia mordax. The sequence goes on from JAZEWT010000016.1 coordinate 8,147,848, forward strand.
AAGAGATACTCTTTGGAATGCGTAATCCCCTCCACCGCGATACAGTATCAATCTCATGTCATCTCATTGTCAGAAACAGCTTAGTCCTGTACAGGGTCGCGGTGAGCCGGAGCCTATCCTGGCAAACACAGAGCGCAAGGCAAGAATATACCTACGATGGAAAGCCAGTCCATCACCGGCCACTACGGGCAATTTAGTCTGTAAGCCAATTAACCTCTGCAGCAGCATGTTTTTTGGACTGTGGGAGGAAACTGGAGTGCCCGGCGAAAACCCACGCGGACACGGGGAGAGCATGCAAACTCCACACAGAAAGGCACCCGAGCCGAGATTCGAACCCGGGGTCTTGCTGTGAGGCGACAGCGCTAACCACTGGGCTACCGTGCTGCCCACAGTTTCAATCCCTGAGATGAATCCATTTAACGCGTAACTTACCAACGACGAGTGTAAATGGGGGCGGCACGGTGGCCCAGTGGGTAGCGCTGTCGCCTCACAGCAAGACCCCGGGTTCGAATCTCGACTCGGGTGCCTTTCTGTGTGGAGTTTGCATGCTCTCCCCGTGTCCGCGTGGGTTTTCGTCGGGCACTCCAGTTTCCCCCCACAGTCCAAAAAACATGCTGCTGCAGAGGTTAATTGGCTTGCAGACTAAATTGCCGCAGTGCCCGGTGATGGACTGGCGTCCCATCGTGGGTATCACCCTGCCTTGCGCCCTGTGTCTGCCGGGATAGCCTCCGGCTCACCGCGACTCTATACAACACTAAGCGGTTTCTGACAGTGAGATGAGACGAGTGTAAATGGTGCACGAAAGTGATTGATGTTGTTTCATCGACAACACAATCCAGGGACTCAAATTCGGCACGAAGAGGTGACTGGAGCAGTGGCGATGTTTGCGTTAGGGCAGTAGGCGTTCTGCCGGCCCCTTGACGTACCCATATATTTGGCAGTTGCGCAGTGGTGGCCCTTACCCCTGCGCCAGACACAGTCCCCGACTTACGAATGTCCGATATACCCCACTCGCATTTATGAACAAGCTCCAATAATATACCGTTAATTGTCATATACAGTATAATATGAAACATTGTGCTCCGGTTTCACGTTTTTAAACTGCGCGCAACTACAACAGTACAAATAATGTTGACATCCTGACTGTATCGAGAACCTTACTACTTCGTATACAGTTCAATACAACATTAATTGGTGTATTGAACCGTACTGTGGTCCGACTTGCGGGCATGGCTCAGAAACGGAACCAGTTCGTAACCCGAGGATCACATGTATATAATAATAACATTTGTATTTCTAAAGCGCCTTTCATCCGAAGGTTACAATGCGCTGCACAGAGCCGTGAAGAGAACGGAATGTCAACAACAACACCAGAATAGATCAATTAAGTGCAACAATGACTACAAAAGGACATCAAATACATAAGATAAAAAATAAAACTTTAAAAAAAGAAATGTTCCATCGTACATTCGTGTTTACATAATTAACGCAGTGCTTAAATATGGAGAGCGGTTTTCAGTTGATTGTTATGCGTTAAATAAGCGTCATTACCTGCAAATGTAATGCACACACGTGCATAAGTTATGCACAGAGCAGGCATCTGCAAGTGATTGGTCACAGTGTTCCAGCTGCGACTGAGTCACACCTTTAACACATCTTTTACCAAATTATTCCAACGTGTGTACTATAACACACACGCGTGCAGATCTTTCTCAAGCCACTGCTGGATGACGCCCTTCCCACGCTTTTCCGTCGTAGACGGTTCTTGACCATACTTCCCCACGCTCATCGGTAGGAGTTGGTGAAGTTGCAGGCGGAGCGGGGGGAGGACAGAGGAACATGGCCGGCCGTTTGGTCGAGAGACGCTCATCTCAGTGGGGGAGGAGTGGGAGAGGCAGACATCATTGCTTTTAACTTGGGACCCCAGACTTACCAAGCACGCTCCTGATTGTTTGGGGAGAAGATGCGTTCCGTGTGTAAAGCACGTTCGTGATCCGCATAAAGAATGCATCGGTGGAACCGATCAACGGGACCATAACGAATTACAAACTGTAACTGGACCGAGGGGGGCCCGGCTCGGCTACGAATATACATTTCGCTTCTCATGTCGGGTCCAAGACGGTCCGGGCTGCTGGACGCGACCCGGTGGCACGTGCCGCATTGAGAATCGCTCTCGTGATCTGCTCGCGACGTTTCGCGAGCAGATCACGCCAAGGAAGGAGTAGGCACGCTCGACACGACTCTCCCGAAAGAACGGCTCTTGAGGAACAATGCTCGTAGACTGAGCCGTAAAGGTCTCATCTCATCTCATTATCTGAAACCGCTTAATCCTATATAGGGTCACGGTGAGCCGGAGCCAATCCCGGAAACACAGGGCGTAAGGCAGGAATACACCCGACGACGGGACGCCAGTCCACCGCCGGGCATTGCGGGACAATTTTAGTCTGCGAGCCAATTAACCTATCCAGGAGCATGCTTTTGGACTGTGGGAGGAAACCGGAGTGCCCGGCGAAAACCCACGCGGACACGGGGAGAGCATGCAAACTCCACACAGAAAGGCACCCGAGCCGAGAGATTCGAACCCGGGAACTTCTTGCTGTGAGGCGTCAGCGCGAACCACTGGGCCACCGCGCCGCCCTGAGCCGTAAAGGTCTACATTGAAAATCGCGGTCGTGTGAACTGAAGAAGCTAAACGACAGTGACCCACATGCCACGAACCATTTGGGCTTTCAAGCAGCTGGCATGGGTACAGAGCGCACGGGGCACACTCTGCGTTATAGTGGGCAGCGCACCAGCACACGTGCGTGAACACAGATGGTAAACAAGGCGAGACTGCCCCTAATGAAAGAGGGCTGCGGCTAAGAAGCGTGCCAACTGAAAAGAAAGTCCAAACACTCTCGGACGCGAACATTCCGCCAATGAGTTGAACCGTATTAAGAGCGCCATCGACGCTTAATGGGATGAGTGATGTTATTGTGAGTTGCCCAACTTTACGTGGAGACTACTTCTGACATTTAAAACCACAGTCGGCTCATCTGAAATCGACCGGGCTTTGTGCGCAGGACAAGAGTCTTATTTGAATACAACATGCGTTAACTCTAACACCACTCACTCTCATGCATATGCAGGTTCAATGGCGAATTGTTGGGGCCATGAGTGTGAATACCTAATATAAATTAATCAAGGGTGCAGAAATGCATGTCTGATGGGGCAAGTGCTATTAGCGAGCACTTATAAAGGCCAGCACGGCACACGTAGGGGTCGGTGGCAAAGAACCACGCCAGGTCACCTGTCTTGCTAGTGGCGATGTTTACAAAGCGCACCGAGTACTAATTGGAGACTGAGTTGGCCTAGGGAAGGCCCAGGACAGATTCATGAAGTTGTCACTGATTTAAACTCCGGTCACAGGGTGCAAGCGTGGCACCCTAAACACTGCACGACCGCTGCCAAGACACATACGTGTGCGCACACGTGTCGCATGATGCCGCACAGGAGAGTTTGTGGACCGGACGCCAGTCCGTCGCAAGGCAGCAGCGGGAAGTGTTCCAAAGGTGAGGGGGGAATCGCAAAAGGGGGAAAAAATACAAACTTAATACGAAAATCATAACAGCGACATTTATCCGGAAATCAAACAAGGGACCTTTATGAGGCGGCAGGGTTACTGCGCTAGCACACATCACAAAGACACCAAATACAATACACAAAAGCTAAAGTTTAATCGTCAAGAAAAAAGAGAAATGTTTACAACGGTTCAATCGGGACTCGGTACGCGAGCGGCTGCTGCACGGAGCGCTACGACAGCGCCTCCTGCCGGGGAGAAGGACGGCTCCCGTGGAGGCGGCGCTCAGCACTCGGAGAGGAGCTCCGGTGACCCGGCAGAGATGTTGATTAAAAGAGTTCTCTCCGAGCAGAGAACACTCCCCGCTGTTACAGAATCCCATCGGGTCTCACTACGGTTCTGCGGATCGCTGCCCGCATCCAGATCGCTCATCGATTAAACCAGCGGTACTCCAATAATTTCAAACATTTGTCGAAACTAAACGCAACACAAGATCTAGCCCCTTAAACGTTCCACGTAACTAAAAAAGCAGACAGTGCACACGATGCGTAGCGCTCACTTAGTATTAGCGCGACACCTTCCTACACGATCTCAGCTTCTCTGCAAAAAAATGTAAAACTCAACATTTTACGATGGCCCTGGGACTCGACCGATCGCTCGGGATCCCTCGCTAAACCGTCGCACACGCTGATTAATGCGACTACCCCACTACCCCCCACCCACTACC